>JADLZN010005093.1:0-221147 GCA_018155175.1 Sinocyclocheilus anophthalmus
GAGGTTCTGGAGCGGATGCCGCCACCTCTGGAGGTTCTACAGAAGTGCCCTCAGGATACAGGGAGAGTTCAGCAAAGGTTCCTTCGACCTTGACATGACATTCTGAAGGTGCGTTACTGGGCGCCACCATCGTGCAAGGAGCTGAAGTGAGCGCCTCCGCCTCAGAAGGTTCTGCAGCAAGGTGAAGCTGCGGCAGGTGCCATCGCCTCAGGGACCACAGCAGCGAACACCACTACTTCGGGAGGTTCTGCAGCGTCAGCCGCCACCTCTGGAAACATCATAGTGGCCGCCGCTGTCTCTAGTGTTTGAGTGGTGGTGTATGCAGCCCAAATACCCCATAAAGCGAATCCCAAAGTGGGAAGCGCTACAGACAGGGGACTTAGATCAGGAACAGGTGGGCTAGAGTGAGTGAGTTTGGGGATACCAGCCTCGACTCTGACACTGCTGTCGCCTACCCATTATTTGAACGTGCTCCGGTGTGGCCGCCATTTCACGAGCGGGTTGAATCACCGGAGTAGCGATCAGTACACTTGAATGTCCCTGAGCTTGTGGCTGACAAAATCTCACGGAAGCGATTTCGCGTTTCTCCTCCGCGACACCCACAGTGAATAGAGAGCCAACAGCCAACAAAGCATAATCCAAACCTGGTGAGCTTTGACTGAAGAGGTTGATTCCAGCCCTTCAAAAAAACCTATTAAAATAATGTCCGGTAATCCGAGTGTGATAAAATCCTTGCAGTGGTACCACCTGGCCCATGTCCACTAACTGCTGCGGTATCCTGTGCGCAAGTATCTGTTACAAGACTACGAGACGTGAGACGTGCGGACCAGTTGCAAGCTTTATTAAAGACTGGTCAGAAACAGGCATAGGTAAGACAAGCACAAACGGTATGGAGAAGACAAGGCAGAGCAGGTCCCGTACACCAGCGAGGGTCAGTCGACACGAACGTAATCCAATGAGGGCGAGACTAAGAGATATCCATTTACAAGGCAAAGGGTTTTTTCCCAGGCAGGTGCAAACAGTATCTAACAGGGCAAGACAAGAGAGGTATCCAAAGTACCACAGGGGCAGATTATCATAACACGAGGAACAGACAAGCAAAACTAAGATAAGGCTATAAAACTAAAGCCGGCTCCTAAGGTAGCTATCCGCTATTATAGCAGTGATACAACGCTAAACCAGATTCGTCTATCTGGCAGGAACTGAGTGGGTGTTTATGTAGTGTGTGTGTTGGTTTCATTGAGTGTGTGATTTAGTGACATGTTGCATGGAACATGTATTCTGTGGTGATGTGCCAACGTCATGTAGTCGAAAAAAAAAGATTCAATATTAGTGATGACACTCTGGTGGCGATCAGACGGGAAGTCCAGGGACGATTTGTGACACTTCCCTTCGAGTGCACTTCTCCTGGTGCTGATAATATTTACACCACATCCTGCTTTAATGCCACATGCACATTTAGGGCCGATACGGTTAAGAACAAGAGCACGGTGATCTGAAGGAAATCAAAATGATTACAAGTTGGGTAAGAGACTCTTTCCGGAAAATGGTTTTACAAACATACAACAAGCAATGTAGTAAACCTAGTTGTCCGCAACAGACTTTACTAATACACTCCATTCAACGTTTGCTATAAAAAAAACTTAGTTCAGCAAGGAGGACACGTTAAATTGATCAAAAGTAGTCATAAAGATATTTAGAGTGTTACAAATTATTTTTGTTTCAAATAAATGTTTTTTTTTTTCAACTGTTCTATTTATCACATCTGCGACTCAATCAGAAATGTTTCTTGAGCCGCAATCAGCATATATGTATGATTTCTGAAGATCCATCTGCCCATGAAGCTAGAGTCATGATGCTAGACAATTCACTTTGGCAAAAATTGGCATTTTAAAGAGATTCGAAAGAAACCATTGCATTTGAATGGTAAATAATTTTCACAGTTTTTGAACATTAGTGCCCAATCTTCCTCCGTACTCTCACCAGATAAGCCTCCTAATACATCTAGGCAGTGTGCCCTTTTGTTGTGCACTAGGACCGAGTCCTCAGTACAGCAAGGGCACCTACATTCCTGTTTTCCCCACTGAGGAGCGACAGAGTATTTGGAGAGGCCGGATCGTAGAGACCAGCGAAAATGTTGTCACAATGGGCATCACAACTTCCCCAGAATGCATTGTGGGAAAATACATGATATATATCGGTGTGGTGACCCCCTACGGCATCCGCAGGAAACCGTGCACAGACATCTACATCCTCTTCAACCCGTGGTCACCAGGTCTAAAAATTATTATTTTATGGGAAAAATTATTATTTTATATATACTCTCTTAAAAATGTGCAGTCTCAGTACTTTCTAAATTGTGTGCATGAGGGAAAAAAATTAGCTATGCTAACTGTTGTTTCTTTCCAAGCGGATCCTGTGTTCCTGGATGATGAGGAGGAGGAGCATGAAGAGTGTGTTATGAATGAGCTGGGGATCATCTATCATGGAGCATATGATGATGTGCCTGAACACGCCTGGAACTACGGACAGTTGTGAGGACCAGACAACCAGACGTACATCATGTTTGCAATGGATTCATGTTGTTTAAATGATTGGTTTCACTGTTGATTAGTGTTCATTGCCTATTTTTATAATATGTGTTCAAGAATAACTGCATGACTGCCTGCAAAATGAATTTGCCCTATATAATTTCTGAAAGAACATTCACATTTAACCTTTGTGAAAAATCACTACATCTTTTATTTTATATTATGCATACACATTTATATATATAATGCTGTTGCGGAAACAAGCTTCCATAGTTGATGACTTGCTCTATGTTCATCTGCAGGAATTATCATTGCTGGAACGAGTGCTTCATGGCGAGGTCTGATCTGCCTCCTGGTTTCAGAGGATGGCAATGTTGTGGACGCTACGCCACAGGAGACAAGCGATGGTAGGACATGCGCATGAACACACACACAGTATCTTTGTTTATGTTCTGTGATGTTATTGAGGCTGGTCTTTTCTTTCAGGTATGTTCAGGTGTGGACCTGTATCGGTAGCTGCCATAAAACACAGCCAGATCTGCTACCCGTTTGATGCCCCCTTTGTGTTCGCTGAGATAAAGCTAAAGTGTCAAGTCTTTGGGCCTTTAACCCTCAGAATTAAAAACAATACAGGTTTTACTAAATGGTAAGTTAAAGTGACATACAACAGGTAACATGGTTGGCAAGGGGGAAAAACTAATTTCCTACAATACAATAACAATAACTAATAATAGATACTACTGTTTTTTTTGTTGTTCCATCAAGTTTTTGTAACAATTTTGAATGTTCCAATTATTTCTAACACTAAAAAAGTAATAACAGAAAATACCGTATGGCCCGAATATAAGAGACGACCCCCCTCTTTTCCCAGAATGTCCTTGTTGGAAAAAGGCTTTTTAAAAACCCCATCTTGTTTTCTCTCCTCAGTAAAACAACACAATTTGTCTGCATTAGTTTTCATATGTGCATATTTGTCCTATTGTAATTTTTGTTTTGAAAAGTAATGGTAAAACTGGTACAATGTACCAACATCCCCTTTAAAAAAAAAAGTTACACTTTGCTATACCATTAAAAAAAAAAAACAAAAAAACCGTAGCCCATCTGAACCACTTAGGTCATTTAGGCTATCCTCTCATAGGAGCCGACCAAATCTATTACATATAAGTTAAATCTTACTGAATCTTACTGTAGTCTTCAAATCGGGTACTGTCTTACTGTTTTAAAATCCCAAAGAGGAGTTTGGTCCCTCACTAACGTGACAGTTCACGACTCATGCGCTGTAAAGGTTTTCTTTTCTTTTGTTTTTTACTCTGCGTCTTTACAGCACGCATTACATTCGTATTTTCATGGACACCACTCTTTACGCGTATTTGGCGCAGCACCTATTGTTGTGGTGATTATTGACAATTAACGTCTAGAACCTGACTATAAGACAACCGCGTTTTTTTCAGATGTAATTTCCAAGAAAACAAAACTCGTCTTATATTCGGGAAGATATACTGTAGATAAAAAGTTATTATGCCATCATCATGCGATGGTTGTTATCCCTGGGGGGGGTGATTATTAATTAACTATAACCATTGTCAATGGTCCCTAAAATAATTTATTTAGAATAATAGTTTTCTTTTTAGTGATACGAAGAAATTTGCGCGTCTGATGCAGCAAACAGCAAAAAGGATGTGCTTATAGATTCTGCTCGCGGTGTCTCTGGGTCCTGATCATAGATGATACTACTGAATGGGTGCGAGCGTTGTGTGAGGGTGCCATAGGTCGTCAAGTTAGTGTGCGCACATGGACCCAAAGTCAGAAACCAATCACACACAGGCGGGAGCGGTACAATAAACTCCTTCAAATGATTTTCAGTTTGGCCTAATGAAACCACAGAGTATCAAAAGATGCTCTAACATTAACATGTGCTGCAAAGATACTTATAGAGATCAAATTATTAATGGGGCTTGCAAAGCATCTCACTTGTCTATTATTCTTCTTCCAAACAAACTTTGGCGCATAGCTCGTCCCGCACCATTTGTCACAGATACTCAAATTGGCCGTCAAATCGTGTGGCTTGTTGAGGAGAGATGTGCTATTACTTTTCTAAGCGATCAGCAGTACGATGTTCACGACAGCGGTGAAAATCCTATAGCTTAACATTGCGACCAATTTTGTGTTCCTAGCGCCGAGCGAGAATTTTGTAACACACTGGCAGGGCTGAGTTATTTTTGGTGGCCCAATTACCTACACGTACAAATGCCCTCAAATAGAACACAGTATGGAGTAACACACAATTACACAACATAATGTTTGAGGTTCCTAAATAGTACATTAATAGCAACATTTCAGCTAGAGGTCAAGGACCATGTGAAATGGTAATATTGATTATTGGTCAGTGTGCGTGGCGATGGGGGTGGAGGGGGGAGGGGGGGGTACCAAGGATGAGCGTTCGTCCAGTTGAGAGATCAAAACCCTGAAATAAGCAAAAAAACAAACAAAAAAAAAAGCCATAGATGCTCGCTTATTAGATTATAAAAGTTATTTCTTATTCAGGATGTTCGTTATTCCGATCAGTGTGGGAAGAACTGTAGGCACACGTTTTACACATACAATGGTACTTTGCATAGCATTTTGCATTGACATGGAGCGTCTGGAAGCACAATGTCATAAACACACAGTCTAGACGGTGGTTGGCGTCATCGTACAATGACAAGCATGGGGGGGGGACGCGAACGGGCAGAAGTACACGGGGTGACCAATCACGTACTCCTGAAGCTATAAAGCCAAGCCCTAACAACCATTTACAGCACCCTAGCAACCCAAACCTAAAGAAGCATATCTTCAAATCTGAATGTCATAGAGGCATGGGCTTTGGTTTATATCGTTCATACTGGAAAGCAGCCTTTGGAGTATCATCACTGGCATCTGCCAAGCCACTCCCTAGCAACCAAATAGAGTACCCTAGCAACCGTTTAGCAAGACCTACATCTCCTTATATAGACATGGGGGATGACTCTTTTGACTTATGCTAGCCAACAGGACTTCCAACATGCTACACATGCTAGCACTGAATGGTTACATGCTAATAGTGATTAGCTAAGTGTTAAAATGTGCTAAAAAATCCAAATTATTAAAACATAAAAAAAGACTCTAGTAACTGCACAGTGCAGAGTTTTGCCACAGCAAGCACCACTCGCATTTTCTTCAGAAAATGTATATATCTAGTTATCTCTTATTATCTTAATTATCCAAATGTGTATTTTCAGGTGCTATAGAAGATCATCAGCGAGATAAAATTTTAGAAAGTAGTAGAGAAAAGCTCTGAGATCCAGAACACATCCAAATTTCAGAAGAAGAAAGTCACAGAATATAGGAGTGTAACCTTGAAAACCCATCATTGCAACCCAGTGTTTTTCCAAAATTCACCTCAAAACAATAAACAATATACATCATGACATGAATGAGTGAAAACAAACTAAGAACAAACAGGAAAAAAGTAAATGCATCAGTTTCGAGGTCTCTGAGGATTAGAGACTCAAATAAGACAGAATCTGTGTAAATTGATTTTTTCAGTTTCTAATTTAAGAGCTAAATACATGTCTGTGCATCTCACTCTTTCTATTTATTTCCACAGGTGAACAGTGATGTGATTTTTTTTTATTGTAGATAAAACGATGGCACTCTAGACGTAGCAAGGGTGCATGCCACTCACGTGGGCCGCAAAGTGCTGACCAAAGCCGTGCCTTTAATCATTACTGTTACTGTACCTCTCATTTACATTAAAACCAGGGTATCCCAAACTGGCCTTGATGAGGGAACTGAAAAAGCTAATAAATAATTTTAAAAGATTGAAAATGAAAATAAAATACTTTCCAAGTAAAACCATCAAAATATTTTTTTTTTTGTTTGCTTAAATGTTATGTGACCATTAACCAACATCAAAGAATCATGAACATGTAAATGTGTTGTTAAATTATTGAAATAATAACTTAAAAAGGGGCTACTTCAATTATTTTAGGTTAAAGAGGTTCAGCAGGCAAAGTAAGTTTAAACAAATAAATTAAAACTCATCCTAATATAGTTTAATGTTAAAGTTATTATTAAACTTACTTTTAAGCTTCAGTATATTATAATATAAAAAGTAATACAAATAATTAATGTTACATCATTGTTGACTATAAATGTGTTATTAAACATTAATATAACATATTATGATTATATAAAAATATAATATAATAATATAATAGTCTGAAGTCCTGATAATTAAAAATATTTTAAGTTTAATCATATCAAACTGCATTAAAACTGTTTAGGTTTAATTGATTGTTCAAATCAGGGATTTTTTATTTTTTACTTATATTTTGGTCAACCAAATTCATTTTATTTCAAATATTTACTTGAAGTGCTCCTGAGATTTTAAGTTCATTTTTTTAATATGTTTTATAGGCTGGGAACACACATATTCCCAGGGAACCCAAATACTAACACAATCTTTAGTTTGAATGAACTGTAAATTGCTTTCAATATAAGTGTCTGCCAGTTGAATGTCATGAGTCTGCTGCCCTCTACGGTAGATTTTCACTTCGCTCTCCTCTCGCTCTCTCGGGTGTGTGTGCCGTCTCTTCTGTCAGTCACTGGTTCTCCACGAGGAATGATGAAATGTACGGTGTCTTGTAGTTTAAGTTCAATCTGGAGAATGTGGATCTACGTATGGAGGGTCCTGGAATCATGCCCTTCAAACGCAAGCATTACAGGTGAACACTGTCAGACTGATGCTACTGACATGTGTTTAAATATTTGCTATTAGAGGTTAATACTTAATGTGGGAACAAATATTATGAGGACTTTTCAAATTTAGACCCGTCGAATTCCAAAAATGCAAGGTGCATTTACGGAGACAGTGTACATTTAAAAATATATATCTCTAATACTAAAGTATAAAAAACAATATATAACGTAATATTTACTTTATATATTAACTTTATTTTATGTGCCATGGCGTTTTTTTTTTTGAGATTACCCTTCGTAATGCACAACCAAGGTCATGGGTTTTGATTTCCCCAGGGAATGCATGTTATAAAATCATTAATCCAACATATATCTTGAATGCATTGCAAGTTGCTTTGGGTAAAATAATCTGCCAGATGCATGAATGTAAATCTGTTCTACATGATTTCTGATGTGCTTGTGATGTGTTTTCCAGTCTGATCGCTCCAGGCACCTCTATAACGTGGACAGAGACGTTACAGAGCAGAGGGCTGCCTCTACTAAACTGATAGCCGCTGTCAGACAGGTGTATGGTGAGACTGAGCTCACCATCCAGCAATAAACACCACAGAGAATGAAGCTGAGAAACAGATCCCTGTAGTCTTGATCCATGAAAAAAACATGTAATCTCCATCATAGCATAAACTATATGAACACACATACCTTTCTTTGTATTGAGTGCACTAATACAGCTTGGCATGATTTCTCTGTCAGTGGAGAATAAACATTAAAAAAATGTTTGCTTTTGTTTCTGACTGATAAAATGCTTTAGAAGGGAATAAGCATAAGCCAACAATATAAGTTCCTGTAAAAAAAAAAAACAGCCTGTAAAAAGTAGGTTTTTAATTAAAATTCATTTTATGTACTTATTGATTTTGCAGTGATTTCCTGACATAATTTTACGACTACCATTCAAATATTCACTCTAAACTTTGATTAAAAAAAACATTGTAAATGTTTCAAAGCTTTTTGGACAGTAGCTCAAGTCCCAACCAAGACTAAGCTGTGTATTATTGGTGGATGTTGGGCGTATGAAATGGAAATTATGATTTACTTCATCCTACTTCCTAGATTTGAGCTCTGTTGTCTGTTATTGTACAAAAGGTTGAATAACAGTTCTGTCAGGACCACTATCGTCAAAATGATAGATACTTAGCATAAAGTTTGGTTTGGCGATATGGTTCTGTTCTGGGAAAAAAAACCTCCCTGCCTCGAGTGAGGACTTATTTGTCCATGGTGCAGCATCTGATCTCCGTCCTGGGGTTCCCGCCTTAATGTTTTCATCTGCGCGGCGCGGAGATCAGCAATAATAAACCCCTGTCCCCAGGTTCTCAGCACCCCCCAGAAAAAAAATAACAAACAACAAGGCAGTATTATCCATTCTAATCAGTACCTGTTACCTGATATTTAATGCTAACACTGTTTTCAAGATGAAAGGCGTCTATAGTAGCAAGGAATATCAGAAAGCCTAAGTCCTGACTGTTGCGAAAGGAGTGAGCTGGGGAATGAGGAGTTCTACAATGTTGTTGCGTCCGGAGTCATAGCTTATAAAACTTCTGATAATACTGAGGGATCTTATATATGAATGCTGAGATAGGTGTCGTATTCCTATAGGTAGATGGAATCAGCTGATGCAAGCTTGACTCACGTGACCTGCCAGAACTAACGCTAAAGCTTAATTTAACGGAAGTAGCATTTACACAGGTTTGATGATAATGCATTTTTACGTGCAATGACATGTTTCACTGTGAGATTTGCTTCTTTTCTCTACTGTGTTTTAACTGACATATATTAAGCTTGATTGACCCTTGTATGGTGTTCGGGTCTGTGAGACCCCTTTTCACTTTTTATCAAAAGAAAAATGATACTATTAATTATTTTTTCAAACTCAGACTCATTGGCCTTGGCTCCTTTTCTGTGAAGAACATATATCAGAACAAATTTTCAATGACCACACACTGTCAACCCCCCCCAAATATTTATATTACATACAGGATGTTTGGGTCCAGTGGACCTGGGGTAGTAAAAGAGTGGACATTTTAGGTCCTGTGTACCTAGTATATAGTGTATGATACCATTAGAAATTCAAAAGGCACGTTAAACTATAAAAACAAACTTTTTCAAATGTTCTTCATCGCAATATTTGTAAATTACCAAGCCACAATATATAAGGGAGACCACAAACTGAAAATGTGTTCAGGTAAGGCACTTTATAATAGCTACTGATACTGGAATCTTGTTTGCTTTGACCTCATATCTGATGTTAATGAATTTATAAAGTATGTTTTTAAAAAACGAATTATTCTTAATTTTTCCTTGTGGCTCCAAGATAGTCTAATCTAAAGGGTTGGTGCTCTTAATCTAAATATTCTATAGGTTCAAAAATACATGTTTTTCAGGTTTGTCTGGTGGCACTTCGCACTTCACTGACAAACATCAAGAGACACTTCAGCCGGGCCTTTTGTCTGATCTGTGTTACCCCTGTTACCCCTGCAGATTCAACATGTTGAACGTCATACTCTGCAAAATCTGGTGATTGTCGGCATTGGTTTGTGTCTGTTGGTGCAGTGCGAATTGGACTATTATAACAGGCATGACATCTGATTTCATCATTATTTAGGAAATATACCAGTGAAGGTAAGATTTATTGGGCTCTTGTTTCTTGATGCCCACAATGTTTTGTCTTTATTGAGGGCTCCTTTTTCTCTTCATGTATTATTTGACATTTTAAAGGGATAGTTCACCCAAAAATGAAAATTTAATGTTTATCTGCTTGCCCCTAGGGCATCTAAGATGTAGGTGACTTTGTTTCTTCAGTAGAACACAAATTATGATTTTTAAGTCCAGCCGTTGCAGTCTGTCAGTCGTAAAATGCAAAAAAAGGCGTAGTTTACACAAGCGCCGGAAAGTGATCTCTCGCACATATACGTCACTCATTGTTTACACAGTGCACAAACATTGTAGGTACGACGGCTAACCAAAATGGTACTTACTTGCGCACAACCAGACTCTCCACCAGAAAACACAAAAGTTCAGGAGGGAGGTGGAAAGGAGGCAGATCAGGGGGAGGGATGGCGGGCCAGGCCCGTGTAGCGGAAGAGGGTCTGGAGACAGAGGTAGACAAGGGTGCCAGGGCGGCACTGGCAGAGCAGTAGGCCATGGCTTGGCCGGCAGGGCAAGAGAGCCAGGCTGGAATGGCAGGAGCAGGGCTGGCTGGCATGGCAGGATGGCCAGGCCGGGGGGCCGGCAGGGCCAGGAGTCCAGGGCATTGGCATTAAGCCCTCCAGGGCGAGGCTGACGTCAAGGATTACGCTGAACAAAGCCGGCATGCAAGTAGCTTGGGTGGCGCTGGTATTCCTCCGGGCCGACTGGAGCGGGCTCTGGAGTGGACTCTGAAGGCTCCCGGACTGGAGCAGGTTCTTGATCTGACTCTGAGGGCTCCCTGACTGGAGCAGGCTCTGGAGTGGACTCCAAAGCAGCCCATGCCCGCAGAGCAGCCCAGAGGTTAAAGGCAAAGAGGGCCTTCTAGATTACAGCAGCAGCAGGGAAATTGGCCATCTGTACGATTTCTGAGACCACCAGCGTCGGGTCCTCCAGGACCACCGGACTTGAGACCACAGGAGTCAGGTCCTCCAGGACCACCTGACTCAGGACCACCAGATTTGGGACCACTGGAGTTGGGTCCTCCAGGACCACCGGACTTGGGACCACCAGAATCGGGTCCTCCAGGACCACTGGATTTGGGACCACGGAAGTCAGGTCCTCCAGAACCACAGGACCTGGGATCACCGGAACGGACTTAACTGCCCTCCTCCTTCTCGCCCTCCACTTCTCAGTGGGAGTCGGAAGGCCAGGACTGGTGGGAAAATCCCTGCAGAAGGGTTCTAGTTGGCCTGGTTTAGCCCACTGACTTCGCCGACAAAGATACCTGACGAAGCCCAAAAGTCCAGAATCGCAAGTCCTTCCATCTCCCAATGGGACAAGGGATCGTCCAGGCACGCATTAAAGAAATCCTTGAGTGCCCCATCATTGTATTCCAGCCCCACCGCGAAGGTCCAGAGGGTTTGGGCAAAGCCTCCTACCTCCATGCCCTGCTGACACAAAGCCATAAGTGTCGAGCCATTCACTCATTCCTTGTGGCAGGAGGGGTAATCCGAAGGTCCATAGTCCCAACGAAGGAAAAAAAAACTGCTGGATCTAGAACTGGCTGCAGTATTCTGTCATGGAATGCCAGAAAAAGACTAAATTAGATCCATGTGCAGTTTAATTAAATTCAAACAATAATCCAGAACAAAACAAAAACGTGGCAAATGGTAATCCAAAACACAGGGTAACAGAAAACACAGGGTAACAATACTGCAGCAACAAAAGACAGAGTGAGCATGTTATAAATAGTGATGGGATAATGAGTAAATGACCTACAGGCGATGATAATCAGAACAGAAAAGACTAGGCAAAGGACTATGGGAAATAGAGTTCATAGCATGTAACAGCGAAAGGGGAGAGCACCATCAAGTGGCCAGTACAGGGCACAACAACCAGACACTGTTAGCTGGCTTTTTTAGTGAGTGTGAAGGGAATCGCTGCATTCCGATATTTTCACGAGCTGTGATTTCATGGGATTATGCGCAATAGCATTCTTATGTCTTTTATGAGTTTCAAAATGTTTCATCTCTTTCTGTTGTTAATGAAGTTGACAGGAACTTGTTTTGCCTTGTCCTTCATCATTTTGTTTTTGGTGACTGTCGTCAAATGTAGACCAATCTTTTATGCTTTTGTATATAGATTTCATTGTTTTAACCTTTTTTCCAACTCTTAAGCTATGAAAACCATTTAACCATTTCAGTTTTTAATGTGTGAAATGTATTTCCACAAATTAAGATTGTCCATCTTTTGTGACACCAAAATGCCCTTCCTACTTTTAACATGAGATTTATTTGTATTTTATGAAATCTTTTCACGTCACATATAAAAACCTGAGACACAAAGCAAATATTTGTATGAACTGCAGTGCAAACACAGGTTATTGAATAAGACTGATCATTTGTTTGATTAAACATCCCTCTATTTGTCCAAAAATCACAGAGTTGTTGCACTCTGTCTGAAAGATCATACAGTCATCCCAGGATATTGAAATATTATAAATAAAACAGTGATTGGACAAACATTACATGGTGAAATATATTTTGTAGCATGTGAGTCATGTAGCATAACAGCAGAGTCGTACTGCACTAGTGAAATATGAAACCCGTCAACATTCTAGTTCATACTTGTTTGTCTGTCTAACAGGACCCAATAGAGTCACATGATTTAGAAGAAAATTATGAAAAGAGAGATAGATATCTACAAGTGGGGTTTCTAAGCGGACATGAAGAGAAGAGCATAAGAGTCATGATCATCTATACTCTAGTGCTATATTATATTAATATATTAATAGATTTAAGCAGTATTCTTGATGAATTTTGGACTTTGTCTCATCTCTCATCAATATGCTGACGAAGGAGTACATTTTCCTTCTCCAGCAGTGTGTAATAGTTCCTGTTTTGTAAACACATACTTGGTCTAAACAGCAGCTCCAATTCACTTCCAGGGAAAACTGATGTAAGTAAATATAATTATGTTATAATTTTGCGAATTTAATTTACTGTGTATGATTCATACATGATTCATTAATTTGATCAAATGAGAGTGCTATATTTTGAAAGTATTTTTACAAGCATTTGAAAGTATTTTGACAAGCAGGTCACTTTTCATCTTTGTTACCAAAGCAGATGCAATAGCTGATTTAGAAATCCTAGCAGTTCCTAACAAAACAACTAAAGTGATAAAATGAACTGTTGTTTTAATCAATTCACTTACTACCCAATCATATAGTGAGGTTCATATGTTTATAGAGCAGCTTTCAGTTTCACTTTTGTGTATCATAAGACAACAGCTGAAAAGGAACTTTAAAGTAATTAAGACTATTTTAATATCAATAAGAGATTGTTTGTATATAGGAGCATAATTATCACCAAAACCATTTATTGTTTTTTAACAGTACTCATTTACATAATTCTGTTGTGTGGTGATCACCAGCTGGAGTGCCCTTGATAGCCACCAGAGGGCACTCCATCACATACATTTGCCACTCTGTCGATGAATTTCATTCCACCATATCATTTGCACGACGCTCTAACTCATTGGTTTCACACTGTTTCTCATTAACCCCCTGTTTGACACCCTGGTCTCCTGTGTCTTGTTTCCTGTTTTCATTTCTCCTTCTGCCTGTTAGTCTGGATTATCGCTCTTAGCCTCAGCCCCTGAACTCAGTGTAGGGAACCATGGCTTTTCTGTAACCTTTTCGGAGGCTTAGGTTTCATTATGTCCGCCAGAACGTGCTTACTACGGTTCATTACGTCAAGCTTTTTAACACTATTTGCACATTTAGCTGAGCCAAAAATTTCCCGCCCCCGTGGTGGTCAGACCTCCTTTTCTCTTTACAGTCTATCTAAACGAATCGACATCGCAGATCAGAGAGGAGGTTTTAATAAAAGTTATTTTATCTGTGCCGAGCTCGTGTCCATGCTATTTCTGGCACGGACTTCACATCTTGATTAATAATATACACTAGACCAGTGTGTTATTATAAAATTATAACTGCCTTGAATATTAGCATCAAATATTTGGGTGAGCTGTTCGGGGTCTCTGAGACCCCAACTAGAACATGATAAAATGCAATACAGGTGTGACGTGCATTCAGTTTCTGTCTGGTGTTGAGGTTATTCTAAACTATTCTACTGAATCCCAAATAAGTGTACACACACACAACCAAGTAAATGTAAAGTCAAACACAAGAGTCATGCGAAGCGCCGATTTTTTCAAACCAGCTGTCTCGACCTTCCTTCCTTCATCATCACATGGTATTGTCAATGTTTGCTTCCCCATCCACTACTGAACTCAGTCTTGGTTTGGATTGTCTATTTGTGTATGACCTTTGTCTGTTTTTGGACTAAGTTTGTGGATTACCCCTTCAATAAATACTGCACTTGGATCCTCAACCTTTGTGTCTCTATGCAGCTCATGACAGAAGACTTGGCCAACAATGGATTCAGCAGTTAGAATCATTCACCTGCACCAAGGTAATGAATCCCTCGAGGACCACATCCGGGACTTTGTAAATGTAAATTTAAAAATGCAAATTCCTCTGACCTCTCAGACTATGCTCTGCATTGCTATTGTTTTGGACGGCGTATTTTAGGGTTGCAATAGTTAAGGGGGGCGATGGCGGGGTTAATGGTTTATGTTGAATTGAGACTAGTTAGGACATCATTTTTAATTGTAATGGTTTAATGACAGTATTTCATTATGGTTTCACTTGAATTGGTTACAAAATAGATGAAGGATGGTAAAACATAAACAGTTAAATGTACCCAGCTTGTATGTAAAATGTTACCTGAGAGCGAGAGAGAGAGAAAGATAGAAGGAGACAGAGCAGTGCCCCAGCAAAGAGAGATTGCCAGCCAAGAAAGAGAGAGCAAAGACAAGAGAGAGCAAAGGAAAGAGACGGCAAAGAAAAGAGAGAACAAAGAAAAGAGAGCCAGAGCAACAGTTACAATCTTCTTTTATCCCTTACTTGACCATGTAACTAAAAACCACATGTGAGACATTCAAACTGACCAATCATCAGATTACAGCTTTCCCCACCATGTAAAAGGTGTGACAATTAGCAGACCACCGATGTATACACATGTTGGCCTACAGGCCTTGATCACAATCAGCACCTCTGTGCCTTTACAAATTCTATGGCCCTTTTGCTGCTGAAGATAGGTTTGGGGCATGAAAACAGAAGTCTTTGATAATTTTCAACCCTACACTATATGCCCTGCTGTTGAGTGGGTCCTCCTTCACTGTTGGGGAAGTAGAGGAGGATAAGGGGGGTAGTACCTTCCCGACCTGTGGTTCCCCACCAGAGCCAGTTGACATCATGGTCGCCACTCCAGAGCCACATCACAACATGGCCACCACTCCAGAGTCACATCACAACATGATTTGTGATCCTCATCATTAGTCCTGTGTTGGCACCAACCTGTGAGCTCTTTGCCTGTCCTGTCTTGACCACAGAAGTCGCCCTTGAGCTCTTTGCCTGTCTTGTCATGGCCACAGAGGCTAACTCTGTACCCTCTGCCTACCCTGTCATGGCCGCAGAGGCTGTACCTGAACCCCTTACCTGTCCTGTCATGGCCATGTCATGGACATCTGCTCAGCCTGAGCTATCTTGGTGGCCTTCTGCTCCACCGTGGGGATCTTTGGTCCCATCTGCTTTGCACTGGTGGTCTTCAGCTCCGCCCTGGTGGTCGCCTGCTTCGCCATGGTGGTCTTCAGATCCATCAGTTCCACTCTGGTGGTCTTTTGCTCCGTCCTGTGGGTTTTTGGTCCCATCTGCTCTGCTGTGGTGGTCTTCTGCTCTGCTGACTCTGCCCTGGCCACCTGTCCAGCCTGCACCGTCTTGGTTTCCTGCTCAGCCCTCATTTCCAGTTCTTCTTCCACTCCATGGACCTGGCCCACCACCCCTCCCCTTGGTCCACCTCCACTCCGCCTCCTGGAATTCTCTGACCATGTTAGGAGCATCTGGAAACCCTCTCCTTAGGAAGGGGTCTATGTCACAATCACCAGCTGGAGTGCCCTTGATAGCCACCAGAGGGCACTCCATCCCATACGTTTATCACTCTGTCATGGACTTCATTCCCCACAATCCTTTGCACAGACTCACCCTATATAAGACTGGTTCATTCATTCATTCGTTGCTAAGTCTTGCATGTGTCATAAGCTGGGGCGTCATGCACTTATTATTTTTTACCGGTACCTCATTATGCTTGTCATGTGACACAGCAGAAGGCTTATGTTTTATTTAATTTTTCCTTTTTTATTCAAACGTGTTAAATGTATCATGAAATATCTCGATTCTCAAATATTTGTAAGTAAATGCATTTTGCACTTTTATAGATCATGTTAGTTGCCTAAGTAGGCTAATGTTAGTGTAGTCTATTAACTACGCGTACATATTTTTAATATGACTGACTTTGTATTTAACTGAATTTAATAAAAACATTAAGTTACTAATTATAACACTTGCATTGTACAGAAAGAGAGCAAAAAACATTTACATTATCAAAGAACATTATCATTGACTTTAGTCTATCCAGAGTTCAAGCACTCTCAAAAACGCACATTAAAATCACTGAAGCTGTTTAAACTGTGAAATGAATATCTTACTTACATTCGTACGCACATCTGCACTTTGTTGTTTCTGATGAGAGAATTAGAGAGATTTAATTAGCCAGAGAGCAGAATTCAGTTAGTGACACATGTTTCAGCGCTGACTCATCTGAACGCCTCTGATTGGCCATTGCATTCATAAGCTCATAAGTGTGTGATTGGTTATAATGCACAGCGCTATAAAAACGCATCTGTCTCTGGATCAGTGCCAGCCAAAGCATGAACGTAGGTTTGAATTTAGCAGCTGGGGATGTGCCGCACTGAACGTTCTAATCACACCCGTGTGATCATATCAAATATTTGATTTGCATCCTAGTTCTCCCATGTCTTGGTTCCTGGTTTTCATTCTCTGCCCGTTATTCTGGATATCTCTATTAGCTTCAGCCCTGAACTCAGTCTTGGTTTGGATTGTCTATTTGTGTATGACCTTTGTCTGTTTTTGGACTATGTTTGAATAAATACTGTGTTTGGATCCTCAACCTTCATGTCTCCAAGGAGCTCATGACAGATTGCCACTTCTGATGGACAAATAATAACAAGTTACTTTTAAAATGGCTATCAAAAACTTTGTTTCCACCTCCATTTTAGTTTGACTTGTTGAATTGTTCGTAGTAATTACAGTGCATTAGTAATTAGTTCACTGTATTTAGTTATAACAAAAAATGCAATCAGGTTTAATGCAAATTTAGAATTTATTAAAAACCAAAAATTATATACAGTGGGTACGGAAAGTATTCAGACCCCCTTAAATTTTTCACTCTTTGTTATATTGCAGCCATTTGCTGAAATCTTTAAGTTAATTTTTTTCCCTCATTAATGTACACACCGCACCCCATATTGACAGAAAAACACAGAATTTGACTTTTTTGCAGATTTCTTAAAAAAGACAAACTGAAATATACATTGTCCTAAGTATTCCGACCCTTTGCTCAGTATTTAGTAGAAGCACCTTTTGATCTAATACAGCCATGAGTCTTTTTGGGAAAGATGCAACAAGTTTTTCACACCTGGATTTAGGGATCCTCTGCCATTCCTCCTTGCAGATCCTCTCCAGTTCTGTCAGGTTGGATGGTAAACGTTGGTGGACAGCCATTTTTAGGTCTCTCCAGAGATGCTTAATTTGGTTTAAGTCAGGGCTCTGGCTGGGCTTTTCAAGAACAGTCACAGAGTTGTTGTGCAGCCACTCCTTCATTATTTTAGCTGTGTGCTTAGGGTCATTGTCTTGTTGGAAGGTAAACCTTCGGCCCAGTCTGAGGTCCTGAGCACTCTGGAGAAGGTTTTCGTCCAGGATATCCCTGTACTTGGCCTTTCACCTTTCCCTCGATTGCAACCAGTCCTCCTGTCCCTGCAGCTGAAAAACACCCCCACAGCATGATGCTGCCACCACCATGCTTCACTGTTGGGACTGTATTGGATAGGTGATGAGCAGTGCCTGGTTTTCTCCCCACATCCCGCTTAGAATTAAGGCCAAAAAGTTCTATCTTGGTCTCATCAGACCAGATAATCTTATTTCTCATCATCTTGGAGTCATTCAGGTGTTTTTTTTAGCAAACTCCATGCGGGCTTTCTTGTGTCTTGCACTGAGTATAATAAAGCCCCGACTGGTGGAGGGCTGCAGTGATGGTTGACTTTCTACAACTTTCTCCCATCTCCCGACTGCATCTCTGGAGCTCAGCCACAGTGATCTTTGGGTTCTTCTTTACCTCTCTCACCAAGGCTCTTCTCCCCCGATAACTCAGTTTGGCCGGACGGCCAGCTCTAAGAAGGGTTCTGGTCGACCCAAACGTCTTCCATTTAAGGATTATGGAGGCCACTGTGCTCTTAGGTACCTTAAGTGCAGCAGAATTTTTTTTAACCTTGGCCAGATCTGTGCCTTGCCACAATTCTGTCTCTGAGCTCTTCAGGCATTTCCTTTGACCTCATGATTCTCATTTGCTCTGACATGCACTGTGAGCTGTAAGGTCTTATATAGACAGGTGTGTGGCTTTCCTAATCAAGTCCAATCAGTATAATCAAACACAGCTGGACTCAAATGAAGGTGTAGAACCATCTCAAGGATGATCAGAAGAAATAGACAGCACCTGAGTTAAATATATGAGTGTCATAGCAAAGGGTCTGAATACTTAGGACCTGTATATAGTTCAGTTTTCCTTTTTTATAAATCTGCAAAAATGTCAACAATTCTGTGTTTTTCTGTCATATGGGGTGCTGTGTGTAATAATGAGGAAAAAAAAATAACTTAAATGATTTTAGCAAATGGCTGCAATATAACAAAGAGTGAAAAATTTAAGGGGGTCTGAATACTTTCCGTACCCACTGTATATCTATACTTATAGAGCCTTGTATGATATAAGTGTTGCGAATCATCAGCAGAGTCTGGATCCATTTCCAGCGTTTATTGTGTACACAGACAAGACAGGGTCAATCACCAGTAGATACAATAGCGGAGGCTAGGCTGAGACAGAACGTGAGATGGGCAGGAGGTCGAGGCAGGCGGCAGACAAACACAGTAGTAGAACAATCCAATCCAAGTCAGGGCAGGCAGAGACAAATCAGAGTACGATAAACAGTCCCAGGTCAAACGAGTAGGCAAGATACAGAGTAAACGCTCAGAAGTGACAGCCGGGGCAAATCAAGACTTCACAATGAGTTGCTGTGAGTGTTTGGCTTATATATATGTGTGTGTGTGTGTGATTAGATGCAGGTGTGTGCGTGCAATCAGTCCCAGGTATGAGGCATGATGGGAACTAGAGTCCGAATGGATAAAGTCAATATTCAGGAGAGAGTTCCCTTTGGTGGTGGTGAGGAGAGGCGGTACGGACTCCTCCCTCTGTGACAGAGCCCCCTCCCTGCGAGCGGCTCCTGACGCGAGGAAGCGGGCGATGCCAGGGTCTTCCACGAGGTCGATGGGCCGGTTTCTCCGGATGCGTCCTGTGGAACTCTTCTGTGAGTGTGGGGTCGAGGATATCTCAGGCCTTGACCCAGGATCGCTCCTCCGGTCCGTACCCCTCCCAATTGACCAGATACTGGAGAGTGGCACCCTGGCGCCTGGAGTCAAGCAGCTCATGCACCCGATACGCCTCCTCGCCGTCAACCAGGATAGGCAGGGAGGTCTGCGGCCCGGCTCCCTCCTCCGTCTCTCCTCTCAGACCGCCAGCGGGTTTCAGAAGTGATACATGGAATGTGGGAGAAATACGATAATTAGAGGGCAGTTCTAAATGGAATGATACTGGAGTTATTTGTCTTTAAATCTTGAACGGACCAACATACCTGGGACTGAGCTTTTTACATGGGAGCCTGAGGCGCAGATCCTTAGTTGACAGCCAAACCCATTGGCCTGGGGCGTATTCGGGACTGGGGCGTTGGTGTCGGTTGGCCTGTTGTGCTGTTCTTCTAACGGCATGTAGCAAATGAGTATGGGCTCATTACTGCGTTGTAACCAGTCTGTGACTGAAGGTGGGTTGGTGGGCTCGCCAGCCCAGGGGAACAAGGGCGGTTGCAAGCCCAGCATGCATTTAAAGGGAGTCACCCCTATGGCGGGTTTCATGAGGGAATTCTGAGCATATTCCGCCCAAAACAAGTACCTGCTCCAGTCTGATTGTCGTTGCTGGCAATACGATCAAAGGAACCGGATGATCTCCTGATTCAGGCAGGATTTGCAGTGGCAGAGATTCCAGGGTGTCCCGAGCTGGGCAGAACATGTACTTGTGTCAATAGACACTCTCGTAGTGATTCAGGAACATAGGTGAGATTGGGGGGACTTTCAGGCGGTGGCGGATTCTGGAGATTCAAGTTGTTTGTTTCGGTCATGATGTCCCACTGTATGGGTGCGATGAGGAGGTTCTCAGGAATTATACATTCAGTGACGTTTGAGCAGCACGTCTCCTCCGTTTGACGAGAGAGAGTGTCTGCCTTGATATTCTTGGTGCCGGGTCTGTATGATACAGTAAACTGAAATCTAGTGAAGAATAACGCCCACCTTGCCTGTCTGGGGTTAAGTCGTTTGGCCAAGCATAGGTATTCGAGGTTCTTGTGATCAGTGAGGACTACAAATGGGTGTGAGGCTCCCTCCAGCCAGTGGTGCCATTCCTCTAATGCTAATTTCATGACCAGAAGTTCACGGTTTCCCACATCGTAATTCCGTTCGGCAGTGGTTAGCTTGCGTGAGAAGAAGGCGCAAGGGTACATCTTTGCTGGTGATCTGTGACGTTGGGAAAGTATCGCACCTACCCCAGTGTTAGAGGCGTCGACCTCGACAATGAATGGGCGTTCTGGTTCAGGATGTCAGAGGATAGGTCCTGAAGTAAACCGAGTCCTTAGTTCATCGAATGCCTGTTGTGATTCCGAAGACCAGGTCAATTTAGTGGGCTGACGTTTATATCGTTTAGTCATGGCGGTCAAAGGAGTGGCGATCGAACTGAAGTTCCTGATAAATCACCTGTAGAAGATTGCGAACCCCAGGAAGTGTTGTAAATCCTTGACTGTCTGGGGAAGCGGCCATTCCAGAACTGCCCTGACCTTCCTCTGCTCCATCGCTACCCCCTCCTGGCTGATCACATACCCCAGAAAAGTTGTGCTTCTTTGATGGAACTCGCATTTCTCCGCTTTAGCGTAGAGTTGATACTGGACGAGGCGCTTTAGCACTGATCTGACGTGACGAATGTGTTCCTCCTGAGTGTTTGAATAAATTAGTATGTCGTCAATGTATACGATTACCCATCTGTTGAGCATGTCCCGAAAACGTCATTCATGAAGGATTGGAAGATCAAGGTACTGTTTGCCAGGCCGAAGGGCATAACCTGGTATTCGTAGTGCCCACTAGTGGTGGAGAATGCCGTCTTCCATTCGTCCCCCTTTCGAATGCGGATTAAGTTGTAAGCATTGCGTAGATCTAACTTGGTGTAGTATTTGGCCTGGTGGAGCTGTTCTAGCGCTGCGGGGACCAGTGGTAGAGGATAACGAAACTTAACAGTAATATCATTAAGGCCGCGGTAATCAATGCAGGGCCGCAACCCTCCGTCCTTTTTCTTTACAAAAAAGAACCGTGCGGAGGCGAGGAAGTCGAGGGTCGAATAAATCCTTTAGCCAGTTCCTCCTCGATATAGGCTTTCATAGCTTCTGATTCAGGTTGTGATAGTGGAAAGATCCTCCCCTTAGGAGGGGTGGCGCCGGGTATCAGATCTATGGCGCAATCGACGGATCAGTGGGTTGGGAGTTGTAAAGCTTTTTTTCTACTGAAGGCTTCGACTAGATCGGTATATTCGGAGGGCAGGTTTAATTCGTCGGTGGTTTGAACAGATGGAACCGAATCCTGGATGGGTGACCGTGTGATCCTTGACAAACAGCGGTCTTGACAGGTAGCATCCCATTGAACGATTTGTCCCTCTCTCCAGGAAATGCGTGGGTTGTGGGTGCGCAGCTAGGGTAGTCCAAGAATGATCGCATGATTGGGAGACTGGATGACGTAGAATTTGATATATTCAGAATGGAGAGTTCCTATTTGTAGTTTGACTTCTTCTGTGATACATAACACTTTCCCCTCTCCGAGGGGTCGGCCGTCTAGTTTATGTTGCAGGGCGAATTCATGTGAAACAAAGTTTCCAGTCGACCCAGAATCTAACAGGGCGCTAATAGGTAATCGTTTTATCACTGACAGTTATTTCAACCGGCAACATTATGCTTTGAAGGGCAAGTAGTGATACGATTGTTGACACTCACCGATCGGGGTTTGGATGATGGACGGACCGGGCAGGAGGATATCATGTGCCCAGCCTGACCGCAGTAGAGGCACAGTTGGTTCTGCATTCGGCGTTCGCTTTCTTCGGGAGTGAAGTGAGTGAAGCCCAGCTGCATGGGCTCGGTTATGGCATTGGTCTCTGGCGTGAATCGAGGCATGGTAGGATATCGTGAGCGGATCAAATTGTTAATGTGAATGGTGAGTTCAATGAATTCACTCAAACTTCTCCCCTCATCTCGGCAAGCCAACTCTGACTGGAGCTCCGAATTTAGTCCCCTCCGAAACAGGAGTTTTAATGTGTCCTCGATCCAACCAGTCTGGGCGGCAAGGGTGCGAAAGGACAGGGCGTACTCGACTGCAGGTCTCCTTCCTTGCGAAAGTGTTAACAGTTGGTCTCCTGCACTTTTCCCCTCCGCGGGATGTTCAAAGACTTCGCGGAAGTGTTGGAGAAATGTTGTGAAGGTTGGAAATGAAGAGCCGTCCACTCCCCAAACAGCGGTAGCCCAATCCAACGCCCTCCCGTTGAGCAATGAACACACAAAGGCAATGTGGCTAGAGTCTGTGGGGTACAGTGAGGGCTGTTGATTAACAAAGAGCGAACACTGAAGCAAGAACCCTTTGCATCTAGCAGGGTCTGCATCGAATTTCTCTGGGAAAGCTAGTCGTGGACTCACTGGGGATGTGGGTGATGTTAGGGGTGGCATGGTATGATGAGGCGCCGGGGCTGGAGCGGCTGCAGCCGCGGTTGGCATTATTTGAAGGCCTTGCAGCGCCTTCACTAACTCCTCGGTGAGTGAGGTAAGCCGGTTTAGTTGGTGGTGATGCATGGCGAGCTGTGTGGCCCGCGCAGTTAGTTCAGTGGATAATTGCCTGAGTGCTGCTGGATCGCTGTGCGGCGAAGTCTCCTGTTGCGAATCATCAGCAGAGTCTGGATCCATTTGCAGTGTTTATTGTGTATACAGACAAGACAGGGTCAGTCACCAGTAGATACAATAGCGGAGGGTAGGCTGAGACAGAACGTGGGACGGGCAGGAGGTCGAGGCAGGCAGCAGACAGTCACAGGTGGTAGAACAATCCAAGTCAGGGCAGGCAGAGACAGATCAGAGTACGATAAACAGTCCAAGGTCAAACGAGTAGGCAAGATACAGGGTAAATGCTCAGTAGTGACAGCCGGGGCAAATCAATACTTCACAGTGAGCTGAAGTGAGTGTTTGGCTTAAATGTGTGTGTGTGTGTGATTAGATGCAGGTGTGTGCGTGCAATCAGTCGCAGGTATGAGGCATGATGGGAACTAGAGTCCGAATGGATAAAGTCAATATTCAGGAGAGAGTTCCCTCTGGTGGTGAGGAGGAGGCGGTACGGAAGCCTCCTCTGTAACAATAAGAAGAGCTACGTGTGAATGATTTTATTATTTTTAAATAATTTAAATCATCAATTTATTCAGTACATGCTTCATAACTGAGTTTTTTTTTCATGACATGTCTTTAGGACAGGTTTTACTACAGGTTGTTGGACTGAAGAAATAGTTTCAGTTCTCACAATTCTATAATCCTTTATTTCATCCATGTATTTATTAGGAAAGTAATGAACTGAAGCTATCAAGACTTTCCCAGACTGAAACATGAAAAATGGGTTCCAGTGCATGTAAGTTGTGTGTTTTAAATAAATATACATCATTTTAAATCTTTAAACAATGAAGTAGTTATCTTTTTTCTATTAATCTTTGATATGAGTATTATTCATCTTTGAGAATACTAATCTTTGTATTTAAAAAATATATATTTTTTAAGTTTCATAACTGATTATTTTTCTGATTTAGCACAAGAGGATGAGAGGCACTTGTTAGAGGATGATGAAGGTGAGAATAGAAATAATAAAATGTATTGTAAAAAGACTAGCATTTATTTATTTATTTATTTACATAGTTTTAGCACCTTTAAATAATCTACAAAAGTGTATAGGCTACCACAGAATGTCTCTCTTTATGATTCACAAATCTTAGTGTATCAAAAGTAACTAGATTTGTATTGCCTGGGGTAAGTAGCAGTGCTTACAAACTACAGAAAAATAGTTTTTATGTATTTGCAGAAATACTGAAATCATTAGAAAGGAAAGAAAGAGACTAAGGAAAAACTATCAAGATATTACTCAACAAATAAATGCACTTCCAAGTTCTTTAGACCAGCGTTATTTTTCTAATGAACTGAACATTACAAATCAGTATAGATGTCAGTATAGTTTGTCATATTGGCCAGTGCAATATAAACTAAATATTACTGGCTGCACTTTTAAAATCTTTTAAAATTTCTTTTAATTTAATCATTACATTTACATTACATTATTTAATCATAACATTTCACTCTTTCAGAAATTCAGCCTATTTTTGAGGAACTTAAACTTGTGCTGATTGGAAGTCAAGGTGCTGGAAAAAGCACTATAGCTAATGCTATCCTGAAGAAAAAAGTCTTCACATTCTGGACGTCTTATAGACGTGACTACGTCAAGGAGACTCGTACAGTATC
Organism: Sinocyclocheilus anophthalmus; assembly: GCA_018155175.1. NCBI lineage: Eukaryota > Metazoa > Chordata > Actinopteri > Cypriniformes > Cyprinidae > Sinocyclocheilus > Sinocyclocheilus anophthalmus. The sequence goes on from JADLZN010005093.1 coordinate 24,807, forward strand.
AGGAACACAGATTCATTTGACTCGCACTCCAGGCTGGAGAGGAGACTTATGTAGATCAGAGCCAACCAAACTTGAAATTGTACACTGTGTGCAGTCTTTATACAGTTCTGGACCTCATGCTATCCTCTTGGTACTTAACGTGAACTCAGTGCTGTCAAAGTCAAACATCGACACCCTAGAGAGTCTGCTTACTGTTCAGCTGTGGAAACATACCATAGTGCTGTTCACACATGGAGAAAAACTGGGACATTGCAGCATTGAGGATCATATCATAAGTAAAGAGCTTAAACCTTTAATCGACAAATGTGGAAAAAGATATTTTTTGATCTGCAAAAATGACAGCTACCAAATTATTGAGAAAATTGAAGAGCACATTGTCAGGAAGAATTCAACAAGTTGTTTTAAACTTACTGCTCAAGCAGAGGTTAATAATACATTACTGGAAATATCAGACCGGAAATATCTTGTTGAGAGGATCAAATATAAAATCACTTCTATCTTAACCTACAAGGAAAAGTTAAAAAAAGAACAAAATAAAGACTTGATGAAAAAGCTACTTGATTCAAAGGATGCAGAGATAAGGAGACTTGAAGAAATAGTTGAAGAAAAAGAAAGGGAGATAGAGATGTTACAAACAAGAGACTCAAGAACTCCAGATCTTGACCTGCCTGTCCTACGCAGAAGAATTGCTGAACTGGAAGATCAACTAAAGGGAAAGAATAGCGAGAATGAAATACTGAAAAAAAGGGAAAATGAAAAGGATGCTGAGATTAAAAAATTGAAAAGAGAGTCACAAATGCGGCAACAAAAAGCAAGAGATTGGGGAACACATGAGGATCAAAATGCAACTGTACATGCAGGCTATCGTAGTGAACTCTGTCAAGATGTCTCAGTGGCGGCCACAAAAAGCCAGAACAAAATACAGTTACAGGAACTTCCTTCAAAAGGTAAGTATAAAAATAATTAATTTGTTATAAGTTCAATTATGATTAATGCGCTCAGCAGAAGTAGTGTGGAAAGACCTTAAGCCGCCTTTTTTCTGCGCTCAGCAGAATTATTTTAGATTTCAGCTTCAGGTGCATTGAAACATTTGAATTTTTGTGGCAGCACCATATGCGGCCACCAGACTGAATGTGATGTGTTTTAATCAAAGTATGAGCTCAATGAAGTGAGAATTACCAATATTTTTCCACAAAAAACATTACTTTTTAAACACTTAAATTACTTTATTTCTGTAAAATTGGCAGTTGCAAATATTTATGTTCGAAATAACTAGTTTAGAATTGTTAAATAATTACGTCCATTAGCCATAGAAAACCTACATTCTTTTTCTTAGCGGCCATCTGTTTTGTGTGGATATATTTGTATATTCATTATTCAGTTTTTATATTTATATAAAATTGTATTTTATATTTATATATTTTATAGTATAATATTTGTACAGAATTATTAGTGCATGAAATGCAGTGAATTAATATATAATTTCAGCTCATCTGATCACATTTCCACAGGCTCAGCTCCACACAGCTGGCATGAAACTCTTCTTAAGGTCTTAGAAAAGTTGACTCAAGATGAACTGAAGAGAATGATATTCTACATATGCTGTGATGACAAATACGGCATACCCATGAGCCTGTTGGAGGGTAAGGACAGAGTTGACCTAGCATACATAATGCTAACACAATGGGATAAACAACATTCAGTGCTGAACACACGAGAACTCATAAAGAAAATCCCTCATATTGACGATGATATGAGAGATCTGATTGAACCTTACTTAATGAGCATTCATGAGACATGGTAATAAACTAAATCACAGAGCTATCATCATCGTCCTGCATTATGAGATGTTTCTTCGGCACATTTCTTCTTCTTGAATGAGGCACTCAATCTTTCTTCTCTTTACTCTTAAAAATAAAGTTTCCAAAAGGAGGCCAAGGAGGATGTAGGTGATGTTTTCTTTTTTAAGAGTGCTTCTAGTAAAGTTTTATTCACGACACTTACTGTGTAGGTAAATTATTAAATTACAGCTTTTGCCTGCTACATTTGATTGTATATCTCTTCCGGCTTCGCTACCGTTCGGACGTTCTTGCTTACTGCTCTGCGCTTTGCTCCCTATTTCTGTACTTTTCTTTGATTTTTCTAAGATTTTTACTTCAGCAGATCAGCACAGTCCTCAAACAACACATTTTTGGCACAAACACACTAAACAAAACGTTGAGAGGGGAATAAATTACCACCCCCCCCCCCCCCCCCGAAAAAAGAAAGACTTTGCCTCCAACTGCCAGAAGCGTACCTTCCGGAGACGGAAAACACAGCTGCCTACATTCAAACAGAAGAGAAAGAAAATGCCTCCTGTTGAATTTACTTGCTGCATGAACTACTGCAAACTTCTACAAAGGATTGCGGTTCTTGAAACAAAGTTACTTGCTGGACTTCCAAAACAGGCAGAACACTCAGCAGACCGTCATCACGGACCCCATCAGCATAAAGCCGATGAGTCTCATGAACCTAGTCAATCTCAACAGTTCATACCAAGTGTAGAGGAACAAGCCGAAACTGATTGCCACACAAATCGATGGCACAAACAGGGAACGAGACCCAAAGGCAGTAGAGACATCAAATTGTCACGAGTTCTAGTATTGCTGCCGTAGCATCCTCGAACCAATCTGGCTATGACCAAGGCTTGTGATATGGTATTCTACCCCCCCCCCCCCCAACAACCCCTCTTCATCTTGAGCAGGACAGCTTGAAGCAGTGACTGATCATGACACACGTGAGATCCCCCTGTGGTTAAACTGGATCGGATCCGCGAGCAGCGAACATTGCTACGAACCGACGCGCAGGGCGAGCAGCCCGGCAGTTCCGCTCAGGCCGCGAGCCGCAGCGCACCAGGCCTCTAGATAGAGGGACGACTCCAATTAATCAACATCAGTCGCCGAAGCCGCGCGCACACTTTCTGCGTGCTCCCGGAAAGTTTACAAGATTTGCCACAAGGAACTCTGGAAATTCTAGTAAGCAACAAGACTGCACAGAAAGTTCATCCACCATGTGGGGAAGAATGCTATCGGCATGGGAGCACAGTCTGACCCTAAGAGGCTTCGATATGATACGGTTTAAACACACTTCAAAGAACGGTAAAAGTTCCAGGGCGATCATGCAGTGGGCCCTCACCAGTCAGAAGAGGGAAGCGGAATATAGTTTTACGTTTGATTGGGTGAAACACGATGGATACAAAGAATCTGCAGAAGGCCTTTAAGCACGGCGTCACCCTTTCGATCGATAAGCTTCAATCATTCGGGGCCTCGGCCACTGTATTTCCACTGGCTGGCCTCGCACTAAACACCCTTGGATGCACGAGTGCTACAGGGACAACTATACTTGTCTCCGACTGTATACCCCTTCAGTAGTGTGTGTGGCCAAAATACGTCAACCTGAATGGCCGCCCCCCCCCCCCAATGACCGCGTATGAGTGACTAAGGAAACCCGGACTTATATCAAGCTTCCGAGTCATCATGGGTTGACACATCCCACGCCAGAGAAAGTTGATAAACACTACGCAAAAACTACAAAAAAAAGCCTGCTCATGGACCACGAATCAAGGCTGAGGGCCGCCTGACCACGAGCTAATGCACCCATGACGCCACTGGACATATCGAATACAGCTCCAAGAATCAGGATATTCCATAGAAAGGACGACTTTCTGGAAAAACAGCCAGGGAAGCCAGGACAACATATCATAGCCACCGGAAACACCAGAGACGCAGCCCATCTCACCAGACACATTATCTCTCTCTCCAGCATCTCCACTTCTAAGATTCTCACAGAAAATTGAGGAACTGGTTTATGCTGGGACCAGATTCTCCCACTCTTTTGCTGCAAGCCCCAGATATCAACTAAAAAACGGCGGGCCCCACAACCGCCAAAGTCTGTGGGCCCAGCTCGTCTTCCTCCTATCATGTGGGAAGCTCTGGCCGCTTGCGACCCACGCCAGGCCAAAAAACCTCCTCTGCATGTAGGTGCACTAAAACCAACTGATCGAGCTCTCCGGATATGATGTAGGGATCCACGCTATAATAGCAGCAATAGTCACAAATGTTTACAGAACAACGGGATACCCGCAGTGTGGACCACTGTAGAGGTCGTACTATTTCTGTTTGGAGCACGCGAGATCGAAAAGTCTCATGCTTCTCAAGCCGTACAGCTGGATATCAATCTAGTCTGCGGACCTGTTATGCATCAACTAATGTCTGACGGTGCGACACAATGCAGAGCCATCAACGTTCGCATTTTAAACATGCTCACTAAAAGAAGTAAAATACTTTCTAATCAAATGGACTTAATAACCACCATAACAACCTGGGATTTATGTTTCTCACAGCGACAACATGGCTCGAAGAAAGCTGCATTGCAAACGGTCCTCAATGAAACAGCCCCTCCTATCTTCACTTTCATGAGTGTTTGCAGGACTGGTAGGAGAGGTGGAGGTGTAGCTGCTCTAGTTAAAGATGTCTATCAATGCAAGCAAATGTCATTTGGTCAGTACTTGTCTTTTGAATATCTAGGGATTGTGTTGAAAGGTGCTCCACACATTCTGTTATCATTATTTACAGGCCTCCAAAAAATACTCTCCAGCCTTTGTTGAAGAGATCACAGAACTGCTATCATTGATTTCCTCAGAGTTTGACTGTTTTGCGATTGCAGGGGATTTTAATATTCACATAAATAATGCAGAAAACAAAACTACAAAAAAAATTAAGTTTTAAATACTTTTGACCTGATTCAGCATGTGCATGAACCCACCCACAATCGGGGACATAAATCTGTAGATTAATCTCAGGTAGAAGGTCACACATTTGAAAGCACTAAGATGTTGTTAAGGACTTAGCACTATCTGATCACTTCTGTATTTTCTTTGATATTTTGATCTCTGCTACCACTGAATCTAGATTTGTCTTTGTCAGAAAGAGATGCATTAACGAAAATACTATAGTGTGCTATTTATGGAGGCTATATCTCTAACACCAATCATTTCTGCAGACTCTATTGATCTTCTCCTTGATTCCTTTAACACAAAAGTTAAGAATGTTATTGATGACAATGCTCCTTTGAAAGTCAGCAGGAAGACTAGCAGACAGAAATCAGCTTGGAGAAAAACAACAGCAGTTCAGAGTATGAAAAGAAAATGCAGAAAAGCTGAGCGGATGTGGCGGAAGACGAAACTTGAAATCCACTATAGCATATATAAAGACAGCCTTCGTGCTTTCAGTGTGGAACTAGGCAAAGCTAGACAGTCATTCTTCTCAAACCTTATAAACAGTAACTTAAGCAACACTCACACTCTTTTTTCTACTGTTGAGAGACTAACAAACCCCACAAGTCAGATTCCCAGTGAAATGCTCACTGACAGCAAATGCAATGAGTTTGCTCCCTTCTTTTCTGAGAAGATCAATAATAACAGGAAGGCGATTAGCACATCCCCAAATAATGCCGAGGTCAGACAGATTTGACCGCAATATCAAAAAGAAGATACTATGTCTGCTTTTGAAGAAATTGATAGCGAAAAATTTGAAGAAATAGTATGCATCCTTAAATTGTCACCGCTAGCTTGGACAAGCTGTCCCAAAATAGTTTTTTCAAAAAGGGTGATAAAGTTAGAAGCAGCTCTCTTGGAAGTGGTGAAACGAGCCTAACTTGTTTGCTGTTTATGGGACTTTTCCAGATTCCCTGAAAACTGCAGTTGTTAAACCCTTTCTGAAAAAGAGAAATCTTGATAACACAATATTGAGCAACTATAGACCAATATCAAAACTTCCTTTTATAGGAAAGATTATTGAAAAAGTAGTCTTTAATCAGCTGAACAAATAATTAAACTCAAATGGATACATGGACAATTTTCAATCTGGTTTCCGAACGCATCACAGCACAGAGACAGCACTCAGAAGATAATAGAATGGATATCGTTAATTATGATTCGTGGCAAATAGCAGTGCGGTACTACTAGATCTCAGTGCTCGGACGTTGCACTGTCGAGTTGCAATAACATGTCTACAGAGAGACTGGCAAAACTGGGTCGGGCTTTTGGGATGGTAATCACATGGTTCCGGTGCATCCCTTCGACGGGCGAGGTTATAGTGAGTATCGGGAGAGGATCCGTCCGGAGGAGTCCAGTGACATGCGGGTCCACAAGGCTCCCTTTGCCCCGCTCTGTTTAGCCTGTATCTGCTCGTGCGTACATAATGAGAACGAACCGACCTTGCTCTCACAACTATGCAGATGATACCGCTTTACTAAGCCTTATCTCCAAATGACACCGCCCATGCCTCCCGATGCAGCCAGTGCCTTGCTGATAATTACAGTTTGTGTGTGTGAGAAAAACTTTTTCAGTCACAAGGACCACGTCCGTGCTTTTGGCACCCACCAGATGAAGGTTCAAGGTGAATGCAACCTTGACTTAGGGGTTAACAAGCTCAAAGTATCAAGTGTCGGAATCTTGGTGTTGATTCTGGGACAGACATGTTTCGTAGTTACATGTGAAAGGCAGTAACTAAAATAGAACATAACTATATCTCAAAACAATAAGCAACGAATTAGAGGTTTTGTTTCACAAGTCACGAGTGGCGAGAAAAAAAACCAAAGCAGAAACTTGTCATGCCTTTATCACCGCAGGAAAGAGGAAATATTGTAATGGCACTCCTGCACCAGGCCATGCCAAAGAAAGAAACATTAGAACAGCAGCAGCTCAACCAGAACGACTGCTGCCAGGATGTGTGACTAGAACAAGAAATCTGAGCATAATCACACCAGTGACCCAGATCTTACACTGGCTTACCGTTATATTTAGGATGATTAAAGTACTTTGTACTCGTTATAAGACACTCGATGGACTAAGGACTTCCATACCTAGCAGATCGGCTCCCGGAATAATACAGGTAGAATCTAACAGACAAATCAGATCATTAGGAGAGCGAGTCAGTTAGAATTACCAAGGGTTCATATAAAACAAGGGGAGTCCGCTTTTAGTTGTTATGCCACCCGCAGTTGAAATCAGCTTCCATAAGAGATCAGTTGTGCTAAAACATTAGTCACATTTAACTCAAAACTCATCTGTTTAGCTGTGCGTTTATTGAATGAGCACTGTGCAATGTCAAACTGATTGCCACAATTTTAGTATGGTAATCAGTTTTCTTAAATTCATTTTAGACAACCTCTTAAGATCAATTTTTAAAATCATTTCAAGTTTTTCAGTTCCTGGGTTGAATGTTGTGTATCATTTTTTTTCCTTTTCGTTTATGTAAAGCGCACTTTGAATTAGCCATTGGGTAGAAATCGTGCCTATAGCAAAAAACTTGCCTTGCCTTGCCGGTGTAGTGTTTGGCAGAGTCTACATGATTTGAAATTTTTAAATAGAACTCGTAGATCAGCTACAGAAGAGGGGGGGGGGGGGAGGGGGGTATGGTGACATTTGCAATACCCATTATTTAAGATGAGTTTACTTTTCAATGTTCCTCATATGACTTTAGGGGGATGTTCCATTTTGGTTATTTTATGGTCACATAAGAAAGTTACAAAGAGGACGTTTGGGACGTTAACAGAATGTTCTCACATGGCCCTCTTTTAGTCATATAATAACGTTTTGAATATGACTTTAGGAGGACGTTCTATACTGGTTATTCTATGGTCACATAGCAACATTACAAAGAGGACATTTGGGACATTGGTTAAGGAGCACCCATTTCATTTGTAGGTGAAATGCAAAGTTCTCATAAAAAATACAAAAATAAATAACTTACAATAAAATAGTAAATCCTTACTATCTGCAGTTGCCTCTTATTTGTGGACCATTGGAATAATGGTGTGTTTTAAACCAATGACATGATGGTCATGGCGGAAATCCGATCATTACGGGGCGTGGAGGGAGGGACATGCACCTATCACAGATCCCTGAGGCCTAATCGATATCTGAATAATGTATTTTCAGGATTAACGTAATTAATTCAGCTCTGTACCTCACTGACAAACACGTTTTTATTCGACAGAGCGGACTGCAACGCCCCACATCGCATTAGACTTCTTCGGGAACGTTTTGGCATTTTGCACAAATAAATATTGTGATTGCACTGCTGTCCATGCAGGTTTTGTATTTGTTGAAAGGATGTACAGGGTTGACAAAAAGGTCAGAACATGAAGTAAAAGAAAATGAGTCATAGAATTAGAGAAATGCAATAGCCTGGAGATGGCACGCAAGTACACCTTTACATGTACAGACTTCTAAGGTGTCTCCTGCATGGATTTTTAAAATGTGATTAAATCTTATTATTTTTTTTTTTTGCAAGTGACCAAAAAGGCACAGATTTCGTGGAATGACCCAAGAAAGGGTTATTGTTAGGTTTAAAGGTAGAGGAGGTGTGGATATGCTACTCAAAAATATATTTTTCATGCTATACAATTTATAAGAAATGGTCATTTCTTTGCATGTTTCGGTCTATTACGTTTCATATCTTTTTATATTTGCTAAAAAAATGGGTAAGTTTAGGTTTGGAGGTGGGTTAAGGGGTCAAAAAATCTGAATCACTTATCGATAAAATACAAATATCTTAATGATATAAAAGATTCATAAATATTTTACGTTTTGATAAATTCTTTTGTCTTTTCACGTGTTGACTATTGTAATGGTCTTCTTGCTGTAGTATCTAAATCCTCCATTTACAAACGTCAATACTTACAAAATTCGGCTGCAAGAATTCTGTCTGGGGCTCATATTACCCCTGTTTTGGAGTCTTTGCACTGGCTCCCAGTCAGGTACCGTATTGATTTGAAAATCCTTATGCTAACATATAAGGCTTTACATGATCTGGTTCCTCAGTACTTGACTGACCTTTTAATGCCTTTTGTCTTTTCTTTGATTAGCAACAAACACTAAATCTGTACTGCTATGAATGCTATGTTTTCATTCCAGACCCTGACTTGTACCCTGCCCTCTTCATTCAGACTGTCCTTATCTCAGAAGTTAGGCTTATCTTGCAAAAATGGTTTTCGAAATTACAGCAGAATGTTGCTGTCAGGCCAGAAAAGGGGATCAATTTCACATTATATTGTGATAAGTTTATAGTTATAACAAGATGTCTTTCACCTTATGACACAATATTTTTGTTATAACAAGATTTTTTTAATGATTTTAGGATATACAAAAATATTTTATAACAGGAAACTTTTCTTGTTATACTATTGTGTTAAACCCAAGCATGGAGTATAGAAATAATCAAATTGTGTATATTGTGTATCTCCAAAACTAAAATTGTGTGGGTGTGTTGGTATGGATGTCAGAGTGTGGTTTGTATGTGTGTCATAAAAAAAATTGTGTGTGTGCGTGTTTGCTTATAATATTTGAGAGAGAAAAACTTTACTGTACTGCAAATCACAAATCCAACCACTGTGTGAGTTTTGCTGGCATCTAATGGGGAAAATTTGGTACTGCGCCCAAACAAAATCTTACTGAAAGCTCATTTTTTGAGATATCAACTTCAAATTTGGAACACAACTTGTTTAGATTTATGTATTTGATTTACTAGCAGGTTTAGAGTTCAACATGTTTCATAAAATATATATTTTATATAAAGATATTTATCCTACTACAGTTTCAGTAACTTAAACCTTTATAACTTTTTTGTTTCACTTTTTAAACTGTTTTTACTTCACTGTAAGTGCTGGTGAAATCCCAAGCTTCACATTTTTATGACAGTTTTTTGACATGGACATTTTTGTCCACTATCACTATGGACCTATGTGTAACTTCTTTAAATAGACGCACAAGGGTTAATCTCAGTATGGGTATTATCGGAGTACAAGTGACAGCTTTGCCTTTTGATCTGGCCAGCCCTGGTGTATTGTTCTGCAGAGCTGCTGCAATATTGGATCTGTGGCTGTGTGCACTTAAACTCAACAAGCCTTGATGATGAGATATGCTCTACAGACATTACCTCAAAATCAGCCTTTTCACTGCCTTGCACTTCTGTATTCTTCATGGGGGTACGTGAAGAATATGTATCAGCCAGATACATTTGTTTTCCTTTTTTGTAACTTATCATGAAGTCATACTTCTGGAGCCTCAACATCATTCATAATAATCGCACTGGTGCCGTGTGCGGTGGCTTTTTGAGAATTGTCACTAATGGCAGATGAACTGTTTCAATGAGGATTTAGTCATGAAACTGAGCACATGCATATACCACTGTGAGTAGCTCTTTCTCAAATTGAGCATATTGTGTCAGGCTGCGTGAGGCATACATTACAGGAGCATTCTGTTGTAGGCATGCCACACCTACTTCAAACTGTGAAGCATCACATGACAGCGTGACAGGCTTTTGGACATCATAATATCACAGCGTTGGCAGGCTTGTAATGCACTCTTTCAGCTTGTTGAATGCGTCTTGATGTTGTTTAAGCCAGCACCATTCAACATCTTTGTGAGTAAACTCTCGTAAGGGTGCTGATAGGTCGCTGAAACTTGGAACAAATTTAACAAGATTTCTAATCATCCCTAGAAAGCGTCATAGCGCTGTTACGTTCTCTAGGACTTCCATCTCTGTGATTGCCTTAATTTTTGAAGGGTCTGGTTTTAGTCTTTCACTCATGAACACATGTCCCACATAGAATACCTCTGACTGCCAAAACTTATATTTGAGAGGATTAAGTCTGAGGTTGATCATTTGTGCACAATCCAGCACTTTCTTGAGATTTTCATAGTGTTCCTTCACATCCTTTACTCCCACGAGGATGTCATCCACTATAACAGCACATGGATAGCCTGCAAATATTTGCTCCATGGCCCTTTGGAACACCTCACCCACTGTGTTGGCATGCATAGAAATCGAAATCTCCCAAATGGGGGAGTTGAACTTGAAAGTTTTTCTTCAAAAGAAATTTGCCAGAAGGAAGTTTTCGCATCCAAAACAGAAAAACAGAGGAGTTCGGCATTTGAGATGCCACTTCTTCTACAGTCCGCATCGGGAATCTGAATTATTTTTTGTGTGTTGCCAACATTGATGAGACCCATTCAGTGGTCTCCGAGACTGGAATAAAAACACACATACTGACCATTCTTTGTAATTCTGCTTCGACCTTGCCAGGATTTTGTGTGCAGGTTTTACAACTGGGTGCACTGCTGGGTCCAGTTTCATTGAATATGTTATTGGACACTTACAAAATCTCATCCTTGAAAAGGTCGGAATATTCTAAATAAATTTGGCTTGCAAAGCTTGAAACTTTAAGATCAACTGAGTGTCCATTGATGTGCACGGTGCAGACTTTATTCTCTGATGAGAGAATTTGCCAGAGAGCAGAATTCAGTCAACGATCACAAGCACTGAACAAAAGACCAGTGTAAGCTAAACAGAATCGTATGTGATTGGTGTTAATGCGCAGCGCAAACACAACATGTCTATATCTGGCTCTGCGCCAGTCAGCGAACGCAGATTTGAATTTAGCAGAGGTGATGTTTTACTTTTACTGTAATTAAATTGGATTATTTATCAATTACAATTGTACAATTGGGCGCGGGAATGGCGCGTCACGTGAGCTTATACTGCCTATACTGTGTTCATCATAAAATGCATTTTTTTATCATTTTATATACAGTATATATATCACAAAATTCTCATGCATCACATCTGGAAAGAGACAGAATGAGCCTGAGAAAAAGAAAAAAACTTTTGTTATATATTAATATTAACATACAAGATCCATAAATACAAATCTAAACATTAACATATCTAACAATATATGATATATAATATATGATTTGTTAATATATATCTTATATATATTATATATATACTTGTTATTATATATAAAATATATATATTGTTTATATATATAATATTGGTATATATGTTTAATGTTAGATTTTTATTTATGTATCTGTCCTATGTTATTTAATATATAACAAAGTTTTTTCTTTTTCTCAGCTCATCTGTCTCTTTCCCAGAGTTTATGCATGGAATTTTGTGATTAATGTCTTTTTATTTGCAGTTTTCAATGCAGTGCCATTTTTGAAAGTTTTCTTCACCACATCAAGACATAATTTTATGGAGAAGACTTATTAAATGTATTCAGTGTTTTGGTTTTTTTTGCAGGACAAGAAGGTTTGGACCCCAGTGTGGTAACCAAGTCCATTCTAGAGGGAGTAAAGTATAGTATACAAGGAGTGGATCTTCAACATCTCAAAGCTATTCACATCATTCGGACTGAAGATTAAAGGGGTCATATGATGTGATTTTTTATTTTTCCTTTCTCTTTGGAGTGTTTACAAGCTCTTGGTGCATAAGAAAGATCTGTAAAGTTGCAAAGACTAAATCTCAAATCCAAAGAGATATTCTTTATAAAAGTTAAGAGTCAGCCACGCCTACCTAAAACGGCTCATTCTAACATGCCCCCACATATCTACGTCACTGTGTGGGAAGATTTGCATAACACTGCCCAAATGTTCACGCAAAGAAGGCGGCGTAACTTTTATTCTCACTGTAGTATTGTTGCCGCCGCCATGTCGTGAAGGCGCTGTGTGCTTCATTGTGAAAGTGAAACTACTTTGTTTGGCCTTCCAAAAGAGGACGATATCTGCTTTGTCATGCCTGGAGCTGATTTGTGCTGGTCGCTGAGGAAATACGTCATTCGCGCTGTGGATCGGCTTTCACCGTGGACAAAGCGGAGTCCAGCCCGGGGTTGTCACATGTGGTTGCCACAAGACCGCTGTATGTTTCGTTGTGAAAGCGAAACTACTTTGTTTGGCCTTCCAAAAGAGGACACGACTAGATATCAGTGGTTAAGTTGTATTTACAACACTGTTCCAGAACACTTCAACCCAAATATTCAGATGTGTGCAGCACATTTTATGGAGGACTGTTTCCTGAGTCTGGGAGAGTAGACTACAATGCCGGCTGTTCTGCCTCACAGACTGTAAGTACGTTTTCATTTAAAGTATTTGCCACTGACGATTCAAACGCGAGTTTTGGGCAGTGTAGAGTAGCACTTGTTGTTTGTCATTTCTTTGATCACAAATGCAGACAGGGTTTTATGTTTACACGGCGCGATGCAACACAACGCGTAAAAAGACAGCATAAGTCATTATAATCCGTAATTATGTCCCCACTGGATGCAACAAATGCCTCGTTTATAATGAGTTTTAATGATTTTGTCTCGTCACTCCAGCTGGACACGGCATCCAGTATGGTAAGGGGCGTAACATTTCCGTCACAAGCTTGAGGTATTCTTTTACTTTTAAAGAACACTGAGTCACTATGCTGAACAGCTTAGTGGAGTTCTCCACTTACTTTTTCAATCTTCTCTAGATCAAGGGTCGGTACCTGATTTGTGGAAAAGCTCAATTATTGTACCTATACCTAAAAAAGCAAAGTCTAAATCATTGAATGATTACCGTCCTATTGCCTTGACTTCCTTGGTCATGAAGACTTTTGAAAAAGAGATAAAAAAGTATGTGATGACAGTTATTGGACCACTCTTAGATCCGTTGTAGTTTGCATATCGCGCTGGAAGAGGCGTAGAGGATGCAAAACTGTTTTTGTTGAATGCTCTCAGTCGACATCTGGAAAATAGTGGAGCCTTTGCGCGGCTGTTGTTTGTGGACTTTTCGTCTGCATTTAATTTTTTGCAACCTATTATTTTAGGGCAAAAACTTATTAGTCAGTTTAATTTTAATCTTGGTTTAGTTTTATGGATTATTAATATTTTAACCGATAGGAAACAAAGGGTTAGAGTTAATGGGGTCTTATCGGACATGTTAAATATTTCTATAGGTTCACCACAAGGCTGTGTACTTTCTCCTGTTCTATTCATATTGTATACAAATGATTGTCAGAGTTTGTACAAAAATAGTTATTTGGTAAAATATGCAGATGATACTGTGCTTCTGTCTTTGCTGTCATATCCAGATCAGGAATATGGTCCGGTTTTGGATGATTTTATTTTATGATGTAATAGGATGAAATTAGATTTGAATGTGTCAAAAACGAAAGAGATGATCATCAATTTTAGTAGGAAAACACTTGCACCTCAAAGGGTGGTCATTAATGACACACAGGTTCATGTAGTGGAGGAATAGAAGTATTTAGGAACGATTACTGACAATAGGCTGAAGTTTGATCAAAACACAGATGCAATCATTAAAAGGTCAAATCAAAGATTGTTTGTGCTGAGGAAGCTAAATTCTTTAAAGTACAGAGAGTCATTCTCAGGACTTTTTATAATTCATTTGTTGAAAGTATATTGTCGTTTTCCTTTATTTGTTGGTTTTCCTTATTGTCTACAAAGAACAAAAATCGTTTGCAAGGTATTGTTAATATGTGCTCAAAAATTGTAGGTGTTCCCTTGCGAAGTCTTACATTTTATTATGAACAGCAAGTGATAAGGATGGCATATAAAATTATAGGAGACTGCACACACCCTTTGAATGATAATTTTGAGTGGATGCCCCTTGGGCGACGTTTAAGGTCAATTAGATGTTCCACAAACCGATACAAATTTACTTTTGTGCCTGAAGCAATATGTTTATGTAATAAATCTAGTTGATTTAGATGATTTATTTAATTAATTTAAAAAATTTAAAATTTGTGTATTTGGTGTATTTTAAATATATGTATGTGTGTGTTAAGTGTTGTATATGTGAAGCTCCATGAAAGTCTGAATTAATTGCCCCAAGGGGATTAATAAAGTTCTAAACTAAACTATTCGGCCAATCACAAAGCACTGGATAGCTGGCCAATCACAGCATACCTCGCTTTTCAGAACGATGAGCTTTGTAAAAATCGACGCATTTCAGAAAGGCGGGGCATAGAGGAGAAACAATAATGAACAGTATGTGGAAAATATTGTGGTTTTTTAACCTTAAACACATTTCATTACACCAAATACACAAAATAATATTTTTTTAGCAACATCATATGACCCCTTTAATGTTTTCCTGGTGTTCAAAGCAATGGCACAGAAAATCTGTGTTAATACACAGTTAACAGGTGAAGAAAAGTCTGTGACATGCAGAGACAAGACTCCTGAAGAGGCTTCAAGGCTACAGTTCTGAGAGATATGCAGCCTTACTAGGATGCATCTTTTCGATTGAGAAGCACCCACTTACTGTTAGTTTTGCACTTTCACCTTTTTTTTAGCTCCTGCACCACTTGTACCTACCAGTGCAACCACCAGATGGTACAGTGTAACCAGTAGTGGACACATGGGTTCAACTATCATTGGTCACACCAATAATGATGTTTCTGATGTGTGCAGAAAACTTCAGCAGGCATATGAGATATGACAGCCAGTGCTCCACACACACTTTCTTTCCTGATGAGATTGAACACCTCACTCAATTCACTGCACCTGCAGGTTGAACCAAGCAGTTCTGAAGAATAGGTAGGTAACTTGACTAAGGATGATGGGTTGTTTAGGACTGTCTCAAGATGCACTTTGTATACAGTGAAAAATCCTGTGTTGGTTGGTGATGGGAATATATGTGTGTGTGTGTGTGTGTGTGTGTGTGTGTGTGTGTGTGTGTGTGTGTGTGTATAATGAAATGTATTGCATAATGTCCGTTTAATCAAGTCACGAGACATATTTTCTACTCTCAAACTCTAAAGAGAGGGAGAACAGGCATTCCTCTTCACTCAAGTCATGTGTTGCATTCTGGGACCATGGGGCATTTGGTAGAAGTAAAAGAAGTCAATCATAAACTTGAGACAGTAGATGTGAAAGAAGGACTGATCATGAGAAGGATGGAGGCCACAGAATGTGATTCAGGACCAGTGACCCGTCGATTGGAGAACCTTTCAGAAAAGTCACTTTAGTGCAACCTAGACCCGTAGTTTTAGACCTGGAAGTTTATCAATCACCCGTTTTCCTCCTTCAAAAAAAAGAAAAAAAAGGCTTTTGGATTATTGCAGAAACTAATTTCTGTGACCAACAAAAGTTTATGATTTGAACATGTTTTGTTTGTCATGATCATCTTCACAAAAGTAGGCTATAAAAGAACTATATGTTGCAGGTGTGTATTTAGGAAGTGATTTTGTGATTCCACTTGCCATGACCATATTTGGGGTTTCCTGCCACCATGCTGACTTGGGGGATTGGTGCACTTTGCTGCTTCCCAGTCTGCATGAGACATCACAGCGGTAGGTGTGTGTTTTTGCAGTGATTCAATTAGGGTAGTATTTCATGTAACAGATGAATTCACATGATATATCTGTATGATTGTGATCTAAAGACCCTATGTGATGCACACTCAGATGTTTCATTGATTATTTTTCTTTACTTAAGTTTCTTTTTAATATCTGTAATTTTCTCTTTCTCAGCGTCGTGCATTGCTCAACGCAGAAAACACACCGCTACATATACCACTGTCACAAACTTAAATGTCACCACCATTAAGCTTCTGACAACTTTAAGTCTTTATTTACAAAAACATTTGCAAGAGGGATCATGATGATTTGTTTAGACTTAAACTATACGTATATTTGTTTAATTTAAGTACAGCCTGTTAGTTGCAGTGGTTAGTCTACAACAACAGACTGTAGGCAATTTTTAGGTTTAAGTTTTTAGGGTTTATAGTCTAGTTTTTATTTTATGAGGCAATATGAAGAACAACACATGTGAATTTGAAGTCCATATTGGCCATTTGTGTGCAAATGCTTTACAACAGATTGAGCGCATCCAGAACATGAAACTTTGGCGTTATTTGAGGGATGTAAAAAATAGCTTTTTTTTTTTGGGTGAATATTACCTTGATTTCTTTGGATTTCTTTTATTAAATAATTAATAATTGAAATAATTTAGATAACACATAACATTTCATCAGTCTTTCACTCTAACGCTGATTTGGGGGAAATATTTTGTTACCTTATGAATAATTAACTAGTGGCAGGTAAATGAATGTTCTAATGGCCAATATAATTCAGAGTTTTACATAACTTAATATTGCCTAGTTAATTGGCCAATTCATCTGTCTATTGCTTGCACAAATCTCCAAAGTATGCAAAAAATTAAGCTTTAGCGTTAGTTCTGGCAGGTCACGTGAGTCAAGCTTGCATCCGCTGATACTCAGCTGATCACATCTACCTATAAGAATACGACACCTATCGCGGCATTTCTATATAAGCTGTATTCAGTATTATTCAGCAGCTTTTCAGCTTGCTCCGGAGCAAATTAAGCATCCCTGCTCGCAAATCAAACTGTTGCAGCGTGTTTCAGAACATCTGAAATCCACATCTAAGATAAGTGAATGCTGTTTTAATCCATATCGCTGTGTATATTACCTGGTCTGCTAATTGAAAAAAGCATATTTGCAGCAGCATTTATGCATCTGTTTTCATACAGCTGGAGCAACACGTAGTGTAGAGCATGTAATCACTCTGAGGACACGCTGATAGTTAAGGCCATGAGAACAAGTTTAAATGAAACACGCATTCTCGTGTATGCGTTTCAACTGGGGCTCGCTGTATTCAGCGGCATAATCTCAATGTTACGGTTGTTTCTAAGGTTGATGTTTCATTAGCTGTGTGAGTGTGCGGTCAGAAGCACGCGTTTATCGCTCCTAATGGCTTCTATACATATAAGAATGTAATATCAATGACAGTCATTCGAAGTATTTCTGCAGTGTGTATGCTTCCCCTGCTGGACTGCCACTCAATACTTATTAAAGATTCATAAATTCTGATCCGCTTGAATATGTGCTCACAAATGTGAGCATATGAGCATGAGAAATTAGGATGAAATGAACTGGCTGAGATCAAGCTATGTTCATATAAATAAAACACTTCGGTGGTGATTGGAAGGTTACGACTGAGCGCTCAAATGGACACAAGGGATTTAAATATAGTCCAATTATTCTAAGCAAGTACAAGCAGCGCCTTTAAAAAAAAAAAATAAATAATAATACAGGTAACTACAGTCGTTTTCCTCTGGTTCCTCACTTGCTGAGCTTGGGGTGATGCTTCCCCCATAAATATATTATTAAGCAACATTTCCTGCTAAGTTTCTTATTTCATTATCATTGCTTAACGCTATGTTGGCAAATGTTATTGTCAAATATTGCTCGTTGTTTAGTAACATGTTGGTTTGCTAGGCACGCCGTAGCTTTAGGCTTGTTGGTTGTACTTTGGCACACTGGTAACATTAACGTTACCGTTTAAACTTACCACAGCTGAGGCTTGTTTTTAAATCTGTTTAAGACTGTCTGATATGAAGCAGGCTTGCTGCTTAAGGCTCATCTAGTATTGAGGATGCTGTTTCATTAAACCCATCCTAGGTGAATGATTAATTCCATCAAGCTGTGTTTAAGTCTGTGATATGCTGTTGCTTAAAGCTATACAGTGTATCGGTAATGTGCTTGATATTTAACTTGTAGTGTGTAGATTTTGCTACTAAAGGTGTTATTGATGCTAACGATTATCTGGATGGGGCAACATGTTGTTGCCTAAACTTCGGGTATTGACCATATGCTGTACTGCATTAAAGGGGCATGCTTCTCTTCTTAGCTGCTTATTAAAGAATAGCACCCCTTCACTGCTTCTCTTCTTAAAGGGCATGCTGCCTCAGTCTATGCTATTTCAGAAGGTCTTTGCTTTTAAGCTATTAGGGTATTGGGATTTTGCTTGCTTGTTAGGGCTTATCTAGTGTTCAGTATCATGTTTGTCGCTAGACTTGCTTGTTGCTTTAAGCTATTGGTTTTTACTGCAAGTGCTGGTACCTGGTTAAACTTTCAACAGCAAGAAGCTAATGTTTAAGCTGTGTTTTAGGCCATCCGATTGTTCTTGAAATTATGCTTGCTGCTTATGGCTCATCTAGTATTGGGGATGTTATTTCCTTAAGTTCCTGACTACTGCAGCATGCTGTGATTAAGCAAGCAACATGCTTGTTGCAAGCTATCTAGTGTATTGGTAAGGATTTTTGTCTATGCTCACGCGGGTTGTCAGATTGATAACACAACGAGCACAAATGTCAATGGGAGATGGCCAACCTATAAACAGATGAGTTGATTTGAGTTATATGCTGTTATAGACTTTTTAAATGGATGCTGAAGCTTTTAGGCCAGGTAGAATCTGTGATCTCTGATCCGTTCATTGCTCGCTTTTATGGCTGCAGTACGCTATGTTTGCTGCAAACTAGGCTGCCAATTCTAGTGGGTTTTCTGCATCTTTTTCAGGTATTGCATTAAAGGGGCTTGCTGTTCTTCTTAGCTGCTTATAAAGAAGAGTACCCCTTCGCTGCTTCTCTCCTCCGGTAAGGGGATTGCTGCTTTTCTTAGCTGCTTATAAAGAAGAGCATCCCTTCGCTGCTACTCTCCTCCGGTAAGGGGCTTGCTGCTCAGCTGCTTATAAAGAAGAGCACCCCTTCGCTGCTACTCTCCTCCGGTAAGGGGCTTGCTGCTCAGCTGCTTATAAAGAAGAGCACCCCTTCGCTGCCTTCTCCTGTAAGTTGCTGCTGCCCCAGTCTCTGTTATTCAAGAAGGATATACTTCTTTCAGAATGCCATCAGTTGTGGTTTGGGCGGTTCTGGCCTATCGTTTGTGTTGGGGGATCCAGGCCTATCGTTTGTGTTGGGGGGGTTATTGTTGCTGCTCTCCCTGCTCATTTATGATAGGCTGCATGGATGGGCAGGGAGTTTTTTGCCAGAACAGAACCATACCGCCAAACCAAACTTTATGCTAAGTATCTATCATTTTGACGATAGTGGTCCTGACAGAAATTAAGCTTTAGCGTTAGTTCTGGCAGGTCACGTGAGTCAAGCTTGCATCAGCTGATTCTCAGCTGATCACATCTACCTATAGGAATATGACACCTATCGCGGCATTTCTATATAAGCTGTATTCAGTATTATTCAACAGCTTTTCAGCTTGCTCAGGAGCAAATCACCTTCCTCCATCCCCAGCTCCTCCTTTCACCACAGTCAGAACTTGGCTTTCTGATATTCCTTGCTAATCAGACTCCTTTATCTTGAATAAAGTGTTACACTTAAATATCATTGAGTACATTAATGATATCTGCCTTGTTCTGTTCTGTTAACCCTGGGGGGTTATTATTGCTGTTCTCCCTGCTCATTCATGACAGGCTGCATGGATGGGCAGGGAGGTTTTTGCCCAGAACAGAACCATACCGCCAAACCAAACTTTATGCTAAGTATCTATCATTTTGACGATAGTGGTCCTGACAGAAATACACTTATACTCTCAAAAAATTTTGCCAAATGGTTTCCCACATTAAAGGCCCATAGAAGAACCATTTTTAGTTCCCTAATAAACCTTTCAGTGAAAAGTTCTTAAAGAAACATTATTTTCTTTTAACATTGTTAACTTTTTGTGGAATGTAAAGGTTCCATGGATGTTGAAGGTCCTCATGAAAGCATCACTGCCAATGAATAGCTTTTTGATGTTGTGTTGAGATGCATTTGCTTGATTTTGAATGTTATGTCCATCAGTTGTTCCGCTTTCTCCAACCACCATGATGCGAAAATAAACACGTGGCACTTTAACTTCCCTTTCAGCTTGGCCATCTTGCAACCAACCCCCCACCCATGTTCTGTGCATTTGCTGTTCATTGTTTTTTCTCGCTGTATTATGACAAACCTTTCAAGCAGTCCTTAAAGGGGAGGTCTAATGCGGTGACTTATTTACTTATTTAAAGAGTTGAATTCTCATGCTAAACATGGGCAAAGTTTAAAAGAACGAGTTAGACGTATGACAGAGTATTTCTGTGCCAAATTTCAATAGTTCGCCTCAGGGGTGCGATCTCTGTGAACCCGTGAATCATGCGTGTTCACTGTGATCGCCCCACAGCGGCGAACCACTGCATCAGCATCTGTGGTTATACGATCTTGGATCAGTTTGATCAATTTGTAGACATTTTTAATGAGACATTTAATTAAAAGGATGCATAGTAGCTAATAGTCTCTTACTGGCCTGTTTAGACAAGTTCTCCATAAAACAAACAAAACAAGCCTTTGCAAATTAAAAATAACTATTTAATAGGCCTATTATACAGACACTTCATTTTTAATGGTATTTTATTATTTTGATTGCATTTAATATATTATACTTTCAAGAAAGCATTTTCATTGGGTTGTTTTTATGCATGTTTTGGTCTGAGTTTTTGTTGCGTTTACAGTTTTGACCAGCAGGCATCACCAACGTGTGGTGTTTTTCGAGCGCTTCAAAACAGTGAATCATTTTGCAAAGCAATTGGTTCAATTGATTCAAAGCTTCGAAAAGGTTAGTTTCTCCCATCACTACTTGCATTCAACAACTCCAGAACTAAGAAACACTTAGGGCTATATACACACACAAGCTTAACAAGATAAGACACACCTGAGGAGACTAATCAAAGGGAACCAATTAATGAATAAACGGACTACAAACTGACTACAAACGCCACAGGAGACAGGAAATTACATAAAAGTCCAAGACAAGGCACAGAGAATATGTAACAAAAACAAGAAAGATTTGATTTGTGATTATTTGATTTGTGAAGATGATTTGTAAGGAGAGCAATCACATTTATTTCTAAAACCAAAATAAAACTGAGCACCTCAAAAATGCAAAAACAATAACAAAAACAACAACAGTATCCTTCAAAAAGGATAGATAAAATAATATTAAGTAAAATTAAAAAGCCGAAGCCTTCTTGCACTGGATGTGCTGGTTTGGGCCTCATTGCCAGCTGCAGTCATGTCCTCATCTCATATATAAAACACCTGTGACTCACAACTACTTGCTAAGGAACTCGCATTCACATAAAGTAGCCTTGTTGACTAGTTTGGGTGAGTAAGGGCAAAACGCACAAGATATAGTACATTCAGTGCCCTGTAGTTGGCGATATCACTACTTTTGTAGCAGAAATAAACTGCTACAGAAAAAAGAAGTGCCTTGCAAAATATAATGTGTAACTGCAACACTCTTTACAAATGTAGTGAAGTAGAGAGTAAAAGTTGCTAATATCTTTAATACTCAGTAAAACTACAAAGTATCCAAAAAGATACTCAAGTACAGTAACTAATTACATTTACTCAAATACTTTACACCTCTCATGTGCACTTCTCCAGGAAGAGCGCGCGCACGACACATCGAGCAGAGCAAGAGCAAGAGCACACCCAGCATGTGATCAAACTAAAGACTCTTCGGAGATATGAAGGATTCAATACTTCTCTCTAGGTACTCAAGATTAACATGAGATTAGCAGAAACTGTTATGTTTTGGCCCATTTAAACATTACCCAAGTCACTGTCTCCTTCACTTGCAACTTCATACTGTAATCTTCAGTTACCAAGTATCTCACCAAGTATGACACTCATGACTTGAGCAAAAGATGGCATAGTTGAGAATTGCCTCTCAGATTTTGTACTGCTTTCTACTGTTTTCATATCATTTTAAATAATTCTATGTTTTGTGCCACTTAAATAGTCTCACGGCATCAAGAGGAAGCTGGAGGAGTGGCCATGGAAAGCAAAAGTGAAAGCATCTGAGTACCTATATATTTATGTCGAAGCTCAACAAAACAACAGATTAAAGATGGAGAACTACGAGTACGCTGTGTTTTTTGAGGCAGAGAATCTCTCTGATGCAGAACTAAGACAAATGGAAAAGTATTTTAAAATCAAGAGAAGGTCTGGAGGGGGAGAGTGTAAGATCAACAAAGTGGGTGACACAACTTACATGACAACTTTTATGGAGAAAGAAGGTAAGGATGTTTTATTTGTTTATTTTGCACCGTTATAATCAATGCCATTTTTTATCTTAATTAAGCTTTTCAGTAAGCAAAACAAATGTAATATTTGATTTATAATGACAACACTTTATACTCATCAATATGTATTTGTATTCAAAGCCCAGGAAAGAGTACTAGAACGAAAGGATCACGTCATTAAAATAGAAGGACAAGAGGAGATCCATGTTTTATTGAGGTGTGAAAATGTTGCTGAAAGCAGCAAACAATCTAAAGAATCTCCAAATCAGGTAAGTGGCACAAAACAAACAGCTATTTTGCTTCTATTTATATATGTGCTGTATCTTGTTTCCTGCTTGTACAAGATGGTCGAACCAGTTTTTCCCGAAGCAAAAAGAGAAACGCTCTGCGTAGTTACGTTGAATACTGTAGTTCTCTGAAATTACCTGCTAGGGCTTGACAATAAGGAAGGTCTGGGAAAAGGCTGGGCAATAAACTATATCATATCAAGATTGCAATACAATTGGTCAATAACAACTGTGGCTGGTGCCTTTTAGTACACCCAGCTATGTACAGATGTATAACTGAATCAGTAACTGGAATAATATGAAGGCATGCAACAAGCCAATAAATATATTACCCTACTTTATATCCTAATTAAAGGACAAAGGTGGGTGCTGGTGTGTAGAAACGCATAACTTTATTTCTTGTTACGCATCCGTATACATATATAAATACTAATAATTTCACTCCAAGCAAGACAGATTAAAAGGACATAAAGAAATGCACACAGGCAAGGCAAATTGTAAACCCTATAAATACTAAAAAAAAAACAATGCACACAATACTCCCCTTTGCACAAGCAAGTAATCATACAATAAATTCATCAATCACCTTAACGTGAAACACTGCAATCAGAACAGTTCTGTGATAATCTTTAAGGGAATTATTGCACGTTGCACACAATACTAGGCATTAAAAGGGACCCTGGAGTATAAAATAGTGGTTAAGATAATGAAAGACAAACAATATGAAAAAAAAAAAACAATTTGAAAATCACAAGAAAATAAAATACAAGACAATATTTGGTCGAGATACAACTATTTGAAAATCTGCAATCTGAGGGTGCCAAAAAATCGAAATATTTAGAAAATCGCCTTTAAAGTTGTCCAAATGAAGTTCTTAGCAATGCATATTACTAATCAAAAATTAAGTTTAATATATTTACGGTAGAAAATTTAGAAAATATCTTCATGGAACATGATCTTTACTTAATATCCTAATAATTTTTGGCATACACTCTTAAAAATAGAGGTGCTTCACAATGCCATTGAAGAACCTTTTTGTCTAAATGGTTCCATAAGGAACCTTTAACATCTGAAGAACCTTTCTGCTTCATAAAATGTTCTTTGTGGCGAAAGAAGGGTCTTCAGATTACAAAAAGGTAAGAAGAAGAGGGTTCTTTAAAGAACCTTGACTGAATGGTTCTTTGTGGAACCAAAAATGGTTCTTCTATAGCATCGCTTAAAGAACCTTTTGAAGCACCTTTATTTTTAAGAGCGTACAAGAAAAATCAATCATTTTGATCCATACAATGTAATTTTGGCTATTGCTACAAATTAACCTATGCGACTTGAGACTGGTTTTGTGCTCCATGGTCACATATACGCAAAAAAAAAGAGAATCTCCCCCAAATTGGGTTGTTTTTAACCCAGCATTTTTAAGAGTGTAGTGAACAGTTTTTATAAATTAAATCCGACTTTAGGTTTGTGAAATTATAATACTTAAAACAGAACTGAACAAAACAAAACCAGCAGAACGTCTGAATGAGAACGCAAATTCACTCTCTGACAGCAGGTGGCGCTTATGTTACACTAGCGTTTTCTTTCCTAAGTATCGATTATTTAATCATAGAGTTGCATATATCTATGTCTTTGAACTGAGCATCCTTAGTCTGCACTTTTTTGAACATTCTAGGTTAAAAATACCTTTTTGACCCCCTTCTGAGGTCATTACATTAAACATTTGCATCACATCTTTAATGTTTTCTAATCTGCTTTTTTTTTTTTTTTTAGAAATGTGCAAGTGCAAAAAGTGTGGAAAAGGTTTTTAAACTGGACCATTATTTACTACGCTTCCTCAGTGAATGTAAAAAGCCACATTCAGATTTGGAAAAACATCTTTCTATGATCTCCAGCACCTTCAAGATCAACATTGACTCTGAAGAGTTGGTGGTGGTAAGGGACCCGGGAGCTGAAGATGTTTATCCCCTAAAAAAATGGGAATTTGCAGTGGACGAAGAGTTTGAGTCTCTAAAGTCACGCTATAACATCCACTTCGAGGTTGAAAGTGACAAATCTGCGATTCTAGAAGAAAACTCTTTCCTTCAAAGTGATAACTTAAAAATCTATTTTGAAGAACTAACATGTTTAGCTGTGGTGGTTGGAGAACAAAGAGAAGTGGAGAAGATTTTAAGTGGCTTGCAGAACAAACAGCAGGTTCAAAAAGAGTGTTGCGTGTCTGAGAAACAATTTAACCTCATCAAAGAGGTGTTTGAGCCATACATAAAATCGAATTTACCTGCGCTTAAGATCACACAAGAACGAGCAGGCGTTCTCCTAAAGGGTCCCGAGAAAGAGGTTCATGCAGGTGAAAATGAGCTTTTAAAATTAGCAAAAGGAATCAAAGAGAAGAGGATCCCATCACATCATCCTCTTATGACCTTTTTGGAATCAAGTGGCGGCATACAGCACTTCCAAAACCGATTTCAGCAGAGCCTCCGCAGCCCAGTTATGCTTGAGACTTCAGGTTCAGATGTTCTTCTGTTGAGTCTGTCTGATGGAGCTCTAGAGGAGGCGGCTGCTGCCGTGGAGAGAGACTTGTGTTTGGAGACTGTGCGCCTGGACAATACTCAGAAATCTTCTGCATTTACTAAGCTGAAGGAGGATTTGAGCGAAGCCGTCAAGCAGGCCAATCACAAAAGTGTTAAAGTGGAGCTTAAATACCAGGATGAATCAACTTCTGACCCCAAGGTTCAACTTGTGGGCTACACACCTGAAGTCAGTAAGCTGAAGAACATTGTGCTGGTATACAAAAGAAACCATCAGATCCATCATGCATCCCTGCCTCTTTCCAGTCCAGAGATGGCAGAGCACTTCTCTGAGATCATGGCAATTGGCGGCATGAAGAAGAGCAGTGTGGAAATAAAGCCAACAAATTCACCTTCCCCATGTGTCCACCTCACGGGACCTCGCTGTGAAGTTGAGAGCTTGAAGGACAGCCTTGAGTCATGCCTTCAGAGGCTTGCCACTAAACGATGTGAGGTGAAAGGACCTGGAGTTCAACAGTTTTTTCAAAGTGAAGGTGCAAGGATCTTGCAATTGGTGAAGAATATGATTTGTTGGGCTACTGCCTATACACTCTAAAAAGTAATACCTAGATCTAACTTATAAAAAGTGAGGCAAGTGGCTGCATTGGATGTTTTAAGTTGAGTCAACTTGCAGCCTTTTTTAAGTATAATAAACAGTGTAACATTACTTAATACAAACGCAACAAAGTCAAGTTGAGTTAACTAATAGTACTAGTATTACTCAGTTATATAAACCTACTTTTCTTGGTACAGGTAATGTATTTATGGGTTGCTACAAGTAACCTGTACTCATTTTAATTAGGTTTTATGAACTTTGTTTAGTAAAATTAACCTAATTATATGTGAATAAACATTTTAATTGAGTCCTAGCTATAACCTCAGAAAATAAATCTAAATGTCTATATTCTAAGCACTAAAGTGATTAACTTTACATAAACAGACTTTGTCAATAACAATTACAAATTCAATTGAAGAAGAAAAAGATGGGAAGATAGATTGAAGACAATAACATTTATTCAATGTCAACCAGTGTCACTTTTCACAGTGACTACAAAACAGCCAATAAATGTGGCCGCACGTCATGTACACAATAATATAAAACAAACACTGTATAAGAGTATTTTCGACATGTTCTGTACAGTAAAGTGAAATATCCAAACTGCCCAATCTGCAATGTTTGGATAAAGGTAAATGTGAGGCTTAACATCACATTGTATCACACTAGAACTGCGATGTCAAAAATGATTACAGTATTTCTATATTTTGAACAACTATTATTTTTAAGAACTCCCAAATTGTGCACACAACACTGTTGAGTATATACCTCATGAGGTAATGATCGGCACAGAACACAGTCCAAAGTCCACATTAATTAAGGCACTGAACAATGAACACAAAAGGAAAATAACCATGGAAATTATATTACCTGAGCAACTTGTACCTGTCAAATGAGTCTTAAGGTCAAAAACAAACAAAAAAAGAACATCTGTAAGACTAATTATTTTAAATCAAAATACTGATAAAATTCAGAGACAAATATTTATATCACCCTGAAGATGTACGTTTAAGTTGGTATTTGGTCAACTCACCTACCAAAGTGATTGCATTTTTTCAAATGATGGCAAACAATGCCAGATGCCATTGAGAAATCATTGAGACAACTTGGTGAGGAGATTTGCGTACTTGGATGATGGCTTAGGACGCATGGGGTCCAATCCCACAAAGAGCCTCTGATATATCTCAAAAGTATACACCAGTTTTGAGGGATACTTGAGGTTGAGGGCATAGGCAAGTCCAAACAGGAGGCAGCATGCTTTCGACAGGTTTGGCACACCTCTGACCACGGGCTGTCCTTCTATGATAATCCCAATCGTGTCGGGCTGATGGCACATGTACATTTTCAGTGGGTAACTGCCAAGCTCAGCGTGCACCTCTGTTTCATCACGACTCTATTGGTGGAGACAAAAAAGAATCAAGAGTTTGGTCAGACAAACAGGTAATGAGATGAATATAGCAGACAGGTAGAAGACAGATAAGACACAAAGTCAAAATTCTACTTTTGTTGCTAAAGGTGGTGGATACTAGACGGATACTGTGACTAGAGCATGTGACCAGAGTGAAGTCTACCATGACAATGCCATAGAGTGTGGGTACTAAACTATCATGATCTACTGTAGCATGAGTGTTGTGTTTTTCTGGTTCAAAGGATGCATTACAATAAAACAATGCAATTGTCTTTGCCTGTACCTGATTGGCCATCACATTACCGTTTATTAAGCTAAGGAGTTTAAATACCGTTCAAGAGCAAACGTAATTACCCCATATCATCACAATATTAATACATACAGACAGAAAAATAGACAAGTAGCTTTAAGCCCAATACATACGTGGTGGACACTGATGAGGTCTTCCTGTCTCTCCCCCATGTACTCAATCAGGCATCTCAGGACCACTTCTCTCCTTTTCTCCACAGAGGCAGATAGATCCTGTCAAAAAGTAAAATCTGATCAAAATTCACAGCCTGATACACACACAAACCACAGAACCTCTGTATTTCAACCATTAAATTGCTGTAAAAGGTCCTACTATACATGCACCACTGTACTACAAGATCTCACACTATCACCAGCATCTCAGAAAACAAAAACATATGTGCATGTTGTTTACTCAAAAAAAACAAAGGGGGACAGTTCACAAAATTGAGATTTAACGGTCCAAGTAGGCTGTGTTAATCAATATGAATCAAGCTTCTATTAGTACATTGTCTATTTCTCACCTCAAATGCTTTCTTAAACATGTTTTAGTGCACCTTTTATGTGTAAAGAGACTGCTTAGGAGAAGATTTTGAAAGAAATCTGTCATTTTATTCAGTGTAATGGTGCATTACATTTTGTTCACCTGTCAATTATAGCATCCCCTACGTGCAGGTGTCAGTGTTGTGGTTGTCTGCTGAAGCCACATTTAATCTCCAATTAAATTTTTATGATACACTTTTTAAAGGCTGGTAGTTTTTAGTTGTACAGTATATTTAACTAGATTAAGGATTTTAGTCATCACATGTCAGGATCTTAAATTATCACAGAAAAAAGTTGAGTAAATGTTAGTGGCAACTGACAGCTTACCAAACTGCCTCAGAGAAAGACTGACTGATGTTTGGTCTAGGACCTTTTACCTTACCATTAATGTCAAATTTAGTTTCGTTAACGCTAACTAACGATTAAAAGTGATATTATTGGTAAAATTAAAGCTAAAGTAGCCTTAAAACACATAGTAGGCATGACTACAGCATTAGTTATTTACTTATTTAATTTCATATTAACAACACAGTCTCAACCGCCGTTGTCTGCCGATCGTTGCCTACAAGACCACACTGCTTAGCACTGTGCAGCCAACTTAGCTTGCCATGTGTGCAGGATAGCTAGCTATACAGTACAATTTGCAAACCTAACCTCAGCTCCCTAGTGGAGAAAGCGATTTCGCGTGACTTTACAACACCAATCATTCGGCTAAATTTGCTCAACTTACCGTGTTAATCAGTCCCTGAAATTCAGATCCGCTGCAGCGAACAAACAGTTGAAGTGCCGAGGAAGATGCTGCATCTGCCTGGGAAAGTCCCCCCCAGTGAAAAAGGGATAATGCCAACTTATAAAAATTTTAAAATATTTACGTTTGATGAACACACCTGCCACATCGACAGCTGCTCAAATAAATTGTGTATGTTAACTCACTTTTATAACATTTCTTGTACACAACAACCACATACAAATAACTACCCAAATAAATTGCAATAGTTTTATTTAAAATATATTGTTATATAAAATCTGATATATTTTAAGTAAAGACGAAGTATATTGATACTTTTTAGTATAAAACAAATAAAATAAACTAGATTACAACTATTTAAAGTATATAAAACTACGCTTTTGTAGGTGTAGCACTTTTACAGTGTATAGATGATAAGCAGAAAAGAGGTAAAGAACCCAAATACATGAGTAGTCTCAACCTCCAGAGCTCACCATTTACGTCTGCAGCTTCCCAAGACTCTCTGGACTCTGAAAAAGAGATAGACATTAAAGTTGTGGTTGGTAGCCTTGAACAACAGCAGGCAAGTCTACAAATTACTTTGTATTTATATGTTATACCTCTCAAACAGAACTATTGAGTAACTTATGTGATTCATATAATTAATACAGGCAGATGTGTTTGTTGCTCCGATGATTCAAACAAACATGACCTCAACCTTGATTGGATCATCCCTGTTGAATAAAGCAGGACAGCAGCTTCAAAATAACTTCAACAATGCAAAGGGAAAGCACAAGCTTAAGCCTGGAGAAGTGCTGGAGGTGGACGCGACGCCAGCGTTGGGATGCTCCATGGTTTTCTTTGTGGAATGTGCGCCGAAAGGAAACAAGCACAAAAGCGAAAAGGTATGACATTAAAAAAGGAGAAAATATTGAATGGATGGGATTTACAGAATAATATTAATTTTATTTATAATGCGCTTTTCTGAAACCCAAAGCGCAACAAACAATAGCAAACAAAAACAAATAAAATACATTTAGTAGTTTTGCCACCATCAGTAATGTATTTTTTGATGTTGTGATCTTGTCTTAGGCGCTTCGCTCTGGACTTTGCAGAGTTTTTGAGCTGTGTAAGCAGAACTGTTGGGAATCTGTTGCATTGCCAGTAATCGGACCCGGCATAGTGCTGTCAATACCGGTCAAAGACTCTGTTAATATTCTTACTCATGAGATCTGCGAATTTTTATCTGGACCCACTGGTTGCCTGGACACCATTTGTATCGCAATAATGGCTAATTACGCTCATTCCGAAGAGGTACACAATCTATATATCTATAGCACACACTCAATGCAATGAAGTTTATTTCTATTCCTAACCCTATTTTGGAAATATTTTGCAGCTGTTCCAGACAGTCTGTGGGAATCTGAGTGCAAAAATGGTGGACGACACAGGGGAAGGCAAGATATATATATATATAGATGTATAAGCTATGAGACGCCAAACAGGAACTAATTCAGTAAATTCTGAATATATAAGTGTAAAGATGACATATATAAAACTGAACAGTTGAACATACAGTGAAACCACGAATATATCGACGTAACATTGAATATATTAATGTAAAGCTGAAATTTATAAAGGTAAATGAGTACGTACATCGATATACGTTATAATCAAGGAATATATAGATACCATATGAATATATAGAAGTACCTCTGAATATATAAAGTAAGCTGAAATTTATAAATATAAATCGGACATATGCAGAAGTACATCTAAATATATAACTGTAAATCTGAATATATAGTATAACCATGAATATTATAGATATAAATCTGAATACAGAAATGTACTCTGAATATGGTGATCATTGAAATATGGTACCTAGTAAAGGGAAAAAATGGCTCAGTGATAACCAGAGCCTCCATTAAGACTGCATGGGCCCGGGGCTAGGGACTACTGCGGGCCCCATCACAATAATATTACCATATATAATAATATATAGATATATATATATATATATAGATATTATATATATATATAAAGCGTTAAATATGGTTTTTATCCCATATCCAAAATTATGGATGCACTGAAATTTCATAATTTTTGTTACCAATTTCAATATCACAAAAAAATAATACTAGCCTAAGTAAAAGTAAGCTTACTGAAGACAAGTAAACAGTCACAAATCAGGCTACAACAGAACAAAGATCATAAAAAAACAGCCTACTTGGAAAAACTTAAAGCACTTAATAATAAATATATTGTATAAAGAAAATGTGCAAATATACTGAATAGTCTTCACTGTATAAATTAAATATACATACATCATTATTATACAAAAAAAAAAAAGTGATACTCAATGTGATCAATCAAAGCACATTTGTTATGTGTTACTAAACCTTGATCCTTCTGCTGTGAACACAACAGAAATATTGAACACTATGGTTAAGACAAAGACCTTGCTAGGACCAAATGACTCACCTTATGGGAAAAAAATAACATGGAGTCTGGGACCAGAAATGGTTACGATCATGCTCAAAATTTCTTCTTTCGTTGATGATCGCTTGGCGTCGGGTTGCCTCCGTCCAGGCGATCGGTGCCCTTGCGCGGGCCCCGGGGCTTAGCCCAATGCGGAATAGGCCCCTGGTGATAAGATAAGCAAGATTTATTTTCTTGGAATAGCAAAATCAGATACAGCTGAGATGTTTTACAACAGGATGCACCAAGAGCTGGAGCACAAAAATGGTAGAACAATGTGAATTTCTGAACCCGGACCTTTTGGCACTCTGGCCAGCCTTTGTAAAATGACAGTAAAAAAATATCTTGGTTTATATAAGGTATGGCACTTATGCAGTAATAATGGAGTACAATATCCCGCATTGACGAAACAAAGTTTAAGGAAAAAGTGTCAGAGAAAGCTAAAGTGTTACAAAATTTTTATTTCTTATTTTCTTTCTTGTCAGGATACAATTCATTTAACATTTACAACACAATAGGAAAACGTGTCGCAGAGAGAAAAAAAAAAGTAGGTTGTACAAAAATAGCCTATTAGCTTTTTGTTCGTCTTGTCAAAATACTAAATTCGTTTGACATTTTTCTGTTAACACAGTAGGAAAGTCGCAGAGAAAATTATTTAAAATGACATTTAAAATTATAGGCTAAGCAAAATATAAACTAAACCGAGTTGAACGTCCTTCAAGGAAAGCGCATCCACACTTTGCTCCATCATTATTCTGCTCTGTCACTCATGGACAACCTGCCTGTTCTGTCTGAGGGACGTATATTTACCACCAGTACAGCCTGCTCTGAGCATCATTATTCACATGCTGCGCACAGACCACGCAAATAAAACGTGTGACGTTTAAAGCATGCATGCAGCGCGTGCATAACAGTTCTGAGCGCAAGTTGTACTGGTGGTCAATAAGAATAAAGCGCAGATATTCTGTTCTAAATGGACGTCGGGAACGGGAAATTGTTAGACCGCCCGCTCTCGTTCAAATGACACCAGAGTTACCGACCGCTACCGCGTTTTATTCGGAAATTTAATCCCGCGGCGCAAAAAATCCGGCCGAGAGCCGCGGGAATGCAGACCTCTAGTTCACAGTTTACTAAACGGTGGCAACCTCTTTAACTTATCCTTGACTTGGCCTTGCTGCTTTAATGCGTGCAATCCTGTAGGCATATTGTGATGCTACATCAGAAAAAAATATTTAGCTGTATATATATAATATATACAGTGGGTACGGAAAGAATTCAGACACCCTTAAATTTTTCACTCTTTGTTATATTGCGGCCATTTGCTAAAATCATTTAAGTTTTTTTTTTTTCCTCATTAATGTACACACAGCACCCATATTGACAGAAAAACACAGAATTGGTGACATTTTTGCAGATTTATTAAAAAAGAAAAACTGAATATCACATGGTCCTAAGTATTCAGACCCGTTGCTGTGACACTCATATATTTAAATCAGGTGCTGTCCATGTCTTCTGATCATCCTTGAGATGGTTCTAAATAACTTAAATGATTTTTAGCAAATGGCTGCAATATAATAGAGTGAAAAATTTAAGGGGGTCTGACTACTTTCCGTACCCACTGTATGTGTCGGTGTCATATATATAAATTATCTTTTATTTTGTTTTTATTTAAAGGTGGGGTAAGTGATTTCTGGTAGCCAATGTTGATATTTGAAATCACCAAAACAAACACGCCCCTATTCCAAAAGGGTGTCGCCCCTATTTTGATAGCTCCACACCACACATACGTACGCAACCCAGGCAACGATAGTTCTGTGAAACAAAGCAAAACCAATGCTACACCGTGTCTACGGACGTGAGCGGCATGGCGCAACAAATCCCCGACAGAAAACTGCTGCCGGGTTCTATTTATGACATGCTGACACAAATTTCAAATGTTTTAGCGGTCGTTTGAGCGCGTCCAGTGTAGACAGACTTTAGCTGTTGCGCCGCATACACAGTGTTACTCACCTATCGAGAAAGAAACAAAGCAATCTCGGCGTCTGATCGCAGGCCTTCCACACCTTGAGTTCTCTCCAGCGCTGGAAAAACTGATCCGATATTTACACGGGTCCTACTTCGACACGGACGTTCCACAGCCGTTTCTCTTTGTTTTTTTATCCGCCATCTCTATCTTTCTGTCACTCGGCTCGGCTAATGTCTGTTCCATGCACTGAACGCGCTCTCCTCCACTACACGAGTAGACACGCCCCTTATTGCTGATTGGCTACAAGTTTGTTTTGCGATTCGGCCCGAATCAGTTTTCTAAAGTGTTTTTGAAAAATCACTTACTCTGACTTTAAGAGTCAAAAGTCGCCCATGTTCATATTTGCATGTATACATTCAGATGTACTTCTATATATTCAGATTTACTTCTATATTTTCGTGGTTATAACTGTATATTCACATTTTAAGTTTAAATTTTCAGATTTACATTTATATATTCAGTATTTACATAATTATTACCTGTTTGGCACCTCATAATAAGCTCACTTACATGTTAGATATAGTAACTTAGGAACATGCCACAGCACATTTTGACACTATGACAAGCATGATGCTGTGTGGTAAAATTAAAAATAGTCAATGAGAAATGTCTAAATGACACTCAGAATAAGTCTAACTGGCCAATAGTGCTCATGCACACAAAGGATTTGTTGTTGTGTATTGGAAATTCTTACATTTAACTAAACCTTCCAAGGTTTCTTACATCTGTACATCTCTTTATCTGTCACCACAGCTCTGTTTCAGTCACTGACCTCTGACCTTGATGAGATCATCATGCCAGTAGATGGGATTGAACTCCATCTAGTGTTTGGAGACATCACTAATGAGACTACTGAGGCCATCGTGAACACCACTGACTTTAAGGACTTCCAGACAGCTGGTATTCATGCAGATTTTGTAATTTAATAACCAAAACATTCTTGCTACACTGTTTAGAACATAAGAGAGTGTTTAACCTGTCCATCACAGGAGTGTGTAAGGACATCCTTACTAAGGCAGGACCTCAAATCCAGGCTCAACTGACAGGCGGTAAGAAAAATAAACTACAGCCTCTTTTATAAAATTAGCTTTTGATTTTATTACATATATGAAAAGACTTTTGTCAAGCATGTTTGAATGCACTAAATAATACCTATGTATGCAAGCATCGGAAGTCATTTTAACACAAAGTTTTATGAAATTGATAGACTTATCTATCAAATTTAACTTTCCCTGGAAGCCATTTCTTTTGAAAATGATCTAATCTAATTAAATCAGAATCACATGCCTTCATTAGAAACAGTGTGATTTTAGAAGATTTGAAGAAACTACATACACTTAACTGAGCCTGTTTGCAAATATAGAAATGCACATTTTTTTTAAAAATCTAATAAAATACAGAAAACCAAATGACACTTTAAAATAGATAAATGATTTAATTAATCATATATACATGCGATATATCATCTAACACTATCCCTTACATATATTCTCCAGCTCGGGCAGCGAGCGGGCAGATCTTCACGACCCCACCAGGAGGCTTCCCCTGTAAGACCATCATGCATGTTTGTGGAGAGAGAAACCCTGATGTTATCAAGACCTTGGCAAAAGAAATAGTGGTTCAATGTGAGCATGGCTGCTACAGGTCTGTGGCCATTCCTGCGATCTGCGCTGGTCAGTAACTTCATTGTTATTTGCATTGTGAAAAAAAATTATGTCTTGTAAGGTAGTTTGTTTTATGTTTTTTTTTTTTCCTCATACTATCACTATAACGATGAAGGTCTGTTTCAAACTCAGAGGAAGGGAACAAATCTGTAATTTGAAAATAATGTTCATCTCCAATAATTCTCATAATGCAGCTTATAAAAAACTCAGAATTGCAAAATATAAACTCAGAATTGCAAAATATAAATCACATATGCGGACGATATAAACTCAAATTTGCGAGATATAAACTCAAATTTGCAAGGTATAAACAGAGGCGGACAGTAACTAAGTACATTTACTTGAGTATTGTACTTAAGTACACTTTCTGAGTATCGGTACTTTACTTGAGTATTATTTTTTCTGGGAACTTATGACTAACTTCACTACATTTGAAATACAAATATTATACTTTTCACTCCCCTACATTTCTATCAAGATCCTCGAAGCAGAAAGTCGTTAGCAGCTTTGAAAGTAAGTGGGTGATTTTTTTCTTCTCTAAAAACTGTATTTTTTTTCCAGACAGTTTATCAGTAATCACTTTGTAGGACTACATTAAATGATTTACCAGATTGTTTAACACTCACCAGTTGCAATGTGATATTTTATTTAAAACATTCAATAATAAGAAGCTTGATATTGTGGTGTATATACAGGGGATCATGAATTAAATTAGAATGTCGTGGAAAAAGTCATTTTATTTCAGTAATTCAACGAAATTGTGAAACTCGTGTATTAAATAAATCAATGCACACAGACTGAAGTAGTTAAAAGTCTTTGGTTCTTTTAATTGTGATGATTTTGGCTCACAGTTAACAAAAACCCACCAATTCACAATCTCAACAAATTAGAATATGGTGACATTGCCAATCAGCTAATCAACTCAAAACACCTGCGAAGGTTTCCTGAGCCTTCAAATGGTCTCTCAGTTTAGTTCACTAGACTACACAATCATGGGGAAGACTGCTGACTTGACATTGACATTGACACCCTCCACAAGGAGGGTAAGCCACAAAACATTCATTGCCAAAGAAGCTGGCTGTTCACAGGGTGTTGTATCCAAGCATGTTAACAGAATGTTGAGTGGAAGGAAAAAAGTGTGGAAGAAAAAGATGCACAACCAACTGTAGAGAAACCGCGCCTTTGAGGATTGTCAAGCAAATTGATTCAAGAATTTGTGTGAACTTCACAAAGAATGGACTGAGGATGGGGTCAAGGCATCAAGAGCCACCACACACAGACTTGTCAATGAATTTGGCTACAGTTGTCGTATTCTCTTGTTAAGCCACTCCTGAACCAAAGACAACATCAGAGGCGTCTTACCTGGACTAAGGAGAAGAAGAACTGGACTCTTGCACAGTGGTCCAAAGTCCTCTTTTCAGATGAGAGCAAGTTTTATATTTCATTTGGAAAACAAGGTCCTAGAGTCTGGAGGAAGGGTGGAGAGCTCATAGCCCAAGTTGCTTGAAGTCCAGTGTTAGTTTCCACAGTCTGTGATGATTTGGAATGCAATGTCATCTGCTGGTGTTGGTCAATTTTGTTTTTTGAAAACCAACGTCACCGCACCCGTCTACCAAGAAATTTTGGAGCACTTCATGATTCCTTCTGCTGACCAGCTTTTTGAAGATTTCTGATTTCATTTTCCAGCAGGATTTTTTGGCACCTGCCCACACTGCCAAAAGCAGTGTTTGGTTAAATGACCATGGTGTTGGTGGGCTTGACTGGCCAGCAAACTCACCAGACCTGACCCCATAGAGAATCTATGGGGTATTATCAAAAGGAAAATTAGAAACAAGAGACCAAAAAAATGCAGACGAGCTGAAGGCCACTGCCAAAGAAACCTGGGCTTCCATACCACCTCAGCAGTGCCAAACTGATCACCTCCATGCCACGCCGAATTGAGGCAGTAATTAAAGCAAAGGAGCCCCTACCAAGTATTGAGCACACGTACAGTAAATGAACATACTTTCCAGAAGCCAACAATTCACTAAAAATGTTTTTTTATTGGTATTATGAAGTATTCTAATTAGTTGACATAGTGAATTGGTGGGTTTTTGTTAAATTTGAGCCAAAATCATCACAATTAAAAGAACCAAAGACTTAACTACTTCAGTTTAAGATTTCACGACATTAATTTATTGAGATGCACCTGTATAAGACACAATGTTTTCTGATTTTGCTAAATTGTGTATGTGAAAATATTACCTATAAAGCCACAGAAGAACTGTTGTGCATCTCCTAATAAAACACAAAAGGTGTTTGACTGAAGCAGCACTGCACAGACAGTTCTGTGTGTGTGACATCAAAGTACAGCGAGAGCGATTAGACAGCATTTTAAAAAAAATTGTTTTGATGTCAAATAAGTCTTGCTGTTTTGTTTTTTTGTTAAAGCAGTGTTTCTGTTGTAAAGTTATACAGCTACAGTTGTTGCTGGGTTTTAAAGCAGGTTTGAGTTTTCTTCCTTATCACTCTGTATTTAAAGCAGGTTCACTGTCCACTCTGTTCAAATGTGAACAAATGGTTACACATAGATGTGTGCACACACTGTCAGAGCTGTGTGAGGTCACTACCATCCTGCTTTTGTGGGGGAGGGTAGGGGTGTTAAATCAGTTATTTATGTATTTAGTTTGTTTTTTTCACCCATAGGTTTTTTAACATTCTAAAAGCTCTTTATTCCAAAGATACTACAAGCTAGTCAGTGTATTCAGCAGGTGTAATGTATTCTAAGTTGCTTCAGAAGTATTGCAAGTATTATGTACGACAATAAAACAGTGCATTGACATAAATAAGTCAAATTTACTTTTGGTACTAAGTACTTTTAAAAGCAAGTACTTCTGTACTTTTACTAAAGTAAAAATCTGTCTTTACAACTTTTACTTGTAATGGAGTAATATTTGACCAGCAGTATCTGTACTTTCACTCAAGTAATGGAGTTGAGTACTTTGTCCGCCTCTGGGTATAAACTCAAAATTGCAAGATATAAAATCAGAATTGCAAGAAAAAAAATTCAGAATTGTGAGATATAAACTCAAAAATATGATATAAAATATGTCTGAATTGTGAGATATAAACTCAGATTTGTGAGATATAAATGCAGAATTGCAAGATATAATGCAGAATTGTGAGATATAAATCAGAATTGCGAGAAATAAACTGAGAATTGTGAGATATTTAAAATGAGGAATTGTGAGATATAATGTCAGAATTGTGAGATATAAACTCAACATTGCAGTTGATGGAAACTAGAATTGTGAGATATAAACTCAGAATGTGAGATATAAACTCAGAATTGCGAGAAAAAAGTATGAATTGTGAGATATTAAACTCAGAATTGTGAGATATAAATCAGAATTTTGAAATAAATTCAGAATTACGAGATATAAACTCAGAACTGCAAGATATAAAATCAGAATTGTGAGATATAAACTCAAAATTGCAAGATATAAACTAGGAATTATGAGATATAAACTCAAAATTGCAAGATATAAACTCAGAATTGTGAGATATAAACTAAGAATTGTGAGATATAAAACTCAGAATTGTGAGATATAAAACTCAGAATTGTAAGATATAAAACTCAAAATTGTAATATATAAACTCAGAATTGTGAGATATAAACTCAAAATTGTGAGAAAAAAAATCTGAATTATGAGATATAAACTCAGCTATTGTGAGATATAAACTAGGAATGTGAGCATATAAACTGCGAATTGTGAGATATAAACCGGGAATTGTGCGATATAAACTCTGAATTGTGAGATATAAACACAATTATGAGATATAAACTCAGAATTGTGAGATATAAACTCAGAATTGTGAGATATAAAAAAAGTCAGAATTTTGAAATATAAACTCAAAATTGCAATATATAAACTCAGAATTATGATATATAAACTAGGAATTATGAGATATAAACTAGGAATTGTGAGATATAAACTCAGAATTGTGAGATATAAACTCAGAATTGTGAGATATAAACTAGGAATTATGAGATATAAACTCAGAATTGTGAGATATAAACTCAAAATTGCAAGATGTAAACTAGGAATTATGAGATATAAACTCAGAATTGCGAGATATAAACTCAAATTTGCAAGATATTAAATCAGAATTATGAGATATAAACTTAAAATCGCAAGATATAAATTCAAAATGGCAAGATATAAACTCAGAATTGTGAGATATACTCAGAATTGCAAGATATAAACTAAAAACTGAGATATAAACTCAAAACTGTGAGATATAAACTTAAAACTGTGAGATATAAACTCCAACATTCGCAGACAATGAAACTCAAAATTTGCAGTAACACTCAAAATTGAAAGACATAAAACTCAAAATTGCGAGAGATCAACTAGAATTGCGATATAATTCAGAATTGCGAGATATAAACTCAAAATTGCAAGATATAAACTCAAATTTGCAAGATATAAATTTAAAATTGCAAGATATAAACTCAAATTTGTGAGATATAAACTCAGAGATATATCCATACATTTTAACAGCTGAAAAATACTGATTTTGTCTTTGCTTGTATATATGAGCGCATTCATTTGATAATTTGATCAATTTGGTTCCCACATAAAAAGGCAAAAACTAAGTCTAGTATTTTTTTACGTTTACATTTATGCATTTCGCAGATGCTTTTTTTCTAAAGCGGCTTAAAGGGGAAAGTTCACATTCAAAATGATCATCTTTTGTGTTCAGTGGAAGAAAGAAATTCATACAGGTTTGAAACAACATGAAGTTGAGTAAATGTTGTCAGAATTTTCATTTCTGGGTGAGCTATCCCTTTAAGTTGCATGCAAAATATACATTTTATCAGTTTGTGCATTTACTGGGAATTGAACTTATGATCTTGGCGTTGCAAGCGCCATGAATGTTGAAGACTCGCAGGACTTTGTCATGGTCTTTATAAGAATAAGGCTTTTTACTGCACAAATATTTTTATCTAGTATAATTGCTCAGTAGTTTATCTGATTAGAAATATGCATGAATTAAATAGTAGGAATGTTTTGGCATCATAAACCGCCATGTCAAGGTAAATTGACATCTCTGCAGGACAAGGAAGTTTGGATCCAAATGTGGTGGCCAAGTCCATTCTAGAGGGAGTAAAGGAAGGTGTTCAAGGAGCGAATCTTCAACATCTCAAAAACATTCGGATCATTCTGCTGAAGATTAATGTTTTTCTCGCATTCAAAGCAACATCAAAGCAAATTTTTGGCGGTAATACACAGTTAACAGGTGAGAATGAATCTGCGTAATGCAGAGGCACTTTTATTTCTTGCCCATCTCATGCATTATAAAATCAATTCTTCAAAATATTTCAATATTTTTTACAGTGTTTTCACAGGACACTCATTATCAATTTTGCACATTCACCTTTTTCAGCTCCTGCACCACTTGTACTTACCAGTGTAACCACCAGAGGACGCAGTGCAACCAGTATCAGGCACAGTGGATCAACTAGATCAAGCAAATCACATTCCTTACCCTTACCAGTCGCTTTGGACTTCAGTTCTCTAGTGACATCTTTGCCTGACACAGAGAGCACAGCAGCATTTCTAGTCATTGGTCACACCAATAATGATGTTTCTAATGCCTGCAGAGATCTTCAACAGGCATATAAGGACCAGTGCTCCACACACACTTTCTTTCCTGATGAGATTGAACGCCTCACTCAAGAGGAGATGGACCAGCTGCTCTCTAAAGTGAATTCACTGCACCTGCAGATAGAACAGAACAGTTCTGAAGAATGGGAAGTTGAAGGGCAGAGGAACGGAGTGAATGAGGTGGTTAGACTGATACAAGATGCACTTCGCAGACAGGTGAGAATAACAATGAATTAGCTCTCCACACAATTGCCTCAGCACATAATGCATAGCACTTGCAAATAATAGTCAATGCCGATAGCCTTGTGTTGTGTCTACGAGTGTCCTGATTCTGAGTCCTGGCTCATGGGCCTTTCCCGATCCTGACTTACACACACACAAACATACATACGCTGCAATTGTATACTAATCTTCTTGTATACTAACTATGGTATACTAATCTTCTGGGGCGTTTTGGTGACTAATGATAAATGCAATAAAAACTTAAAATCGTGAAATCAAATCGTTTTTCATGATTATTCATTTATTCATTTCCAAAGCCTAACATTTTATTTCTCCCAAACTCTAAGGTAAGAGAGAAGGACCAGACCTTCCTCTTCAGTCAGGTCACGTGGTGCATTCTGGGACCACGGGGCATTTGGCAGAAGGTACCAAAAGACGTGAATTATAAGCTTGAGAAAAGAGATGTGAAAGATGGAATTGAGGATGCACAGGCTGTGAAATGGACTGTGGATTTGCAAAAGATGGAGGCCACATCATGTGATTCAGGACAGGTGACCACTCTCAAACGACTGGAGAACCCTTCAGGTGAGAAACCGCTTTTATAGTATATGAAAATATGACCCTGATTATGTTAAATATATATTTGATACTGTGACAGATAAAAAAAGATCAAATTTTTGTCCAGTTGAAAACCACTGATCTACATCCATAATATAAATTGATACATAATAATCCAGCTAAATCAAAAGCCTCATTATTTTGCATTTCAGATTTGTCTTTGCCAATCTACTGGGACAACATGAGTCAGAGTGACCTCTTAAAGGTGATTGTCTTAGATCCATCATCTACAGAGTACAAGACTGTGAAGATGGGCTTCAAGAGGACAGTCAGAAAAACCGTGCTCAAGGTTTGACAGCTGACACCATCTTAGTGTGCTTTACATGGCATAAACTTGTTTTAAAGAAGTACATAATGTCTTAATTCATGTCTAGTTGAATTTTAGGATTAGAGATAGTCTAAAACAAGAGCTTATTATAGGTTAAATCAAGGGCCAGATTGTATTAGTCGGACTTGTAACCCATAGGTTGCGGGTTCAAGTCTCGGTACTGGCAAGGATTGTTGGTGGGGGGAGTGAATGACCAGCACTCTCTTCCACCTTCAATACATGACTGAGGTGAGACCCTTGAGCAAGGCACCAAAGCCCCAACTTTGGTGCAATATGGCTGCCTCACTGCTGTGTGTGTGCACTTGGGATGGGTGAAATGCAGAGCACAAATTCCGAGTACGGGACACCATACTTCACTTTCCAGTATAATCTTTATAGTTTGCTTCTATGAAGAACAACAGATGTGAATGTGAAGTCCATCAAATATATACATGGCTGTTTGAGTGCAAATTTATTTCAACAGATCGAGCGCATCCAGAACATGAATCTTCGGCGGTTATACGAGGCACGTAAAAAAGAGCTGGAGAACAGAAATGGTCTAATTGTGGGAGCAGGAGAGAAGATCCTTTATCACGGCACATCAGAGGCATCCTGCTCATCCATCATGAAGTCAAACTTTAATCGCAATTTTGCAGGGCAAAATGGTAACTGCTTTTTTTTTTTTTTTTTTTTTTAAAGCGCGGGTTAACATAATAGTACAACCCCAAAAATGGAAATTCTGTCACTATTTGTTTGTGACCAATATACATTGTTTCAAACCTCTATGAACTATGATGGTTCATAATGACTAAATGCACCATAAAGTGAAGTTCATCTGACTCACTCATAGTCCTCTGAAGTCATGCAATAACTGTAGGAGTGACAAACCCAACAGCGAGTGATGACAGAATTGTAAGTTTTGGGTGAACATTGGATGAACTTCCTCTTTATAGTTTAACAGTCTAGTAAACAGATTCCCAGTCAGTCACTGATGGTCTCGTTAATTGTTCAGTTTGCAGACTAATTAATTCTGGTGGCTTTTATGCCTTTCTCAGCCACCGTTTACGGACATGGGACGTACTTCGCTGTGAACGCCAGCTACTCTGCCCATCCTACCTATGCAATTCCTGCAGCAGACGAGACTCAGCTCATGTTTGTGGCTCGTGTGCTTACGGGTTATTACGCTAAGGGTCAGGGGGACATGAGGACGCCCCCTGAGCGCGTGGCTCCTGACCTCTATGACAGCGTGGTGGATGATACGCAGAATCCCTCCATGTTTGTAGTTTTCCACGACTGCCAGGCTTATCCTGACTACCTCATCACATTCAAATGAACTTGTGCAAAAACCAACCCTGGTTTAAAATCCAGAAGATTTATAAACGGTCATTAGTTATACAGCTGATCTTACATTAAAATGTAATCATTTAGGGGACACTGTTATGTAGAGGGTTTGATTTAGTTAGTTACCGCATACCTTTTTATGCTTTATGCCACAACTAACTGGTGCTCAGCAGATATGAGTGTTTAAGTAACCAGTATAATTCAGATTAGGCAGTTTTATGATAGCAAATAAAAATGAGTGTTTTTCAGGAAATCTTGAAATTTACAAGAATTTATGAGCAGAAAATGTGCAATATCAACTGGTAAAGCGGTCTGTAGATTGACAGTATGATATTAAATACTTGTGTGAGTTGCAAATGGTTAAAGTCTGAAAGAGAAAGATTCATCTGTCTCTTGTGCAAACAACAGAAGTGACATGCAACTATGATATTTAGCTTCAGGGCGATCGATTCATCGCTCCAGGATAAAAACAGGGGCTCTTAAATGTGATTTGGTCGTATTCCAATACTTCCTTCTCAGTTCCCATGTCTGCTTCAGGCTCCTTGCTGTCATGAAGAAACAATTTGGCATTGTTTTGTATGAAATGTAGGAGTTTGCGCAATTTGCCAACACAGCTATCTATGCAATTCTTTCAAACATCAACTGGAAGTACTTCAGAGAAACCAATAAGACCTGTTTATATTGCTACAAAAAATAGTTGTTATTGTATTATTTGGCTTAATTTCTACTTTATCTGAAAATAATTTAGCTGCACATACAGATCAATCTGTTTTATTATTAGCTATACTTTAATAATTAGGAAATTTATGATAAAAAATATTAAAATCTCCCACTGACTTGTTGACTTTCAAAATGTTTGCAATTCGAA
This sequence comes from Sinocyclocheilus anophthalmus, assembly GCA_018155175.1. NCBI lineage: Eukaryota > Metazoa > Chordata > Actinopteri > Cypriniformes > Cyprinidae > Sinocyclocheilus > Sinocyclocheilus anophthalmus. The sequence goes on from JADLZN010005093.1 coordinate 69,091, forward strand.
ATTCATTTAACAGACGTCATCGGGATGTTTGCATAATGAATTGGGATTGGTTTTTGGTTTCCTGTCCTTATCACAAGCACTATGAATCACCTGTATTTTACAAACATGTACTACAAAATTAAAAGATTTTTAACAAAAATGACTGAATGGGTTGAGGTGTTAAAGGAAGTAGTTCAAACCAACATAATTCCATCATATTGACTCACGCTTGTCATATTCTTTTCATGTTTGACAGTCAAGCTGTAAAACACGAATCATAAAACTAGTCCATGTGACTTCTGTGCATTAATAAGTAATTGAAGTTAAGTTATATGATGGCCCAAATTTGAATTATTCACTGAAAATAGATGTGTATATGTAGATGCCTCATTCGACAGCTCCAAGCACGTAGACGCGTCCGCCATTGAATATTCGAATATTCATTTGATTATTATGGTGAATGACTCAAGTTGACCCTTCCAATATGGCGGACGGCTTACATATAGCGGCCCAAAGAAACAGTCGCCAATGAGGCATCTACGTATCTATGCACAGATATGTATAGGTACACTCTAAAAAATGCTGGAATATGGACTAACCCAACTGTTGGGTTAAAAAGCTAATTTAAAAATGTAACCAAAATTTAACCCAACAGTTGGGTTAGTCCATATTTGACCCAACATTGGGTTGAAACAACCCAGCATTTTTTAGAGTATAGATGCCTCATTCGACAGCTCCAAGCACGTAGATGCGTCCGCCATCTTTAACGGTCAACTTGACGTCATTCACCATAATAATCAATGAATATGAGAAGATGCCACAATCCTGCACAGCCGATGGTTGTAAAAACCGCCGGGATTTAAATTCCCGAAGAAACAGGATAACCTTTCACAGGTGAGAATGCGAAAGAGTGGGTGGAAACATAGATATGTAAGGATTGTGGCATCTTCGAATATTCATTGATTATTATGGTGAATGATGTCAAGTTGACCCTTCCAATATGGCGGAGGGCTTATGTATAGTGGCCCATAGAATCAAGGCATCTACTTCTAAATATCTATGTATCTATGATCATAGCATAATACAGTTTAGATGCCATTTAGAATTTTACTCGGATGAAACTGAGACTTAAAATGACATGCACTGTATTAAGGCAAACACTATTAAAGTCCTAGATCAAATAATTAACACGATTGTTTATAAAGTTTTTGTTTACTGAAATCTAATGTGAGCAACCCTGCTCGTTTTATTCTTGTCAAAAATTAAATATGGCTACCCTGGCTAAAGCTGCACACTTTTATCCATCTAAGCTTGTGCACACATTATTTCAGAGCTTTCATTTTCTTTTTATTCCTCACACAAAGCTACTATGTGGAAATGGAGTATGCAAGTCTTATTTACTTAACTTGACTGATGTGCTGGATTAGAGCTGTGTGGGAAAAACACATATGGGTTGCACACATGGGTGAGTTAACATGATAAAGCTTTAATTTGTGGGTGAATTATTGATTAATGTGGGTAAGGTAGGCTAACAATGTTTCCACTGTGTTTAAATTAGTTGTGTAGACACAGTGTGTAATTGTAGTGACATAGTTGAATAATGTTTTATCTCATATCTGGAGCTCTTCCAACAAAATAGAGTGAGTAAAGACAGGCCTGAGGAATGTGCATTAGGTTCCCATTCAGTCAGTCACGTTCAACGTTACGTCAGTGACTGACGAATTGGGATCTCGCCCGAGAGCCCAATCACCTTAGAGTGTAAACTAAACAAGCCATGACAGTGGCGTGCTTGTTTTCGCCCGCCACGGCCCCCCCGAGCGCGGGTTATACAATAAGCGTGTTGCAAACGCACATCACTTTCCGCTTCGGAGCCAGCCTCTACCGTACGAATCTCGCGGTGTTCCGCGAAACAGCTGGCGTTGTTGTTACTGCGTATCAGCGGGGTTGCCATCCAGCTGCTGAAACTTCGGCGGGCTGCACTTTCATTCTGCTTTCTCGCGCGACCTGCCCCTGAGCGCTTCACAGCGCTGTCCACTAAAAGAGTTGTTTCCTGCTAAAAGAGCAAATTCTAAAAGACTTCCCGTGCCGTGCCCCGCTCTACTCCTCTGGTTTCCGGAGGGCTAGCTTTTCGTTCACGTTCAGGAGACCTGAGGTTACTGTGAGAGCTTCCCCCCCCGCGGTACGTCTCCGCTGCCTCTCATTCCTCGAGGCATGTCGCACCACCCTGTGCTTCCGACGACGTACTGGGATCCGGCGGACCGGGCGGGTCTAGCACATCTGTCGGGGCACAGGCAGAGGACAGTATGGCGGTCGCTGCAATCGTAGGCGAGCTAGGCTCTGAGATGGATGATTCAGGCAGGGGCTGCGCTGGGCCAGCCGTCAGGTTAGAGTGGCTGCCGAGTCGATGCCAGATCTTACCGCTATGCTTTCCCCGGGGCCGCTGACAGCGCGGCTGCACTGGCGGTCCTCCCCTCCCTCCGAAGGCATCGAGGCTGGATGATTGGTTCCTGTTGGCTCAGGCCGGTCGTCGGCATCCGCCTCCGTTTCCATTCTTCCCGTAAGTGCATGGGAGGTTTCCAAAGTCGTGGAAGGCACACTTTTTTTCTGCCCGGAAACCGCCTGGTGCCTCCTCGATCCTCACCACCCCTCGACGGGGGGCGTCCGCAAGGGTATGTGGACATCCCTCTCGTCGGCGCAGCTATTGCCATGCAGCCTGCCCGCAAAGCGCCGCCTGCCTGGAGATGTAAGTACACCAGCCTTCCGTCCATTTTCCTGTAATTCTCGTCCGCTCTGACGGCTAAGGCTTACAGTGCTGGACAGGCCGCTTCCGCCCTGCACGCCATTGCCCTCCTGCAAGTCCACCAGGCCAAATTGTTGAAGCAGTTGCACGAGGGTGGTGTTGACTCGGGTGTGCTGCAGGAACTGCGCACCGCGACGTACCTCGCGCTTAGGGCGATGAAAGTCACGGCGCAGGCCCTGGGTCCGACGATGTCCCACATTGGTGTTCCAGGAGCGGCCACCTATGGCTGACCGTTGGCGGATATGAGGGAGGCCGACAAGCATCGTTTCCTGGACTCCCCGATCTCCCAGGCCGTCCTATTCGGCGAAGCGGTGGAGGGCTTTTGCCCAACAGTTCTCCACCGCACAGAAGCAGACGGAGGCGTTTCGGCATATCCTGCCCCGGCGGTCTGCTGCTGTTCGCACCCCACCGCCGGCTGCAGCCCCTCTGTCTTCTCGTCGCCGAGGGCGCCCTCCTGCGCCCTCCACCTCCACTCCAGCGCAGCCACAGCAGCAGCCTTCACAACGGCCGCAGCGTGGAGCTGGCCGCAGGAAACCGGCGCATCCCGCCTCCGCCCCTGCCAAGCCCGTAAAGCAGGCGGCGTCCCTGAGACGGGCAACCCGGAGCCCTTGGATCCTGCTCTTCAGGAGATGGTGACCGCACCACTCCTTCCCCCGGAGGAGGGCCGGGTGGAGAATCTTATGTTCCCTTTTGTTTTTGTTCCGCCACTGCTACTCAGCCAGTTACCCAAAACTTCATTAAAGAGCAGTTTCCTTTGCCTCCGGGTCCCCAGAGGGTGAGGACGGCGGTGCACGAGACCCAGTCTCTACACGGCCGTCCCCCTCTCCTTTCGCTAATGGGCAGCAGGGTTCAGTTCAAGGACGCTACGCCTCCTCACGAGCCCCCTGCCCAGCAGTGGAGCCAGGTAAGTGGCGCGCCGCGCGCTCAGACCCCACCCTGGGACGCGCGGCCTCCCGGGTCGGGTCCCTGTGTTCCACTTCGCTGCCCCACTGCGGGTACGTCGGTGGTCTCCCTAGTCCCGCTAGTTCGGTCGCTGGGGGCCTGGTTAGCCCTCCCCAGGCCGTCTCACTGGCTCCTGAGAACCATCAGACTCGGCAACGCGATTCAATTCGCCCGGCGCCCTCCCAAGTTCAGGGGCATTCACCTCTGTGCCGGACAAGGATGCTCTTGTCTTGCGTGCAGAGATCGCGGTCCTACTGGTGAAGGACGCGATACAGCCTGTCCCTCCAGCCGAGATGAGGTCGGGTTTCTACAGCCCATGCTTCATCGTACCCAAGAAAGGCGCTGGGTTACGACCGATCCTGAATCTTCGCGTACTGAACCGGGCCCTTCACAAGCTCCCGTTCAGGATGGTGACGCAGAAACGCATCTTTCATTGCGTCCGTCCTTTCGATTGGTTTGCAGCGGTCGACCTCAAGGACGCGTACTTTCATGTCTCGATTCTCCCTCGACACAGACCGTCCGCTTTGCGTTCGAAGGGCGAGCATATCAGTACAAGGTCCTCACCTTCGGGCTATCCCTGTCGCCTCGTTTCTTCACCAAGGTCGTGGAGGCAGCCCCCGTTCCATTGAGGGAAGCGGGCATTCACATTCTCAACTACCTCGACGCCTGGCTCATACTGGCCCAGTCCCGAGCGCAGTTGTGCGAACACAGGGATATGGTGCTCAGTCACCTCAGCCGATTGGGGCTTCGGGTCAACTGGGAAAAGAGCAAACTCTCTCCGGTGCAGAGGATCTCTTTTCTCGGCATGGAGCCAGACTCTGTCAACCTCTCGGCATGTCTCTCAGTAGAACGTGCACAGTCGATACTGTCTGGGGTCCTTCCAGTGCAAGACGGCTGTTCCACTGAGACATTTTCAGAGGCTCCTGGGGCATATGGCATCCGCAGCTGCTGTCATGCCGCTCGGTTTGCTTCATATGAGACCGCTTCAGCGTTTGCTTCACGACCGGGTCCCGAGATGGGTGGCACTTACCGGGTTTCTGTTACCCCGTTCTGCCGTCAGACCCTCAGCCCATGGACAGATCTTGCCTTTCTTCGGACAGGAGTATCCCTTGGGCAAGTATCCAGGCATGTTGTTGTGTCAACAGATGCCTCCGCCAGGGGCTGGGGTGCCATGTGCAGTTGGAATGCAGCTGCGGGGCTCTGGTCGGTGCCCCGACTGCAGTGGCGTATCAACTGCCTCGAGTTGCAAGCATTATGGCTTGCTCTGCGCCGCTTCAAATCACTGCTAGATGACAAGCACGTACTGGTCCGGACGGACAGCACTGCGACCGTTGCGTACATCAACCCCCAGGGCGGTCTACGCTCCCGTCGCATGTCGCATGTCGCAACTCGCCCGCCATTTCCTCCTTTGGAGTCAGAAGTATCTGAGGTCGCTTCGCGCCGTTCACGTCCCGGGCGAGCTCAATCATGCAGCTGACGAGCTCTCTTGTCAGCCCGCCCTTCCGGGAGAATGGAGACTCCACCCCGAGATAGTCCAGCTTATTTGGAGACGCTTTGGGGATCCTCAGGTAGACCTGTTTGCCTCCCCGGAAACGTCCCATTGCCAGTTGTTTTACTCCCTGGCCGAGGGGAGCCTCGGCACTGACGCACTGGCGTGCAGCTGGCCTCGTTGCCTACGCAAATATGCGTTTCCCCCATTGAGCCTTCTCGCACAGACACCGTGCAAGGTCAGGGAGGACGAGGAGCAGGTCCTCTTGGTGGCGCCATACTGGCCCAGTCGGACTTGGTTCCCCGAACTGATGCTCCTCGCGACAGCCCCTCCTTGGCGAATTCCTCTGAGGAGGGATCTCCTTTCTCAGAGAGGGGGCACCCTCTGGCACCCGCTTCCATACTTGTGGAATCTCCACTTATGGTCCCTGGACGTGACGCGGAGGTTCTAGGTGGGCTACCTCCAGCGGTAGTAGACACCATCGCTTCAGCTAGAGCCCCGTCTACCAGACCGCTACAGGCTGAGTGGAACCTGTTCGTCGGTTGGTGCTCTTCCCGCCTGGAAGACCCCCGTAGATGTCCGATCGCATTCGTGCTTTCTTTCCTGCAGGATGGGCTGGAGCAAAGGCTGTCTCCCTCCACCCTGAAAGTGTATGGTGCCGCCATTGCCGCACATCACGATGCAGTAGACGGTAAGTCTCTAGTGAATCACGACCTGATCATCAGGTTTCTCAGAGGGGCAAGGAGGCTGAATCCTCCGCGCCCTCACCTGTTACCCTCTTGGGATCTCCCCTCGGTCCTCATGGCCCTGAAGGAGGAGCCCTTCGAGCCTCTGCAGTCAGTGGAGCTTAAGTTTCTGTCGTTAAAGACAGTGTTCCTCACCGCATTGGCCTCGGTCAAGATGGTAGGGGACCTGCAGGCATTTTCGGGCCAACGATTCGTGCCTAGAATTCGGTACGGGTAACTCTCACGTTGTCCTGAGACCCCGGCCCGGATATGTGCCCAAAGTTCCCACCACGCCTTTCAGGGATCAGGTGGTGAACTTGCAAGCGCTGCCCCGGGAGGAGGCAGACCCAGCCAACGCTCTGCTCTGTCCCGTTCACGCTCTGCACATTTACATGGACCGTACGCGGAGCTTCAGGACCTCAGACCATCTCTTGTCTGCTTTGGAGGCCAGCAGAAGGGAAGGGCTGTCTCCAAACAAAGACTTGCCCATTGGTTAGTGGAGGCTATAGTCTTGGCTTACCAGGCCCAACGGTTATTTTGCCCCCTCGGAGTGAGAGCTCACTCTCCGAGAGGAGTGGCATCTTCTTGGGCATTGGCGCGGGGCGCCTCGATAGCAGACATCTTTAGAGCTGCCGGCTGGGCGACGCCTAACACTTTTGCGAGATTCTATAATCTCCGTGTAGAGCCTGTGTCCTCTTGTGTACTCGCCTCAGGTAGGTAGTAACACCGGACCTGCTCGGTGTCGGTCACGCTTGTTGCGCCTTTCCCCTCTACGGACCGGATACGTGCATTTTTTTGCTCCTCAGTTCAGTTCCCCTTGGCGAACCCTTGTGGAGTTCCTCCCGTACCCTCGGCGGTCAGGCGTGGTGGAGCTCCAGACGCCAGTCTCAGCACTCGTGTGCATGCCCAAGTTCAGCCCTTGTGCTGGGCTAGGTGCCGGTGTGTAGTGATTCTCCCTTCGGGTGATCCCACATGTGTATTCTTCCACGGTACGGCTCCCCTCACGGTGAGCCCGTGTCTTTCCCTGGCAGTCGTTCACTGCCAGCTCTGCAGTGTAGTGATCTCACCCCAGGTGGGCTGAGTCTACCGCAGAGACTTCCATATGTAGTACTGCCCTGGCCAGTCCATATGTGTAATTCCACATGATACCTCCTATGTGCGGGATGTGGCTTCCGTAGCGTTCCCAACTGGGTACTCTTTCCCAGTGTTATCCAATGTACCAATGTATGGAACAGCATTGGCGGACACCTCTGCCTAGCCGCTGTTCTATCTTCCGCCCCAGCTGGTGTGGGTTGACTTGCCGGCTTCCGCAGGGCACTGTAGGGGGTCAGCAATAGTGGCGTTTTCTATACGGATCCCAATTCGTCAGTCACTTACGTAACGTTGAACGTGACTGACTGAATGGGACGTCTAGGTTACTTTTGTAACCCTCGTTCCCTGAAGGAGGGAAGGGACGTTACCTTTCCGGTTCCCGGTTGCGTACCCCGCTGTACTGCCGGGTCACTTATCTCGGCTTCCTCCGCGAAAACTATGTGCGTTGGCAGCGCGCTCTCCTTTTATACCCTCAGCTGCGGGGCGGGGTGCGCGTGCGCAACACGCACAGCCAACTGTCCTGGCTTGTTTAGTTAACACTTGAAGGTGAATGGGCTCTCGGGCGAGATCCCAATTCGTCAGTCACTGACGTAATGTCTCCGTTCCCTCCTTCAGGGAACGAGGGTTACACAAGTAACCTAGACGATTCCTCTTATCGCTATACAAAATGCTTCAGTGGAAAGATGAGGAAAACGCTGTTTACACATTTCAATCATTATTTCACTCATCATTAACTCATTAGATGCGGTGTGTGTGTGTGTGGTCTGCCGGAGAGGCATCATGGCTTTATTTTTTATATATAAATATTTCCATTTAGTTGCAGAATGAAAAGTGACCTTTAGACAATATTGTTTTTATGTACAGTATTTAAAAAATGGAACCTATTTGTACTTAATATTACTTAATATATTTAATACTGTACATATAAGGGGATAAAAATCTTTTGTTGAATGACTTTTGGCACCATTTTGAACTTGGGTTAAATTCAGTATTTGCTTGCACTCATTAATATTCACTTGTGTGTACTTATAAGAGTATCATTAAAAAATGTTAAAAGGACATTTAAAAATCTAGTGTTTAATCATGTCTAAACATTTATTCAAATGCAAAACTTAAAAATAAGTAAACAGGTATGACCTGCAATATTCTTTTGAGAAAATAATAGAATACATTTATATTTATTAAATGCGACAGGGCTGCAAAACAAAAATATTTAGTGATTGAGGCAATTAAACAAGAGCTGTTACAACGAAGTGCACAAGTACACAACGCGTCGTAGAAATCAAGTTAATATTTAGTCACGGTACGTTGACACACAAAACTGTGTGGGAAAAGCGATGTATCACATAGACTTCACTGAACATGTAAGGTCTTTTTAAACACGTAAATCGCAATAACTGTATAAATACGGTTTTGGAGTGAAAAGAAGGTCATTGTATAAATTACAGTGAAAAAATAACCGTAAATTGACATTCACAGAATTCCCTGCATTACACTTCATATTTTATGTTTTTTCGTTGAAACAACTATGTTTCTTCTTATTTTTTTTCTTATCAGTTAGGGTTTATCTTACATCTAATGTGTTTTCATGTTAATGTTTATTGCATTATGTCAGTAGCATGTAGTTTACCATGATGTATTTAGTGTTTGTGGTGAATGACCTGTGTACCTTCTATCTATCTATATATTCTATATATATACATGTGTGAATATAGTATAAAATATATATATATCTATATATATATAATACATATCTTCTATATGAATATATATATATATTGTGACTTTAAGTTAATTCTGTAAAACCTAAATTTTTGCTACTATATGTTTAACGGTGGAATTCTGGAGCCCAAGCCTGCCGTAAATGTCCACAGTTTTTTTTTTACATGTAGGCCTACCTAGTGGTTAACAAATGAAAATTTTTGTTTCAGACCACAAATGACTCTGATTTGCCTCTTTGCAGTGTAATCTAACCCCTTTTCTCTATTTTAAACCTAAATACTACACTAATTGTAATATAAGTAATAGACACATTAGAAAAAAATATTTTAAGTCATTAATGGACCATAATTGTTGCACAAATAGTATTTAGTACCAAAAGATCTCCTCAAAATATTATTATAATAAAGTAAATATTATTGAACATTTATTTAACTGAAAAATAGTTAAGGTGTATAGGTTTATAAGTAAGGAATATCTGAGGGTTAAATACAAGAAAAACATATTAATGTTGCCTCTCTATCACTCTCCAGAATAAAATTATACTGTAAATGTCATCGACATATAATCAATGCATAATATGCTGTTATTTTGACCAAATATTGCTACAAATACCTGTATAGTGAAGCCAGTACCGTTTCTAGGCATAGGCTAGCTAGGTGGTCACCTAGCGCGCCAATGAGCGCACATACTGGCACAACATTTTAGCAGGGTTGTGACGGCCACCCTGAAATATGATTGCCGCCCCAATGGATCCCCCAACATCATTGGGCTACAGTACTGTCATTATGATGCCTGTATGCCACTGGATCAGAGCGCTGCCAATTGCTGCCTCTGATTGTTGCATGCAAAATTTGCATTTGGAGTGCTCAACAACACTGTTAGATCAATAAGTTCTGTCAGTGCTTTGGCAAAGTAACACTTTTTTTGCCATGCAATAAAGCTAAGTTCAAAGGCCAATTTAAAATATTGGTACAGTAAAAAGTGCACAAAATGAGTATTTCATCAAGGCAGTATTTGTGGCAGTTGAGAAATCATGCTGCAGAATTCCAAAACGTTTGCGACTTTTACGGCCAATTAAAAAATATTGGTATAGTAAAATTCGCTAATTCACAAGATCAATAAATCCTTTATTAAACCGCTTTGTTGCCTTTACGCATCCTTACGGAAGTGTTGAAATGCTGATTGGCTTAATTCAAAGCCAATTTGGATTTCACCTAAGCCGGTTTCACACTGGATGCGCAAGCAAGCAGAGACAGCGCAGAAGCTGTGTGTATGCAGAGTGGGAGCAACACGCGCCCATTGAGCTTCCACACTGGCAGCGTTTGTCATGCGCAGCTGAACCGCGGCTTATGGTCTGGCAACAAGATGAGTATCGTTCATTCGGTCGCGTTTTTCAGGTGTCCTCCGACAGCTGTCTCTCGTGCTTTGATTTATGATATGTGCAGCATACTTTGCTGTGATGCGCTCGTGTTTCCCCCGCCCCACACACACATGCATATGCTGTGTGGAAGAGTTTGCATGATAAAAGTAATCTTAACGTTAAAATATACATATAAACTATAGTGGACAGGGCCGTCGTTAGGAATTCTGGGCCCTGTGCACTGAATTTGCAATGGGGCCCCCTCAAATTCACATTCTGTGTGGGAGAGGGGGTGTTCGCGATCGCAAAATCACATTTAGTATGTTCGCGCTTGCAAGATAACGTTCAGTTCACCATCGCCCCCCCACCCCTCACCATGGGGGCCCCTGTTACTCAGTTCCACTATTACCCCCTGTCTGGCGTCCCTGAGTGTGGAAGCCCAATTGTTACATGCTGCTCCTGCTCTGCATACGCACAGCTTCTGTGCTGCCTCCGCTTTGCTTGCGCATCCAGTGTGAAACCGGTGGAAGGCGTCAAAATGGCAAGAAACCCCCCGAGTGAAGCTGTCGTCTATCCTCCTTTAACACATTAGTTTGTTTGGAGCTATTGAGAGCTCCGTGAACCGATGGTGTTGAGTGATCAAATTTAGAGGCTACAACAGGCAGCGAATCAGACAGTGATTGACAGCGCTCTGATCCAATGGCCAAAAACTCTCTGATCAAAAAAATCACAAACCACATTCGACAACATATAAAAAACAAAATTATTTTATTTTATGAACAAATGTGGAAAATTAAAAGCATAGGGGAAAAAATCAAGCCATGTCATCTTAAATTCCTGTGCAGTAAATCAGCTGTCAGCAGCATTCCTGTGTATTCATCCCGAACCATCACGGTACGGGCGTCACGGTTCGGTACATGCAGTCGAATTAACCATGGTTTTCTTGTAGTAAAAGTGTAGTAACCATATTTTTTGGCGTATTGATTACCATTTGTATAACCACAGTTTTACTGCAAATACCATGGTTAAACTATGGTTAGTATAGCAAAACCATGGTTAATTTGTGGTTACCATGGTTTAACTATAGTAACCATGGTTTTTTTGGTTTTATTTGTGGTAAAACCATGGTTCATTTTCGTTAAGTCCACGGGTCCGTAGGGTGTCCCATTCCGCATTTTAGCTTTCAGAAGGGTGCTCGCTCTCACTTCTGCCGAGCCCGCACTGATGCGATCTCTGTGGCAGACTTCTACCAGACAGTCAAAGCGGCATTACGTCACGAAAATGTGGACTGCGAGGATTTAGGGTGCAATTTGAGACAGGGCCCTAGGTGATCAGTCCAGACAGGGGTGAGCGGTAATACAACGCTAACCGTCACAACAGGAAAGAGCAGAAGAAGAGATGATCTACACACCAACCCAACAGAGCTGCGCGTTTCAGATAACTGAGGGCTCAAAGAACTGCCTGCTTGTTTTAAATCAGCAGTGTGGGAAAATGTTCGGGGTCTAGAGATGCCGGTTTTAAATAAGAGGGAAACTAACAAGATAATTTAACTAAACAGGTGAACTAATTAGACACACTAAGAAAACTAGGTCAGGGATAGGATGGCAAGACAAACACAACAGAAACTGTGATAACCTTAAGTTGTTTATGTGCTCCTTTATATTCTGTTAACGTCCAGTAATTATTAGTCTGCTAACTGCACTTTAAGAGAGTTGTTGATATTGTTTGATTTGATATGTTTTATTGTAACAGTATGTTGACATTTACAGTGGGAAAAAAAGTATTTAGTCAGCCACCAATTGTGCAAGTTCTCCCACTTACAAAGATGAGAGAGGCCTGTAATTTTCATCATAGGTATACCTCAACTATGAGAGACAAAATGAGAAAAAAAATCCAGAAAATCACATTGTAGGATTTTTAAAGAATTTATTTGCAAATTATGGTGGAAAATAAGTATTTGGTCAATAACAAAATTTCATCTCAATACTTTGTTATATACCCTTTGTTGGCAATGACAGAGGTCAAACGTTTTCTGTAAGTCTTCACAAGGTTTTCACACACTGTTGCTGGTATTTTGGCCCATTCCTCCATGCAGATCTCCTCTAGAGCAGTAATGTTTTGGGGTTGTCGCTGGGCAACACGGAGTTTCAGCTCCCTCCATTGATTTTCTATTGGGTTCAGGTCTGGATACTGGCTAGGCCACTCCAGGACCTTGTAATGCTTCTTACGAAGCCACTCCTTCATTGCCCGGGCGGTGTGTTTGGGATCATTGTCATGCTGAAAGACCCAGCCACGTTTTATCTTCAATGCCCTTGCTGATGGAAGGAGGTTTTCACTCAAAATCTCACGATACATGTCCCCATTCATTCTTTCGTTTACACGGATCAGTCGTCCTGGTCTCTTTGCAGAAAAACAGCCCCAATGCATGATGTTTCCACCCCCATGCTTCTCAGTAGTTATGGTGTTCTTTGGATGCAACTCAGCTTTCTTTCTCCTCCAAACACGACAAGTTTGAGTTTTTACCAAAAAGTTCTATTTTTTTTTCATCTGACCATATGACATTCTCCCCATCCTCTTCTGGATCATCCAAATGCTATCTAGCAAACTTCAGACGGGCCTGGACATTACTGGCTTAAGCAGGGTGACACGTCTGGCACTGCAGGATTTGATCCCTGGCGGCGCAGTGTGTTACTGAATGTAGCCTTTGTTACTTTGGTCCCAGCTATCTGCAGGTCATTCACTAGGTCCCCCCCGTGTGGTTCTGGGATTTTTGCTCACAGTTCTTGTGATCATTTTGACCCCACGGGGTGAGATCTTGCGTGGAGCCCCAGATCGAGGGAGATTATCAGTGGTCTTGTATGTCTTCCATTTCCTAATAATTGCTCCCACAGTTGATTTCTTCACACCAAGCTGCTTACCTATTGCAGATTCAGTCTTCCCAGCCTGGTGCAGGTCTACAATTTAGTTTCTGGTGTCCTTTGACAGCTCTTTGGTCTTGGCCATGGTGGAGTTTGGAGTGTGACTGTTTGAGGTTGTGGACAGGTGTCTTTTACACTGATAACAAGTTCAAACAGATGCCATTAATACAGGTAACGAGTGGAGGACAGAGGAGCCTCTTAAAGAAGAAGTTACAGGTCTGTGAGAGCCAGAAATCTTGCTTGTTTGTAGGTGACCAAATACTTATTTTACCGAGGAATTTACCAATTAATTCTTTAAAAATCCTACAATGTGATTTTCTGGACTTTTTTTTCTCATTTTGTCTCTCATAGTTAAGGTATACCTATGATGAAAATTACAGGCCTCTCTCATCTTTTTAAGTGGGAGAACTTGCACAATTGGTGGCTGACTAAATACTTTTTTGCCCCACTGTATGTTTGACATTTAGTTATTTACCTCTGTTTTATTGTTCATTGCAGAAACTACCTCCAGTGCATAATAAATATGTGTATATGGACTGCACATAAATCCATGGTGGTAAGATATCTGATGACTCCTACTCCCTGATCAGAGTGCTGAAGTTTAACACCATTAAAGAACCGGAATTTAGCGGGGCTGTCCGTAGCATCGCCACTTCTGGGAAGACTCGCTACCATGCTGAGTTTTTTCATTTTTCATTCACTGTGGTTCATTGGAGTCCACTAGTGTTTGAAAGAGCTTTCCATAGAAAACTGAGCTGATCTTGGCAGCACAAACACTTTGTTTTAAACTGAACCAGGATCCTGCTCCCCCCAAATCCTGGTTTCACAGCCAATCAGCACCAAAATTCAGAGGAGCTTGAGAATGCCATCTGTTGTCTTTGGTAACAGATATCATGCTTTCTTATTCTAACATCTACTAAACTGCACAGCAGTGAGGATGTTTGCCTTTGACATTTTCTCTTTTTTGTGCTACATTTATCATTTCAATGAGTCATCAGAGATTTCACTGCTGCTGTGTTGCTGCAATAGTTCTGTTAAAAGGAACTGCAAGATGACACATGGAATAAAAACGTATGCGTAATTTAAGTTTTGACCGGTGTAATTGCCTGAAAATGTCATTTGAATGTACTAAACACATTTCTTTCTATAGGTTAAGTTGAAAGCATGTGTGTTTGGATTTCCAGCATGCTCAGCGCTGGTGCCTTTCTTCATCATTTCAGAATAGAATGAAATGGCATCATTCAGAATGATTTATATTTGATGTTTTACAGTTAGAATTTTATGTATTTGCCAGACTTTTATTCAAAGTGCCCCATGTTCTACTGTTTGAGCTACAGTAACTTATATTTCTATTAGCCCTGTAAATACTGACATGAAATAATAGAAAAATCTAATTTTCTGAAATTGAAAAGTTTATTGAACCTTTAGACTTTTTTTTTTTTTTTTCAAGTTTGCTTTTTTTAATATTTTCATATTTGATGCATCAGGTTTTTATGGCTCATTTAGTGAGAATACGGAGCACACAATCAAAGAGGGGAAAAAACAGAGTTGTATTCAGAGGCCCAAACTGAGCAAAACTATGCAGTTGGGTGCAGATGCTGATATTTATATGGACAAAAAATACTATAATGTAAATCAATTAAATTTGTATAACAATATAACAGACTACTTATGCAGATAATATAAATACCACTCTATACCTCCCAAAAAATGCTTAGTAAAATGATATTTAAATGCTTATTTTTATTATCAAACATCGAGTACAGCATGCGGATTTTAAACAAATATATACTTTTTGAAGTCCGTCAATAAACATTGCGACTATGGACTTAGTGGACTATGTTTAAGAACAAGAAAATACTATTTCAGTTTTTGTACTTAAATGTTTTTTTATATATGGATAACAAAGTAAACCTACGTTGCTCAGTCCGGAAGATGTTCATCTTGAAATATTACTAACAAAATAAAATGTATTCTTACAGATGTGTTTTTTTTTTACTTTATAAAAAATCAGTAAAGATTCACAGTAAAAAGATATGTGAAACACAAGGCAGTTTTACAATTACACTAAAAGGCCATTTGCCTGCTAAAAAATAAACTATTATTCAGATGACAGAAGCAATGTAGTTTGTGTGTAACATGTATGTTTGTGATGATAATTTAGAGTTCTTCAGAATGCATATTATATATATATATTATATATATATAGATATATATAATATATGTTTTATATATATATATCTAGATATTATTAATACAGTAGGCCTTATTAGGTTAAGAAATGTTTTATTTTTACATGTAAATTATTGATAATTCAGTGAAATCCAACAATTTAGACATTTAGTTGCTCTAAAAAATCCTTTATTGTTATGTTTTCTTGATCTCAATTGTCTTTTGGCAGCACTTCTTATATTGTTTCTAAATTATTTTATTATTGAGGGAAATTTAAATTTAATAATAGCCAATAAAAAAGAGAGTTCCTTGGAACAGAAGAATACTGAGAAATCATAATTGCGCAATAAAATCTCACATGTTGTGTGGGAGTGACTGTCTTTAAAAGGGAGTCTGCAGGCCGCTGTTAGGCTCACAACCGACTGACTACACCACTACACTACAGCTTTTTGATTCCTTCACTGGTGTTGCTCTGCACAATACTGACTCAGAAAGATGAAACTCACAGTATCGGCTCTCGTGCTTCTTATCTGCACAGCTGCACTGCTGTCCACAACAGAGGGTAAGCAGACTAACGTTCACTCATCATGCTTTCTGACCTTTTTGATGAATATTTCATGCTAATCTTACAGGAGCTCTCTCTCTGTCACTGCAGGTAGACCTAAACGCCTACAGCTACGCTGCAGCTGCCCTCAAATGCATTCAGAGTCAGCAATTCCTGCTGTAAAAATACTCTCATTGAGGGTTATTCCTGCTGGACCACATTGCAAAAATGAAGAGATCATGTGAGTGTGAAACACTTCAAATACAGACACATAATATGCAGTAGGAGTCAAAACTTTCTTTTTTTACGGCTTCTTTAAAAAGCCTAGAGCTATTACAGTTCACTAAAACAAAAAAAAACTATTAAAAATGACAAAAACAAACAACAAAGTTGAGAAAACTTGTCCCAAGGTGCATCCTGGGATACATTTAAACATAATTTCAGGAATTCACAGTGAATCTTCTAGATTAAAAGCTCTTTAAGATCAAAAGAGTGTACAAACATTTGACTGGTTGGTGGATGGATGGTTCATATTCTAAATGAATGAAATTTGATCATATTTACTCACCTTCAGCCTGTATGACTTGTATGCCAGTGAATGCCTGAGCTGTTCTTCTTTAAAAAGTTTTTTTTTTTTAAATCATAAAAGTCTTGCTTTTTGCTTTTTTAGTTTTATTGTATCGGAAAGAGTAACTTGGACATTCTTCTAAGTAACTTATTTTATGTTCCTCAGAAGAAAGAAAGTCATACAAATTTAGCAGCACTTCATTGCGAGTCAATTATTTCTATATTTGGGTGAACAGTTCAGTTAGAATGATGCAGTCAGAGTGTGACTCATGTGTATCCTTTTATGCAATAATTAAGAGTCATTCTATCAATTTTAAAGAATTACGTAATTTGTTTCTTACAGTGCCACAATGAAGAAAGGACCGATGTGTCTTGATCCTACTAAAGACTGGGTGATTTCTCTCAAAGAAGAGTAAGTTCTTGTTTATGATGGCTCTCATTATTTGTCTTAAAATGATTCATTTGCATGATTTGAACTGTGTAATAAAAATGTATAATAATGAATGTTTTTAAATTTGTACACTGCAGCACTTTGGTGCACCTTTCATCCTTCAGACACTAACATGTGTCTCTTCATGTTTGCAGAATCAACAAGAGGAACGTCACAAGCCAACAATGAATGAATATCACTGTTCAAAGAAACTGGTTCAACTATTACTGTAATATAGAACTTCTGATTTTGTCATCTCTGAGTGATATGTGAAATATTGAATGTGAAAATGTGCTCTCACTACCACCTGTTTATTAAAGGTGAACTTGCCTGAACGTCATTATATTTTATAAAATTATATTTATTGTCGTTGTGTCACTGAATTGTCGTTGTATATGCGCATATAGTTTTGTATTGTTTTTAAAAGAAGAATAAAAACTTTCATAATGGATATTTTAGGTGTGCCTTTTTGTCATCTCATAAATCATTACAGTGAAAGGAGTGAAATTATTTCCTTATGAAATTATTTCCTCATGAATCCAAACCGTCGGGAACTCTCAAAAACAACTGCCATGCAACAAAACAATAAACTTTCTAATCTGACGGGAAGATCTAGAAGAAACAACAGTCCTTTCACCCACCCTTAAGCCCCTCTCCTTCCTTCCTGGGCAGATGGCCCAGGTCACAAAAAGTTGACTTAAGCGTGTCAAGAACTCAAGTTACTATCATGCATTTACTGTATCTTCAGAATACATAATCATAACCCTTTCATGTTTGGTATTGTTCTAAAGGTCTCTGTGTGATTGGTAAAATGGTCTCAATTTCACAGTAGTCACTTGTGTTATGAGAAATATGAAAAACTTTTGTAGAATTGTGTTCTGCTGAGGAGGGTGTGTGTCCCTCTTTAGGGCCTGTGGGAATGTTTATCTGTCCCCAGCCAGGTGCAACCCTGGAGCATGGAAACCTGAAAAACCAAAATGTGTTTTATGTTTTTACAACTGGTTTGAAGATGTCTTTGTTTTTGCTCTGGTAGTATTTAAGGGAAAGTTGCAAATGAGAAAAATGCCCCATGCTGTGTGTGAGAGTTTCTGGAGCTCTGCACCAGAACCCTCGCTGCTGTGTGTCTCTCTGCTGTCAGGTATGATTCAAAAATGTAATTGTGCCCATAGAGCACAGTTGTTTGTGTTACTACATGTGCACATAGGCTAGTTAAGTTTATTCTTTAAAAACACATGATTACTTTGCTGTAAGTGTTCTTTGAAATACTTAGGTAAAAGGTTGTTGATGCTATATGCATTTTAGACCGTGTGTCTTGTGTTAAATTAGGATAACTGTTACATGTGTGACTATGTTAAATTTGTTTGTCTCCTGCGTGGAACACATGGCTATTTTCCATATAGCTACAGTAAACCATGTACCGGAGCAGGGTTGCCACGCGGATACAATATGTTTCACAATTGCAGTATCCTTTCTAAATTGGCTTCTAGTTGTTTCATTATGCAATTGGCATGATACAATTTTACCTGACAAATAATAAATTGTTATATTTGATTTATTCTGATCTCTTCTGAAATCATTATGACTAGTAGATTAAGTGAAGTCTGGTATTTCCGCAAATCTTCGTTCGGGACAGATCATACGGATGAACCAAGGGGAACACTATTAGGGGCTTCTGATTTCTGACTGTCACTGGCTTAACACGGTGTAGTTCTCGTGGTTATAGGAGAAAATACAGTTTTTGTTATGAGCATGCAGGGTGCAGCTCACTTAAAGTTATTATAACCACTCTGCATCCTCTGAGTAAGTTCAGAACTGACGAGTTTGTGTCCGTGGGTTCACAGTTGGCCGAGTGAATTTCTGAGCGATGTTAGGTCCCTAATGAACGAAGAATTGAAAGAATGGGATTTCCAGAATACTCAAATATCTAAATCAGGGGTGCCCAACCCCGGTCCTGGAGATCTACCTTCCTGCAGAGTTCAGTTCCAGCCCTGATCAAACACACCTGTCTGTAATTATCAAGCGCTCCTTCAGATCCTAATTAGTTGGTTCAGTTGTGTTTGAGCTGAACTCTGCAGGAAGGTAGCTCTCCAGGAACAGGATTGGGCAGCCCTGATCTAAATGAATATACAATCGATATCTGTGATCAGTTTTTAATTCGAAATATCTCCTAAATTTAATGATCACTTGAAATTGGAGTCAGATTGAACATGGAGCTAGATTAAAATTTAAACTAAATCCTGATCAATTCAGAAGCGCAAGTAAAAGACCGAATACCTTCGAGCAGGCCGCTGGATTCTGCTTTTTGGGCTGGCGGGTGGATTCTTACAACTGTATCATTCCCTGAGCTGTTCAAATTGAATTTGAAAAATGAATTTCACAGAAAAATGATTAATCTTATATTCGCCCCTCATGTCTTTCCAAATGTGCATGACTTTCTTTCTTCTGCAGAACCCAACACGAGACTGTCTGAAAAATGTTCTGTTTATTTGCATGCGTTATAAAAAACATGGACTTCAGTCTTTCAAAGGCATTATAAAGCGGTCATAAAAATAGATAAAAAGAATAGGCCATATAACTCATGCACTGTAAATGTCTTCTCTGTGATTTTTCACAAAACAAGCATGATTTATTTGCAAATCTAGATCTGTTTTTTGAGGAGCAGCCCACTGGAGGAGAATGTTCAAATAACTGTTAAAAATATGATTAGTCTTACTGTGTGTTTACTGCACTGATGAATTAGTATATTAATCATTTGTGATTGTGTCGGCTTTATTATTTTTTTTATTTATTTCAGAACGAAACCTTTAGACAAAATAGCTGTTAAAAATCGAAAAAAATAAAAATCTAAAACAAAAAGTTTGCATGTGTGATTTTTGCTCAGTATCATATTTGATATTACATCAGGCTTTTATGGCTCATTTAATATGATATAGTGAGAATATGGAGCTCAAACACGAGGTGAAAAAAAAACACAGAGGCCCAAAACTGAGCAAAAAAAATAAGCAATTTCTTGCCGATGCTGATATTTATATAAACAAAAATAAGATGAAATTCTGATGGCTTGTTTTGTAAATGCTTGTATTGAAAATACTCTGTAATTTCATAATGCAATCCAATGCAATACAAACATGATTGAGAGATTCCTCAAAAGCCTGATGATCATATTTGATACTTACATTTGAACATGATTTTTCTAAAAAAATAAAAAAAAAATATGATGGAAAGATAATCAATGAAACCTTAGTTGCTTGAGTCCAGTAAGTGTTCATCTGAAATTATTACTAATAATATAAAAGTTATTCATATATTCACCTCACAAAAATCCATAAAGATTTAACAGTAGAAAGACACGCGGGACACAAGCTCTGAAGGTGGACAGTTTTACAGTTATAATAAAAGGCCTTTTAAATAAAAAGTATAAACTACATCCCCGACAGCATGGAAGAAAAACTCCTTCAGACATGGTAAACTCACTTTTAAATAAAACGTTCAGCATCAGCAACAAAATGTACCAAATTTCCCCGTAATGGTTATTGCTACAGCCTACTAGTGTTTAAAATGCATATATTACAGGTTGGTAAAGCCAATGCGCATGTGCAGTCAAGCACGCACGTGTCAGGACACTGATGCTGCGTCCCAATTTGATAACTGTAAAAGTATCTTTTTGTGAAGAAAAAGTACATACTTTTGAGTATACTTGAGTTACCTTGTCATAACTGCATCTTTAATGGACCACTCAGTTGCTTAGTTACATGCATTCTGTCACCGTTTAAACTGCCCTGTCAATCATCTTGTCACACTCTAAAAAATGCTGGGTTAAATACAACCCAGTGCTGGGTAAAATAGGGACAAACCCAGCAATGGGTTGTTTTGACTCAGCGGTTGGGTTAAATGTTTAACCCAACCTCTGGGTCAAAACAGCCCAACTGCTGGGTCAAAACAGCCCAATTGCTGGGTTTGTCCCTATTTTACCCAGCACTGAGTTGTATTTAACCCAGCATTGTTTAGAGTGTACATACATACATGCACTTTATTTTTATTATTATTGGGATTTCCTATGGGACCCTTTTCACAGACTACGGTGATGACACGTTTTCAGCGGTCATCATCTTCGTAATCCTCCAATCTGTTTTTTTTTTTTTTTTTTTTTTTTTATGTATGTGCCTGTATAACACTACACCTAAAAATCTGGTTAAATACAACCCAGTGCTGGGTTAAATAGGGACAACCCAGCAATTGGGTTGTTTCGACCCGGCGGTTGGGTTACTACCCAGAAGGTTGGGTTAAACATTTAACCAAACCGCTGGGCCAAAACAGCCCGATTGCTGGGTTTGTCCCTATTTTACCCAGCACTGGGTTGTATTTAACCCAGCATTGTTTAGAGTGTAGGCTTTGTATTATATTACCTGTGCATCAAATTACAAAAAACTAGTTAATGCTAAAGCGAGGGTGTTTCTGTCTGTGGGAGACTGGGAGTGACGGTAAATTGACGGTAAAAATGATGACTTCTGCTACTGAGAAACCAGGAAATATGAAAAAGGTCCATTGGAGAGAAATGAAGAGGATTGTTGATCTGCCAGTCCTGGGTCTATCATGCCGAGAACTCTGCTCGTGTTTTTGTATAATGATGCATTTAAAAGTTAATGACCAAACATATCTTTATAAAGTTCACAGTATCGCTGCAGATGAAATATAACGCGGATAATATTAAATAAATATTTTTTCAGTAGACATTGATTATTTATCACTCAAACCCCTTTCTCTACCTGTCTGTCGGTCTCGCATATCTGCCATGTTTGTAGTTTTTTAACACTTTTTATGCGTTCATCCAACGCGCAATGTATTGTGAATCTGCACTTCGAATTCTAACAAGAAGTAGTAGACCATCCGGGAATCTCTGGCATACTCATTCCAACATACTATGAGTATGTATAGTAAACATACTATATATAATATATACTATGAGTATGTATTATATCAATAAGTATCGCTTTTTATTTCTCCTCTTTCCTTCTACTTGTTTCACTTCTGTTTCAGTTTTTATAACCATTTCTTACTATGTGTAAGCAAGTTGTTGTTTTTTAGCATGTGTGTTTGGCAGTGGTATTTTTTAGGATTACTGATAAACTACTGTCGTTTGATTTGTATTATTTGTTATTTATTTAAATTATGTCTGAATTTATTATGTCTGTATGGGTCTTTTATTACGTTTTGGTTTTATTTAATTTGAGTTATTTTAATACTTCAAATCAATGGAAATGAAATAATATATATATTGAATTTATAAATGTGTATGTATATACACAGTATATATGTATGTGTGTGTGGTTGTATATACATATAATGTAGTTGTTGTTGTTTTTTTTATATGAACTGTCAATCAGACAACAAAGGCCATAGTAGACTGTGTGCACAGGGCGGACTTACCCATTAGGCAAAGTTAGGCGATAAGCTTTTTTTGGGAAAAGGGGAAAAAAAGACGGGCTAGGGCCTATATTTGAAACCCGTGCAGGGCTCTAATCCACTTCATCCAACGCGGTTTTGTTCTCATCTGTGAGCATGCTCTTAATATGTTGTTTACCATTTTGTTGAGTTTAAAACGGGACACATTCGTTCATTTGCCCCCCCCCCCCCCCACAACCATGAAAGACAGTCATTATAACATTTACATGAAAAATGTAGAAACATTGGACACAACTATGGGATACCATAGCAGCAGCAAGCATCACAACAAAAAAGGAACCTCAAGGTTGATCTAGGAAAATGTGTGCAAATGTATAGAGCCCCATTCCTATATTTTGCCTGGGGCCCCCAATTCACTAAATCCGCCCCTGGTGTCACATGTTAATTTTGAACATGTTGATGATTTAGAGGCCTTAAAAATGTATGTATCAAATATAATACAGTAAGCTTTAGGCCCAAAAACTATATTTAAATCACTGCGTGCTTCTAACCTAACAATCTTTAGCAAATCCACCGATGCATTTTTTCCCCCTCAAAAAGCATTCTTTTTGAGTATACAAACTACAGTTTTGTTTGTGTGTGACTCTGATCTATAATAATGAATAAAGACAGGTCTCCTGAAAGCTGCGCAGCTTGCAGCCAGTCAAAGAGCGGATGGTTTCTGGCCAGCTTACAGTTTATCTGAGATAGTCTGTGATTATGGTCTGCTTAAGGCTGAGCTTAGTAAGTGGGCGTGAGTAAACTTTGCACAGTTTGTGTTAATTTAGGTGTGGTAGACTGTTTATTGAAATAAAGTTTCAGTGCACATCTCCTTGTAATCAGCCTTCCTGGTGGTCATTTTCGTTTTTGTAATTTTTATTTGCCATATTCTCGTGCTGGGTTTAACTGTATCATCTCTATTTATTTATTTATTTATTTTAAATCTCTTTCTGTACTTTCTGCTCATTACATTTCTGCTCTAGCTTGTGTGCTCACCAAACTATCTCAAATTACTTGCATTACTTGAAAATTACTCTTATTTTAAGTCGCTTTTGAATCTCACAACAAATCATATACTAAATCCGTGCCATTTGTTTCCTATTCATTTATTTTAAATATTTTTCTATACTTACCTGCATTTCACTTCTGCTCCAGCTTGTGTACAACTCATATTTCATTTAGTGCTTTATCTTACATTTTTCAACTCAAATCAATATTTAATGTCCATTTTTGTACATACTATATAGCCAAGAATATTGTCTAAATACAGTGTGTACATTATCCCTGTGATCGTGCATCATCCCCTTTCACTTAAAATATAAAAGTTCACTGCAGGTTTGCATTGTAAAAACTAAATTTACTAAATGAAAGGAGTTCATTTCACTCAATTATTACTGAAAGGTCTTTGTACTTAATAGAAAAAGTTACATGAACTCAAAATGATTCTATATCAAGCTGAATATAAAACTGAAAGAATTGCAGCAGATTTCTAGTTCACAACATGCTTTGCATCAGACTGTATAAGGAGAATAAATGTTGAAATTAAGTGTTATTTTGTGTGTTTTTTACTTTACCCCGGACTCTATTTCCCATAATCCGGGCAAAGGATTATGGGAAATAGAGTCCGGGGTAAAGTGGCAAGAGTCTGGAATGGAGTGCGCTCTAGCGAAGCTCACGGGCACTCCAGCTAGAGATCGTGACAATGGGCTGCAAAACTATATAAGAATATATAGGTTTCTTGTTGCTTAACTGTGTACATTTAAGCATATATAGTCTCTATGTAAGTCTGTTAACTGCAAAAGATTTGAGTTAATATGTCCATGCAATGAATTGTGTTAGCTATAGGTCAATATTTCAATTAAGTAGCAATTCACATGTTTGTGTAGTTCCAAATCAAAATTTTAAATTAACTTAAAGGAGTGACTGACTGTTTTTTTTATAGGCTTGATTGTGTTTATGGGGTGCAGTTTAACATGTGTTAATGCTTCTTTTGTTAAAAAACGCATAATTTTTCACATAATTTACCTTTATTCCACACCTCTCTGTCCCTTCTCCTCTGAACGCACTGATCATTTCCTGCTTTTATGAAGCCCCTCCCTCAGAAATACACGATGGGCTCTGATTGATTAGCTGGCCCAGTGTGTTGTGATTGGCTAAACCGCCTCTAGCGTGCTCTAAATGTCCCGCCCCTTACCTCAGCGGCATGTGCTCCGGTTGTATTGTAAACAACGGCGTCGTTAATATCGCTTATCAGTTTGAGCCCGATTGAGACGCAGAGGATATTATTGAAGAGGATCGCGCAGAACCTGTGCAAGCACGGCTTTTAATGATAGGCCTATAATTTTTGTTTGTTGTTGTCTCATACTTTTAGATACGCTGTTATTTGTAAATGCTACTGCTTCTGTTAGCTTTTAATATACGGTTTTATTCTGATTAAAGCTTTAATACAGTTCGGCAACCACACGCCACGCCATGTATAACGCTTCTCATAACTATAGTATGTGAAAATAAGTGTATTCACTGAGCTGTGATCGAATGAGAGAGAGAGAGAGAGAGAGAGAGAGATGCAGAGCGTGTGCAGAGCAGGGGGACGCGAGGAACAGTATTAAGAACCGCTGCTTTAGAACATTGATTTTGAAACTTGTGAATCCATTAGAATCGTTAGAAGACAGAATCGCGATTCATATATGAATAGTTTTCTCTTCCTCTTCTCTAAAGCAGCGCAGCATGGCCTCGCCCCCTTTGCTGCTTTCCGGAGGCGGGGTTTATGTAAATTCTGGGTTCTTGACATACAGACTGGGAAGTCACTCGTTGTAGTCCCTTAACCATTTGTTTCCTTTCATGGGAACTTCGAACTGCGTTGTCTAGGGGTCGCTATGGGGAACGCCTCGTCGTGACCCATGTCTGAAGCATACATTGAAAAAACACCAACAACACGTTGGCCGGCGACAGCCCATGACATCACAACCGGTGCGATTATAGTATAAATAGTCGTCATTATTTGACACCTGATGACACACACGATCTCTGCGTTGTTTGTTTGGGCAAAGAGCACGCACGCGATGAACTTGAGGGGGCAATCCGCGTTCATTGCGAGCATATTTTAATCAAAAGCTCCGCTCTCGTTTGTCTCTCTTTTCGAGGAAAGGGGGGCAGCCATCTGCTTCCCGCGGCTCAGGACCCACCGCTGCTGAGGCACGGAGGAGGATGGGCTCGTGGGGATCGCAGGTGGATCCGGCTGATGAGTTTAAAAAGGGGTTTTCCCTCTTGTGCTCGTCGGCTGTGGACGAGAGTAAGCTGCTGGAAGATGATGTTATTTCTTTAACGTCGTTTGATCCGGGGGCCGGTGCTCTGCTGGGTTCGGCCCAGTAAGAGCAGGAGATGTCTGAGGACGACAAAGAAGCTGAGGTTGAGCCTTCCCAATCCTCCTGCCCTGCGTATTATGAGCTTTTGGAGCGTTTATCTTTCTTACACATTCATCGATTCTAGCATACGAGTTATGCCAACATCGAGGCGATGCACGGAAACTACTATGAGAGGATGCCCCTGTAAAAAAGACGACTGGCTGGCTATCTTTCTATGGGTGAGACGTCCTCTCTTACAGTTTTTCTCAATTGCATTGCCTCAATTCTCGAATGAAACTTTTTTTTCTTCTTAAATTATGAAAAATTGGTATACACGCATGTATATTCCATAAATATCTGACACTGACATTGTTTGTAATGTCTGCTAAATTGGCAAATTACCTTTAATTGCAATACAATTTGAATCAACCATTTAACCATTTAACCAATCAAGTTTGGGAGCATATATTTGTAGATTGCCCACAGCACAATCACTAATATTTTTTGAGAATGGAGGACTTCCACAACCCTGAACTGCAGGAACATGCTCGTGGAAGAGCAATTGGAAGACGTGTAAGAATACGTGGTGGTGGTGGTGTTAGAGGAAGACATAATAGAGGAAGAGGTGGAAATAGAAGAGTTTTTTTCCGCATGGAGGTGGAAAGTATATGATCATAGACCACAAGATCAGATGTCTCTGTTGGATGCCATGAATGCTGCATGTGAGGACATCACAGCTGATCATTGCAGGGGATGGGTGCGGCATTCAAGGAGATTTTTCCCCCGGTGCATGTCAATGGAAAACATCAGATGTGATGTTGATGAAAATCTTTGGCCTGACCAACAAGAGCGACAGGATGTCCACCAAGAACAATTTGAAGTATTCAAAATAAGTATTTTTGTGTATTTGTGGTAACATAAGAAATATGAAATGTACAGTAATTGGACAAGCAAGATTTCACTTATATGTAATGCATTCGTACAAAAATAAATGTACTGCATAAATACAAATGTTCATATACTTTTTTTCTATGCACTATTGACACTATTGATTTTTTTTTATAAAACCTTAATTTCTATGGTTGACTGTCATGGTGAAAAAACAATTAAACATTTTGACCAGTGTGGCTCACACAATGACAAAAATACTTAATATTTTTGGTGGCCTTGGCCAAATTACTGACACGATAACTAGGTTTTGAAGCATGAATCAAATGTTTTGGGTGAGTAACTACATTTTGCAGACATGCATTAGAGTTCTTAAGTCCAGCAACAGTTTGTGACATTGCACCACAGTTTTAGAGAATCGGCCTTTTCGCACCGCTTAAGTTCCAGAACTAAATGTACGGTACTAAAGTACTGGGACTATTTTGCGCGAACTATTTCCCAGTACTATTTTAAGGGTTGCATTCGCACCGACAGTGTCTACTAAGAAGTGACGTAAGCCGGTCGACAGCGACGTCATTTGTGCGCGGCGTTCAACAACAGAAACAAAGAAGAACAACATTAACAACAGGAGGATGGAGGACGCTGTGATCGGAGCTGTTTTTGTTGTGTCTCGCATGTTTCACAATAATGGACATGGAATGTCGACGTATACGTAAAGCGATTGAAAGAACGGAAAGGAGGAGTAAGAATCTCCAACGACAACTGGCAGTACTACATTTGTTACAAGTGTACTTCAGCGTCCGTCCATCTATCGCTATTCTCCATATTTGCGAAATAAGTTGACACAATGTTTTACAGTATGTTTACACAGCGTTTTAAATCATGGCGGGTGAGGGTGTTTTCATACACGTTTGGCCAATCAATGTCTACTTGCATCACGGGTAGTACCAGTTGTGCTGGTTAGACCCTGCTCCGGAGTAGGAGCTAATTTGGTTCTCGAAAAAGGCAGTCCGGTACTAAAATCGCTCCCAGTTCCGGCGGTGCGAAAACGCCAAAAAGTGGGTAGTTCCACAATTAGTTCTGGTACTATGAAAAGGTTCCTGCGGTGCGAAAGGCCTCATGGAAGAATTTGTTTCGAAAATGTGCCCAAAGCCTTGATAAAAACTGAAAACTCCCTCCTTGCCATCTCGTTTAGATGGCAGGGCATACGCAGCAGCAGGTCAGGCTTTTGCTTCGTTGCGCACAATGCGGTGCTCCAGGCATATTAGGCTGACCTGCTGGAAGACCTGGATAAAGGCCTGATGAGGTAGCTGAGTTTCGCCGCACCACAGATCTCACTCTCTGTGCTACTAAGCATGGCAGCTATAGTAGGTATTGGGAGACATCTGTGGGTGAACCTGGCAGGTATCGGGATGGAAGAGAGGGGATTTCTTCTCGATGCGCCGGTTTCGCCTTCCGAATATTTTTGGTTACCTCTGTTGAGACGGTGGTCGAGAAGTTCAGGGTGGCAAAGGCGCGCTCAGTGGCCTTCAGTCCTTCATTTCACGATGGTCCAGGTCTAAGCCCGAACAGCATAGGGGTCCTGGTCCGTCTCGGTCTGAGGATCAGAGACGGCCACAGAAGGCTAGTGTCGTGGCTCGCGCTCCTCCTCCGCTTGCGGGTAGGGGTAGGAGGAATCGCGGTTCAAAGGGAGGTAGGCAAGACCTAGAGATGGGATCCAGACATGGCATCAGCGCTTTCGTCCGGATAAGAGTGATACTTGAGTATCTACTCGTTACATCTGCCCTTAGCTCCTAATTCCACTATAACCACCAGCTCTCCACCTGACTGAAGTTTGGTAGGAATTTTCCTGCATTTCTGTCTCCTATGCTGGACCTATATGTTTGATTGGTTCTATGGCTTCATAGTGACCACCTTACTGATGGTCTGGACCAGAGGCTTCTTCGAGTCACTTCCTGAATGGGGCTGCGGCGCGGGAACCATGGTGGGTGAGTTTGATTCATTCTATATATATGTATATATATATCCTCTGTGAGCACCCCTTTGCTGGATTCAGAAACCAGGTCCTCAACTTGCAGTGTTACCTCACTCGTCGACATCATGTCCAGCCGGTATGATAGCCCTGGTACCGGCTTCATACTTCCTGGACCATGCGGCCATAACACAGGCTTCTGCAAGCCTTCGTGATCATCAGGCCCCCGGAGCGTCACTGCAAAAATTTCCTGGATGTTCGGGCTCCGGATATCCCTCTTGCTCGAGGCTCGATCGGAAGTATAAGGTGGCATTTGCGAGAACCCCTTCTTTGTGTAATGCTGTCTCAGGCATGCTGCTCCCGTAGAGGGTCGATTCAGCTTGCCTCTCCCGTTTGCCCAGTACCCAAACTCCTGGTCTCTGTGATCAGATCTTGAAATTTAAATCCTGCTATGGAAGTGTCACACCTGACAAGAGCAGCTTTCCAGGTTCTGGTTCTGTGGCAACTTCTGACACCCACATAAGTGGTAAGTGCGCCGTTGAACCTTTGCCACTTTCTAAAACCCCCAGTAATGTAAGTGTTCACATCTGACACTTTGCACACTTTCTAAAATCCACATAAGTGGTAAGTGTGCACGTTAGACTTTGCGCACTTTCTGAAATCCTGTACGGTAAGGGTTACGCATTATACCAGTGTGTCTCTATTTTTGACACACTTGGAAGTATCGCTCCCCTCACCATTGAGGGTTACTATGAGCATGCTGCTTCCTATCGAGCGCCTGGGTTCGCTCCGTGGGATGTTCTCGTGGTAGTATTAGCAGTGCTCCCCTATACCAAAGGGTTGCCTATGAGCGCGCTATTCTTTCTGAGTTCGGAGTTTCTCCTCTCATTTGAGAGTTGAGTCTCTGTTTTCCAAGCACCGGAACCGAGTAGCATCAGGTTAACTTGGCCCTTCCAAATCCGCCGCTCTGATGCTATGATCAGTGCACATTCGTATTTTCGAGCTCCCCTCTCGTTTGAGAGCTGGGTGTTTGCCCCCTCAGCTAGAGATTTACTGCTAGCCATTCCAGCTTTATATCTTAGATCGAGTTGGTGACTCTCAAACAAATTGGTTTTAGAGCTAGGTGTGTTGCTCCCTCTGCTAAGTAAATTATTGCTAGCTGTTCCAGCATTGGAACATGCAGTAGGTCGAGCTCCCCTCTCGTGTGAGAGCTGGGTGTTTGCCCCCTCAGCTAGAGATTTACTGCTAGCCATTCCAGCTTTATATCTTAGATCGAGTTGGTGACTCTCAAACATATTGGGTTTTGTATGCACCATTCCATCTATGAGCTGCTCATTCAGAGTGCCACGAGAGCCCCCTTAGAACGGTATCCTAAAATCCATGTTATGGTAAGTGTGCACGTGAAGGCTTTGTGCACTTTCTAAAATCCACATTGTGGTAAGTTCGCATGCTAGTTCTTTGCGTTCTTTTCTAAAATCCTGTATGGTGAGGGCTTTGCGCGGTTGCTTCGTGCCCTTTCTTGAGCTGGTTTAAGCCCCGTTCACCTTGGGCACCACTCTACTTAGGTATCCACTTAGGTACTTTAACAGGGTGTGGCCACTAGAGGTCTGTTGAGACAGTTCCTTCAGCAAGCTTATGCAGAGCAAGCGGTAGCCCCTGTGTGACAGGCCAAGATTTAGTGTGATACTAGGTTCTTGGTCGTAACCCCTTAAATTAATCCATTATGATTCCAAGCCTTGAGCTCTACCCCGGGCCCAGGAGTCTGGCCCTAACAGGTAAGTTGGGTATGTAGCCTAGGCCTTTGGCCGTAGGGGATAAAGTCACGGACAGCCGTCTGACGTCCCAGGGGCAACTCACCATGAAAATGGTAAAGTTCGTACTTAGTGCTCGCCATGGTTCTGGCCCGCACTCCCCTCAGCATGGCGGCGTGGGTATATCGTTCCCCATAGCGACCACTAGAGGACGCAGTTCAAAGTTCCCTTGAAAGGGAATGTCTCAGGTTACTTATGTAACCATGGTTCCCTGAGTAGGGAATGAGACACTGCGTCCTCTAGGCTTTCTGCTATGCTTCGAACGCAAGCTTCAGACGAAGAAGTGAATGACATGTTCTCCCGGCGCCTATTTATTCTATAATCACACCGGTAGTGATGTCATGGGCTGTCGCCGGCCAACGTGTTGTTGGTGTTTTTTCAATATATGCTTCAGACACGGGTCACGACGAGGCGTCCCCCATAGCGACCCCTAGAGGATGCAGTGTCTCGTTCCCTACTCAGGGAACCATGGTTACATAAGTAACCTGAGACATTTTTGTAGGCATTAAACTGCCAGAATTTTAAAAGACAGATATCTCCGTTTGCATTGAACTTTCAGCTTCATAACTTTGCAGATATTGTTTATGATCAAACAGCAACATTACATACTAACTAACATTAAAAAAGTGAAATCGCTATCAACCACCCCTTTAATCTTTGAGTTTGTTAATTACCTCAAATTTTGAGTTCTGCCAATTTATTAGGGTTTACAGTATGCATGTTCACATCAGAAACATTTGTTTTTCTTATCAGTTATAACACTGTACATATAGCTATTGTTCTTATTATATATTTCAGTTGATTAAAAAATTGCATATTATAATGCAACGTAAACTATTATAATTTAAACTCTATTACATTTGCTAATAAAAACTAGCAAAAGTCAGCACATGTACATTTCTATTGATCAACTTTGATAGATCAGCTGTGCTGTGGAAACAGTTTTAAGGGTGAATGGTATTTTTCTACCTTTCAGATTTCTTTGATTCAAACAAAGTTTCTCATTTGTGCAGCATGAGAGGCTCGTCAGCTGAATGAGTTTTTTGAGAATTTGGCTGTTTGGCGTAAACACCAGAGGACTGCCTCGGCAAGTGTTTGCAGCTTTCAACATGTTCAAGTAGTTTCTCACCAAATTTGCATGTGCCATTTCCATCCATATATATCCAAAGTTTATGTAGGCCTCTTTGTAGTAAGAGTGCTTTTCTAGCTTTTGATCACCTAGATAGGACCAAAAGGGCACCACTTTAGGGTCAGTGATTAAATGCCCCCCCCCCCCATATTACATTTATTACATTCATATTACATTTATATATTACATTTATGACATTTTATTGGCTTTTCATCAATTCACAAACATAAGGAAGGCCTGCCTTACTTACCTCAGATCATTTCTGGTTGAAAATGCTTCTCAAACTGTTAAAAATATATCATCAGTAAGTGTTTAAAAAACATGCTTTATTCTAATGCTCTTGGGTTCCTTCACTGGAATCTGGGTTCACTGAAGGAGGACCTGTTGCACAATTGGTTTTGATAAGTGTGATGTCAGCAGTGGGGTTCTTTAAAAGAGAAAGTCCCACCAAAGTATACACAAAGTAAATTTCTTGAAGAAACGTCTGCAGCTTTACTGTTCATATGCTTAGGCATTAATTGCACAATGAGGAAGTTCACCACATCAGCCTTTGTTTTTCTGACCTGCATGACGCTGCTGTCCACAACAGAAGGTAAGCAGAATCACTTTGTGAACATGATTGACAATATCCATTGTTTTTGAGAGTATTTTAATGCATTTATTATTATTTAAAGGTTTCTAGTATGTGTTGAAAAAGTTTTGTAAGAGCTTACAAAGAGGCTAATATTCATATTTCTCTCTCATTTCATTTAGTCATTGCTGCCAGACTGCCGGCCCAACAGCTACGCTGCCAGTGCGTTAAAACATATTCGGGAAAACCAATTTACCCTAAACTAATACAGAAAGTACAAATGATTCCTGCTGGAGCACAATGCAAAAACATGGAGATCATGTGAGTGTGACATAAACCAAAGATCAATGCAATGCAGACGTCTGAATGCATGGTGGATGTGATTTTGATGACCAGAAAGTGCTCAACATTATTTCTTTGTCTCATACAGTGCCACTCTGAAAAATGGACAGACGTGCCTCAATCCCAGAGATGAATGGGTGAAAAATATCATCAAAGCATGATTCCCCATCTGTGTTTGCATGCAAAAGTGTATGAGTTTTCTTGCTTTATTTTGTATCACACATTATTCTTCTGCATATTTCTGCAGAGCTGTGAAATGCAACAGTTAAATGCAAACATTGTATCATCCCCATTGCAAACTGTTGCAGATGACTTGCTCATTAGAGAAACACATTCTGACGAAGCAAATTTAAAATGTGCACAACAGAAAATGTTGTATTGTCATTTTAGCTGAAAGCAATACTGCTGACTAACACTTTGCATGAATAAAGAAACTTTTGCAATGTAGAAAATACATAAAAAAATAAAGTCTTTTGTTGTTGTATTTCAACGATCTTCAGAAAAAGTTATTTTTCCACTTCCCTCAACATGATACAACCTGTTTTATTTTTCAAAATATTTTAAATGATTTTATATTAGATTTAAACATTTGCAGCATGACTGAAAATCAAGGCACTGATGTGTTTTATTTTCTAGCTATAATAAACCTAAGAAAATTGCATTAAAAAGTAATAAATTCCACAGAAGGAAGGTCATATGGGTTTAGTAACATGCAAATGATCACACTATTTATTTTGTGGCAAACTATTGCTTAAACATGTTTTTAAAAAAATGTCTGTGGGATTATTTGCTCTCTGGGAAAACGTCCTAATGGTGATTTCATAACGCATAATAAATGATGCAAGATGCTCTTTTACGTCCACTGATCTTCTCATTGAAGTGCATAATGGTATATAAATGCTTAATGTACCTTTGCACCAGAAGTTTCCACATCAAATGCTTTTCTCTTGCATGGAAGTCATAGCAGTGTACTGTATGAGTGATAAATGCACCTGTGCTATAACTTGTCATGAGATTTTTTGATTTTCTTCATGCATATGCCTCTAAACTGACGCTGACCTCTTTCTTAATTTTCTGGCAGATTTATCTTTTCTGATAAGATGATTCACTCGGCATGTGTGCTTCTCTCATCGTGTGCTGTAGTAAGACTGCTGCTCTGTTCAGTCTCACAACGTGCAGCAGAATGATTTATTAGACCATTATAGGAATTTTGTCCACAGATTAAGAACTACTTGCAACACATATAGCACAGTTTAGTAACTGTTGAGTAGTGACCCAAAAATTAACCAAATAATAAAACGCAACTACTATTTAATTGAGCATATAGTATAGGACAACAAAATAAATTGAGATATTATAATAGAAGTTTTAAAAGGGAGGGAAATGCTTCCTTTTGTTGTTAGCATCTGTACAGTCAACCGTATTTTGTTGCAAATTCTTCTGTCACTTCTACAAAATATCGCTAAACAAGGTGCAATGCTAGTGAAATAATTTTCACTCAGAAATTGCTATTAATTTTCACAAATAATTACAAAGGAACAGCAAGTAACAGCAGCTGGTGGAAACACAAAATACACACGGCAACATTTGATACTGATCCTCCCCTTGAGGGACTCATTATTCTGTTCCTATTCATCAAATTCTTGTGAAACTTCTGTTTATGTCCCAGTTGTTTAACTTTTTATGTTAATACAAATATTTGCACATGTTAAGACATTTGCTGTAGATAAAAGCAGCTGAATGTGAGACGCTCTTTCTTTTTTTTGCTCAGTATCAGTATATCATAGATAGATAGATAGACGTTCCTGTCCTGATTGAGGTCAGTGAATTTCACACTATCAGCAGTACAACAGGCTGTGCAAACAAATTTATACACACACACATCCAAAGTTTATTGCTCTTTTATAGCTCTACAGACTTAAAAGGCTTCAACTATTAAAAGACTATTCAATTACTGTGCCTCAGAAGTTCTGAAGAAGAGATGAATAGCAATCACAAATAGGTCATCAGCTGTGAATGGTTTTCGAATTAATGTGCAGCCCAGACCATTTGATTTGGGAAGAGTTGGGTAATAAGTGTTTGAGATCATGCGTTTAAAACAATATGAGTTTAAACTTCTGATATATGGTTTTCTGAGTGCACACGGACAGAAAGCGGCTGTCACAGCATGTGAGTACTAAACTAAGTTCTCATTCACACACAAGTTTACGTTAAAAACACACAAGTTACAAAAACAGTCGGTTATGTCTGTGAAGGTAAACAGCTGGGAAATAAATGTTTGAGATCGCAAATCTTAGCCCAGTTTGAGACATTGTTCAGATCTCTCCTTAAAACTCAGGTGACACAACTGTGAAACAACTGGGGTATCGAATTTAAATAATCACAATATGAATATTAAAATAATATTTAATCAGTATATGATTAATCACTTTGATGAACTGTTTCTGTTGCTCAATTGTAATGGCTAATATTAATTATACAAATGGCAAGTGTGAATATAAATATCAAGCTATTAACCAGGTTGATTAACATTTATATTAACATTTCATATGTACATCATTATTTAGAATCAATATTTATATAAATTCAATATGCATATAATATATTATAATTTTGCATTTTATTAAAACTATTATTTGATTAATGTTACATTTAATATTTGGGCTATTAAATACATTTTCCAACTGTGGTAAGCAGTCAAATGAAAATCATGCACTTGACGTATTTGTTTTTTTGGTTAAAACAGTCTGGGACTCCAGGGAGATTTTGACCGTGGTAACCGGGCCGAACATGAGATGCATCCATATGACACACGGCTGATGAACATGTGAACAGATCCAAACCACATATTTACACACAAGCCTTCACACACACGCACACAGAACGATTAGGGAAGTGAAATAAAATCACTACTTTGTAGATCACGAGGCCTTTGAAATCATAATATATAAAAGGTTGTGCAGCAGCCCAAATAACAGCATCTGATCTTCAGAGTTTCTACACAGAAATCGACTGTAGAAGCTTCAACAATCATGAACGCTTTCCTGATGTTAACCGTTATTGGAGTCAGCATCGTTCTGTCTGATGGTAAGCTTCGTCTTCACTATATGTTTATTATATTTAGCTTAAATTACTAGTAATTAGCTGGTTTGTTGATGGTTTACCAGGTCGAAACCAGTTCCACTGGTCATCAGCCAGCGGGCAAAATATTAAATTTTTTTTTAAACAAAGTACGTATATTTACAGCAGCTGTATGTAGTTAAGTGAGTGGAATTCACTGTTGTAAATATATCACTGTTGATTATAGTGAATAGCTGTACACGTGCATTTGTTGCTGACGTAAAGCAATCCGCCATTTTCGCCGAATTCGTACCCGCTCAAAAGGAGCGTGGTTAGTGATGGGAGAAATTACAATTTTCGAATCTTTAAATCAATTTAATTATTTTCTTCGCAAAATGATTCACTGTTTTGAAGCGCTCGAAACGCCACACGCTAGTGATGCCTGCTGGTCAAGCCGGTTTAAATGCAACAAAATCTCAGCTCGAATATGCATAAAAACTCTTTTTACAAACCAATTGCAAATGTTTTGTTGACAGTCTAATCTATTAAATGCAATTAGCAATTCATAAAAATACCAATAAATACGAAATATCTGTATAATATGTGTTCTTTTATTAATTCACAGGGCTTGCTTTGTTTGTTTTTATGGAAGACCCTGGCTAAACAGGCCAAGACACTAACTACTACTAGCCTACTATCCTTCCTTTAAATGTCATTAAAATGTCTACAAATTTATAAAATTGATGCGAGACCTAGATTAGTTAAAAATCACAGACACTGTAGTTCAAGGGTTTACAGATCGTCTACTAGTGACGAACCGTTGAAATATAGAAACATTTCAAAACAATTACGCAGTAAAGAAGTCTCTGAAATCACGTGACTTTGGCATTTTAGCTGTTCACGCTTACTTTAAATTACTTTAAGAAGCTTTCACGTCCTCGTAGAACTCGTAATTTCAACTTGTGAACTGGGAGTTTTCTGAGAGCTACAACTTGTACCACCTGCGCGCGACGCTGCCAATCATTACAGTCTTAAAAATAAAGGTGCTTCTGAAGGTTCTTCACAGCGATGCCATAGAGGAACCATTCAGTCAAAGGTTCTTTAAAGAACTATTTTTTTATCATCTGAAGAACGTTCTTTTGCCACAAAGAACCTTTTGAGAAACAGAAAGGTTCTTTATGGAACCATTTAGACAAAAAGTTTCTTCATATGGAGCGGGTGAAGCACTGTATTTTTAAGAGTGTAGGCGCTATGTTTAGGAATTGATAGTGCAAGGGTGTGAACAGCTCCAAGTAGAACGTCACGTGTTGTCATCTCGAAATCACAGTAATTACGACATGGCGTGAATGCAGCATTTGATACGCACTCCAAACTCCTGATTCATAAACAAATGATTTGCAAAAGTTTCTGAGCTTCACAAAGCAGTGCTTCGAAAGCAACCATCACTACAGGGATTTATGTAGAAACCATGACTCAGTTGTAGCGGCTATACACATTCAATTCAACAGTTTTGAAACTAACATTTCAAGGCAAAAACTTACATATGGAGCTTATTTAAATGCCAGTTTCATTCAAAATGTGGCCGGTGACTCTCATGTGAGTCCTTTAGCCTACACTCTAAAAAAATGCGGGTTGTTTCAACCCAACTATGGGTCAAATACGGACTAAACCGGCGAGACCTTGGGTTAAATGTTTACTTAATTTTTGTACCCCAAAAGTTGGTTTTCCATACGTTGTACCCAAAGGTTGGGGACAGTTTTTTGAAACAGCCCAGCATTTTTTAGAGTGTATACATCATCTACATTTCACCATCTTCCGTGGAACCGTGATGAACTTGCTTCCCATTTCCTCAAAACTGTTGCACGCTACTGTTTTACAAACCCCTGTTTGCGCAAGACCATTAAATCACATGTCAGTTTACAGTTGTGTAACTGCTGGACACACTTTCCCAGCCTGCTAACGGTTGTGTTCCTCCCTCAGCCGTGCAGCCTCTGGGCGCGGGTTACAACAGCCGCTGTGTGTGTCTGAAACTGGAGTCGCGAGTCGGATGCACACCGTGGCCCCCATCAATGGAATAGACCCGCAGGCTCGCTGTGTGTAGATCCTTGCTCCGAGCTCTGTGCTACCCATAGCGCTCTGCAAGACTACGTAGGTTAGTGGTAATTAGGTCACTATTATCCCTTTTGCTCTCCCATCCTTAGTTTACACAGTTTCCCTGTTCGGGAATATTCCGAGGACCTCTAGTTCAGTAAGCTGTAGGACATCACCATTTATGTGTTCTCCAGCTGTCTCTCTCCCCCTGCCTTTGTCCGTCTACGTTAGTCTGTCTCGTGTTTCGTATCTTCACCGTCGCTTTGGGTCTGAGCCGGTGTGGTACCTCTCACAATACACATCAGAGGGGCGGCTAAAACTTGCCTTGCACGCTAGGTGAACTGAAGTCATTGAATGGTTGTTTTTCCGATGGGGGTGGGTTTGCTCACCCCTGGACTAAATTGCGCTGTGCCACGAGACTTTGGGGCCGACTATGAGTATTGCACATGGGTTTTGTTATGAGAATAACACAACGGATCAGGGAGCGTGCCCTGATGGGTTGGTTGGGGCTGAGCGACGGCCGTCATTAGGGGAGTGAAACCAAAAACCTAAAGAACACGCCGACGAGACTGGGGGCTATATCGTAGTGGGACAGAGAAGCATCTGAGCATGCTCATACCAAGAAGTACTGTAGTTACAATACAAATCATACTGGAAAAGATTCGGGCACAGTCTCAAAGGAAGTGATCGGGCCTAGTATTATAGTAATGTGGGGAAATGAACGTGCTTGCGCACATGTTAATGTAGTCTGTAAAAGTAGGTTAAGCGAGTTGGATGGGCGCGGTGAGCAAAAAGCTATTCTGGGTGTATGTGGACAGGTCCAGCACAGGCACTTCCGTCCCTAAGTCTCTGGCATTGATTGTACTCTGTCTGCCATGCCCTGATCCTTTAGTTAGAATATAACAATTTGTGGGCGAGCAAGATGCGGCCAGTCGGAGCCATTCTGGGACGAGGGTGGTTGTTGGTGACAGCGGCACCTGTGGAACAGGTGAGGGTTGTGAGAAAGGCTGGGTGAGTGTGTGAAGGAACCTGGGGCCGGGCTACGAGGGTAGCGACCATGTAGGTCTGTGAGAAGAGTGGCAGTCAGAGAATTTGTGTGGTCGCTACAGAACTAGCGCATGGGGGGAGATGTCAGGTTGAGAGAAGGTGCTTATGGGGGGGCCTGGTGTATCGTAGAACCGAATGGTCCTGTCCTTGGGACACGATGGGGAGCCTGATAAGCTCTGGGGTTACGTCACACACTGATGGTCTGGGTGAAGGAGGCGATGCTGCAGACCTTCACTTTCCAGCATCAGATGTGATGTGAAGAGCAAAATCTGAGAGCATGTAGCAACAAGTGCGGGCTGGAAGGTAGAAGAACTCAGAAAAAGAAAACAGAGACACCACAAGGAATAAAACAAATATGATCTCGACAAATCAACGATCTCCAGAATGAAAATGAAATCCCCAACATCAAACGACGAAGAGAGCAGGGGCTACACCGCCAAGGGCAGGCAACCCTTAGTTAGACCCCACAAGAAAAGCCGATGACACAGAAAACACAAGCCAAGAGCGAAAAACAGCGGTCTGCAAAAGTGGAATAACAATAAAGGAAGACTACAAGGTGCCAGCTTTGGAGGTTGACGCACCGGGATAATACGAATGGGGGCTGGTAAATAACCAGATGGTGAACGACGCGGAACGTTGCCGGAGGGTCACTACAAGCGGGCGGGCACCGCGCTGTAGGAGGGGGTGGAGGAGCGTCTGGAGCTAGGCGGGGAGAATGTGACGTCGACAGCCGGGACACTAACAAGAAGCGGGAGGCGGGGGTTAAACCGCCAATAGGCGGCCGAGATGGTTAGGAGAATCGGGAGCAACAGCAAGTGAGAGAGCGAGATGATAGAAAGCAATACAGCCACGACTGGTGCGACGGGGGCCCACAAAACGTCCTAGGAACGAACAGAAAAGGACTGAATAGGACGGGCAAGCCAAACAGGAGCAAATCAATTGGGCAGCCAAACTGGCACAGAAGGAGAAGTTACAGCGGGTGGGTCCATAAGGGGCAATCCAATGACGCGCCGGGTGGAAACGCACAGAGGGGGGAGGGGCGATATTTAAAATCCGGGGACCAACGTCAACGGGAAATGACAAAGACGAACGCACCGCGATGTTGGTTACCTCGTGTTCAGAAAAAAGAGACTATACCACAAACAGGACGGGGAATCTTTTGCACGGGCCGGGGGGAGATCGCCGGAACGAGGCACGGAACCGGAAAAGGAGAGGGGCAGGAGGGGGCACCGGGAAGAACGGAACAAGGAATCAGCCGGCGGAAAGCGACGTGTGACTGAGCCACACGTCACAGACCGCGTAAAAGGGCTTCAAAGGTCCGTCAAGCTCCCATGAACAGTGCCCTTTTGTGGTTGACACAGAACCTGCATCAAAGGTGTGCGGAGAACCATGTCGGTCCTACCTTCTTTGGAGAGCTGAAGGAACCTTTGTGGTCTCCCAAGAACCGTGTTGGAAAGAGGAAAGGGTGCTTCCGAGGTTAAAGGGTGCGGGAGCACCATGTAACAAAAAGGGTGCCGTTCCCTAGGGCTTGGGAAGCACCGGTTGATGTTAAAGAGTGTAGGGCGTATCGGCTTTACATAGAGCGTGGTATGGTGGTGGTTTAGCGGTGGGTCTTTGCAGGGCGGGGTGGTTTATCGGAGTGTAGAGGATCTGGCCCTGAACCCCAGGACACCTGGGGTAAAAAGCGTCAGTCGGCAGGCGAGATGAAGTTGAAAAAGAGGCGAGTGAGTGGCCAAGAAATGTAGACGACGTTGGATGGTGTGGGGTAACAGAGAGGTTCTGTGGAGGGCCCGCGCTACTCCCAAGACGCACTAGAACGTTTTTGCACGTGATGCGAAGGTGGCATCGGCGGACATGTGTGGGGCGGGAAAGACGATGGGGGGGGGGGGTGGTCGGGGGAGTTCGGAGCCGCGCAGTTGATGATACAGGGGGGTCCTGACAATAACTTCAAGATGAACCAAAGTGATGTGTATGTTACACTACAGATACCGTCTTGTCACGAGGTTTGGCAGTACACGGGATACAAAGAATGCAGGGTGGGTGGGGCGGGGGGAAGTGCCGTGCACGGAAAACATGGGGAAGGAGGCGAGGTTTGAATATCATGTCGGGAAGACCAGCAAGGCGGCGCACGGGCCGTTGAACAGATGCACGGGGCGCCGAAAAAAGGTTGTTCTTGCTTCCTGCAGGGCACACTGGGGGGGCAGTCCAGATGGATTAGAATTGGTTGAACGGCCAAATGAGAGTCTGATGTGATCACTAAATCATGAACCTCATTCATTATCCAAAACATATTTATTAAGAACATATATATTTGAGATTATGACAGTCCATTTTCTAAAGAAATCCACCTGCTGTCTTGGGATTGTATCTATCACAATAAAATCAGATGCCTCTGAGAATGAACCTTCATATGAAAACCAAAGACAGGATGAAACTAGACATTACTGATAACAGGCTCATTTCTTATCTGTACAGTGTGCATTTATGGCTCGTGTGAAACTATGCTGATCATTTTGATTCACAGAAGCAGGAAAATCAGTCATGATTCACGAAAACGATATCCGTTTGATTGCATTTGGATGTGAAGATAAAAGATCATTCAGCAGATATGAGTATTTCCACAATTCATCCTGCACAAAACCGCCACAGCTTCCCATTCACTAAAATAAGATATGCTTTTTTCAGCGTTGTCTGTTTTATGTCTACATCAGTTTATTATATTGTTGGCAAGAGTACCTCGTCCGGCCAGATGAGCCAAAAATAATCACCCCCTTTAAAATAATCACGTTTTGTTTCGTTGCAGTCTGAAATGAAGATGGATTTTGTTTATCCAGCTGTATTTATTCATTGCAACTTACGACACCCAAGTGAAAGATATAACACCAACATGTCAGAAAAAAAACAAAACAGAATCACTGAGTTGGAAAAATGATCTGTGTGTGGTTTTTATTTTTTTTTTGGGTGTGGGGGGTGTTTGTTCGAATCGTTATGATACTCATACCATTGTTTTTAATTTAAATGTTAACTTTTGAAATTTTGTTGTATGCATTTGTCATTTTTATTTAATCTCTTTATTTTTTTAAATGTGTATAGGTAGTTTTAGCTTTTAGTTTTGGATCTGTTTTTAGTTGTTTTAATACTAAAATTGATTGCTTCTGTTGTCCTCATTTGTAAGTCGCTTTGGAGAAAATCATCTAATAAATGACTAAATAAATAAAAGATCGCCCGTCTTCGACAGCTTTCGTAATCATTCTCAAATAAGGTAAGTAACAATCAACCTATTTAGCTGCAGATTTACCATCAGAAGACAGTCTGTCCTGTGAACCCATACTAGGCTCATGTGGAGCACTAAATAATTAATTTATTGTTATACATAAATGCATCAAAAGTACCCGGACAAACAAAAGAGCACATGAATCAATGAATAAACTGAATAATACATAATACCCAATTCGATAAATGAGAGAGAGAGAGAGAATTATACATACAATATACATATCCTAAATAAATATTATAGATAGCTACAATTACCATTAAATACCCTATACATAAATAATAAGATCATATCTAAAAAAAAAAATATATATATATATATATATAATATACACACACACACATTTGCAGACTGTAGCTAAATATATGCCGCCTGATGCTGCTGTGCCAATTTTTTGCTTGTATTTCGAACATTGATCTGACCTCCGTCCAAACATCACCCCCCCCCCCGGCTCCGGCTTTCACGACAGTCCATCACGTCCCTCATCGCTGCTTTGAAGTCAGATTCTGACCATGGCTGGGGAAAAGATGTTGAGGTGCTGGTGTTTCTCTACTGGCTGGCCCGCGCAGCATCGTACAGGCTGGTGTCACTGTGCTTTGACATCCCAAAGTCCACGGTGCATGACATTGTGCACAGAATCAGCAGGGCAGTCATCAGTGTTTTGAGGAGGCTGATCGCTTTCCCGACCCCGGGTGA
Organism: Sinocyclocheilus anophthalmus; assembly: GCA_018155175.1. Taxonomy (NCBI): domain Eukaryota; kingdom Metazoa; phylum Chordata; class Actinopteri; order Cypriniformes; family Cyprinidae; genus Sinocyclocheilus; species Sinocyclocheilus anophthalmus. Next base: position 111,498 of record JADLZN010005093.1, read on the forward strand.
CCTGGAGGCAGTGGGGGCAGGTTTTGCGCAGCTGGCTGGATCTCCAGTTTTCCACATGGTAGCTGGTGCAATAGACGGATGCTACAATCCGGATCAAGCCACCAGCAAGTGATGCCCCATGCAATTGTAACAGGAAGCTGTTCCACTCTGTTCAGCTGCAGGCCATCACCGACCACAAGGGGAAGTTCCTCGATATCTTTGTTGGATATCCCGGGTCTGAAGAGCACAATATCAAGACAGTCAATTACATTCATTAGATTACTGCATTACTATGACATGGAATAACATTAGCATGATCAAATCATGAACTAATACAAATTTGGGGGTGAACTAATTAAAAAAAAAATCTTACTTTATACTTTTGTTTTAGGTTCTCCCACTTTCTTTTGACTTGAGCGGCAGAAATGTTGCCCTCAAGTCCCTGCTCTGTCACAATAAATGCACAGAAATCAAGCATAAAAAGAAGGCAGTAAGACCTTTGCTTGAAGTGTTAGTATTTACTACGTTCAGAGTCAACAGCACCTGAATAAAAGCACATTTTACATAACTTGTTTACTTACTCAAAACCTTTGATGGCAGCATTACGCTTTCCAGTGAAGGCTTCATCAGCCACTCTCCACTGAATAAGCTGAGTGTGTTCATCAGTCCCTGTAATATCAAAGTAGTAACCATTAGTCATTATCAAGCCATTAATGCTACATTGACAAGCTGTGGCATATTTATTAACAGTAGCTTAGTATGTAGCTAACAAAATATAAACTAAATATTAGTAAAAGAGGGGGAAAATTTTTTATAAAGTCCGTGGAATTTTCTAATCTCATTAAACTGCTTAACAACGAACGTCTCCGTTAAAAAAGCAGTTAACAAGCTGATGTACAACAGCATTGACACTAGCTCGATCTGTTCGTTAACTTGATGTGATCAGTAATAACAATGATTAAACATCTTTTTACAGCCGATTCACGAAATCATCTCATCGATTTACAATGTTTAAACTTTCAATAAGTCAGCCGTTCACTTAGGTCATGTTAAACAAGTGCAATTTAACCACAATGAACAAGGTTTTTCCCTGAGGTACTTACACTTGAAAAGAGGCACGTCGCCGCCTTCCGCCATTTTTTCGAAATATGCTCCTCCTCTCGGCCTCCTCTCCTGTGGCCTCGTGGGATAGTAAAGTGTCCATCGTATGTGTGCTACGGAATTCGGGCGGAAGTAGTAGGTCATCCAGGTACTTCTCGCCTATTGTTTCTGAATACCATGAATTCGCATACTACTCACCCTTCGCATATCTGTTTTTTTTTTTCGCCTACTATAGAGTTTTGAAGTATGCGAATTATCGGATGCGCTACAGCCATTTGACTTTCAGCTGTGCTGTTTTTGAGCAGCTCAGCAGAAAAGGATCTTTCCTAAAGCAGTTCATCGTGTATGCAACTAGGGCAAAACAATCAAAATAATTGGTGCAAGTCACTGTCAAAAGAGCTCCGGATAAAATTGTGGACATGTGTAACTGTGCCTCCACGTGCCTCCTTGTTAGTGCGCCTGCCCTCCCATGCTGGCGACCCGGTCTAGTCCTGCTCGGAGCAGGTGTGGATTAGTAGGACTGGGGGGGTTACACAGGCACATTCAGGAGATGGAGACAAAAAAACTGCAAAGGCTTTATCATGCCTTGAAGCACATTAAGTCTATTATTTATTGGTACAACACAGAGCCCCCTGGATCAGACGTCTCTCCAAAACTTGATGAACGAGCAGGAGGAAACTGTTCTAGATGCGACCAAGAGACCGACAGTCAACTCTGACAGCCTGCAGGATTCATGACAAAGATGGTCATTGTTTTCATGTGACAACAATATCAACAAATTCTCCATAAATGTACCTGGAGGGTTGCAAGAAAAGCCATTCCTCAAGAAGCCACGTGCAGTCACTACTGAGCTTGCCAAACACACCTCGAGCAGATGACTAAAATTTAATTATTTGGCCTCAATGCCAAACGATATGTCTGACGGAAATCCGACACAGCTCAGCATCCAAATAACAGCATACAGTAAAGCATGGAGGTGGTAATGTCCTGTAATGGGGGTGTTTTGAGCACTTGTCAAGATAGAAGGAAAAATGGACGGGGCAAAATACTGTCAAATTCTTGAGGAAAATCTGCTGCCCTCTGCCAGAAAGTTGTCAATGGGATGAAGGTTTACCTTCCAACATGACAATGACCCAAAGCACACAGCAAAACTGAGCAGACAGTGGCTGAAGGAGAAAAACCTGAATGTCCATGCATGGCCTCGTCAGAGCCCAGACTCAAACCCCACTGAAAATATGTGGAATGACTTGAAGACTGGTGAATAAGGACCAACTCCAAAACAAATAATAATAAAAAACACATTTCTGTAGGCTACACTGTAAATAGGTTGCTGTAAATTTTACAGTAACTTACTGGCAGCTGGATGCCAGTAATTTACTGTAAAAATGTTTACAGTATTAGTACTGTAATTGCATTTACAGTACAATAATGTCTTTACTGTATTTTATTTACAGTATTATTACCGTATTTTCATTTACAGTATCAGTGCTGTAGAGTTTATTTTCATTTAGTTAAAAAAAAACTGTAAAAAACAATCCAATTGTGGTACTGCACCATGATTTTTACCATCCCAGCCCCCCCAAACAATCACAGTAACTCATGAGCTTTAGTTCTGATAATATTATTTTTAATTGTTGAACATTTTCTTTTTAAAAGTACAAATTACAAATCTTGACCTCTCAGATGCACTATAGCTTAAAAAAGGGTATCACCACAGTCCCCTGGGGACTTTGTATCATGGAAAAACATACACATACTGAAAAGCAAAAATTGGCAAGTACACTACCAGTCAAAAGTTTTTGAACAGTAAGATTTTTAATGTTTTTAAAGAAATCTCTTCTGCTCAACAAGCCTGCATTTATTTGACGAAAATACCGCACAGCAGTAATATTTTGATATTGTGACTGACTTAAAATAACTGCGTCTATTTTGAATATATGATCAATGTAATTATTTCCTGTGATCCAAGCATGTATTTTCAGCATCATCACTCCAGTCTTCAGTGTCACATAATCCTCATATCACTGCTAAAGCCTGATAACATTTTTTAATATTATTATCAATAATACAGAATTTGCCTCGACTGTAAAACTTGTTGGTGCTGTATGCACTTTGACGTTAATAAAAATGTTATATACTACATCTGAACGCATCTATAGGAAGGTACATAATTAGTTGATAATCAATCACATTAAAATCATTAAAGCTCCATTTTTTTTTACAATGCATTCTCAATCAGTAGAGCTAAGTGTTGAAATAATGGGTTTGATTCCAGGGCAGTTCTACAGTGAGTGGATATCCAGGGCTTAGCCCAGAAACATTAATGCATGTATCAGAACACACGGGATACACTTCAAATAAATTAGGCTATGCTAAAAGTTACATTGGCTAAATGGCTTAATTTTTTATTTTTAAAGAGACAAGTACACTTCTAATATTCAAATCCGTTAAGGGATTTTTAGGCTGCATTAACTAGGTCAACCAGAACCGGCAACACAGATAACACCCGATGTACTTGCTACATCAATAGAAGAATGGCATCTACGCTAATATCAGTCTGTTTCGTTCTCGCCTCTCTTATTTCCGATTCACCATCGCCACCAGATCCAGTCTGTATCCGGATCAGATGGTCACTGCAGTCACCTGGATCGAGTCTGTATCCATTCCAGATGGTGGATCAGCACCTAGAGGGGACCTCTACAGCCCTGAATGTCAGCCGAGACCAGGACAACTAGATGAGCCCCCGATACAGATCCTACTCCCTGTAAAGATCCCCTTGTCTCAGATGGCCACCGGGACAAGACCACAGGAACCATTTGAGTCCTCTGCACAATGTGACTTTTGCTGCAGCTTGGAATTGAACTGCCTGCTGGTTTCGTCTGGCCAGATGAGAACTGGCCCCCCGACTGAGCCTGGTTTCTCCCAAGTTTTTTCTCCATTCTGTCACCGATGGAGTTTTTGGTTCCTTGCCGCTGTCGCCTCTGGCTTGCTTAGTTGGGACACTTCATTTCCAGCGATATCGTCGACTTTGATTGCACAGACACTATTGGAAGAGAACTGAACATGAGCTGGATGATTACATCACTGAATTCAATTATGAACTGCCCTTAACTGAAAATTGAGTGTTTACTATTATAATTTTGCCTTATTGACACACTATTTTCCTAATTATGCGTTCAGGCATAGGGTTTTGCTTTGAAACAATCTGTATTGTAAAAAGCACTATATAAATAACGGTGACTTGACTTGACAATTATATTATTTATAATTTCACTTACACAATTGCATAAATAACGTACAGGTGTTTCCCACAGACTTTTCCTTCTATTTGTGGTGCGGCATATATATATATAGGATAAACTCTCTCTGCCCGCAGGGAGTCGCTGTTGGAGCGGTAGAGGATCGATGTTTCCCCCCGGTAAACAGCTGCACATAAGGCAGAGCTTCTCCACTCACAAATGCTGCATTATCGACATTACAAACAAGAGAAATGAACATTAGTTTCCTTCAGAACTACTGAATACAAACACCCCGCCGGTTTCGATTTTTGAAATGTGCAGTCGCCATGGTTTTTTTCACAGTGCCTAGCAGTTCCGCTCTCAAAGCCGACCTGTTCTGTGAGTTAGTGGAGAACAGCAGCTAGAGGCTAATTTAGTGACATTAAGTTAGTTAAGCTGATGGAAGCTCACCTGATGTTAGCACCGCTACGACGGCAATCACAAGTACTCCATACCCCTCGGTTCAGGGGCGACTTACCCCAACCTTTAAAAATAAATAAAAATATGTTATTAGCAGTAGGTGTTCTTCACTCAGGTTTTTCCTCGAGTAAGTTGTAGCTTCGCTGTTTTAGTATGTTACGTTACGTCTGTCACGAAATTTAGGGACTGTCTCTAAAGTTACATATGACATTGGTACACACTTTCTGACTAAAATAGCATTTGAAGAGAATTACCTTGCTTGTGATAAAGCGGCAGAGTAGAGAAGATAACGTACTATGCTTCTCTTTGTTCAACTAAGTTAGTTAACTTCGGCTAACTGACATTATTAACTTGCAGTTGATGTTTATCATCGATACTATGGGTGTTTCACAAGAATAGTCTAAAATTACCTCTCTCAGACGTTGCAGACTACACCAGACTAAAACTGAAAATAACAACACATGAAGTACTGTAGAAAATACTGTGTAATATCGTCCTTTGCCTAAGGCACTTTACCTCAGTATTTCACCTTAATTCGCTGTTAAGGCTAAATAACGACTCGCCAGAGGAGCTAGCAGCTTGCATTAAAGTGCAGCAGAACGTACAAATGTGTTTCTCGGTTTAACTAAGGTGTATTTAGTCTAATATAAATCCGTTACAGTGTACAAAATGTACAAAGTATTTAACAGTGTTGGGGGTAACGCATTACAAAGTAACGCGAGTTACGTAATCAGATTACTTTTTTTTCAAGTAACTAGTAAATTAATGCATTACTTTTTATTTTACAAGAAAATATCTGAGTTACTTTTTCAAGTAAGTAACGCAAGTTACTTTTTTTTTTTTTGATTGACAGCTCTCCTGTCCCCATTTGAGAGAAATCAGATGTTGTAGTTCTAAAATAAATATGAATATACATTAATTCATCACACTCACAAAAACACAGATTCAGTATTCCTCAAATTCTAACAACAGTAAAACGCAAACTCAGAATATGATGCAAACCTGCAATAATTAAGTATGTTAAATAATACAAATATCCTTTGTGTATTTAATCCCATTTTATTAATCAGTGTCTTTGCTACTGACCTTCAATGATCCATTCCAATTCAACCATACTAATAAGCAAAAATTTACACAATAAACTAACATTTCTATCTTCCTTTCTATTGCTGAATGTTGTGGCAGAGATGTTGAGACTGTCTTCTTCTTTCTTGCGTTCTACTGTACAGACGTGAATTTACATTTCCTTCAGCCTGAGGCTTTTGGTGCGAAAGGGCTTTTATATTTGCCAAAAATAGAACTTTTTATATTAAAAGCAAACAAGCAAACCCTGCCCAGATTTTAAAAGTAACGCAAAAGTATCGTAACGCATTACTTTCAATAAAAAGTAACTAAGTATTGCAAGTAGTTACTTTTTTAGGGAGTAATTCGTTATTGTAATGTATTACTTTTAAAAGTAACTTTTCCCCAACACGATATCATGATCACAATGCTAAAGGAATAGTTACTGGGGAATTTTCATAATGATGTAAAAGAAATGTATTCTACTTTATTTGTGATTAAATATTTATGAGGTAATTTCCAAATGTTATGCCACATCAAACCATCTGCGCAGCAACCGCGTGGTCTATGACTATGACCACGACTATGTTTTGAATATGTTGTAGAACAGATAACAGAGAATGCATTAGATTTTACTTTTTTTATTATTGTTAATTCGTTTTTTGTGATATATGTATACAAGAAACATTTATAAGGTCTATGGGTGAAATTATGTATGAAACATGTTTTGCATTTTACATTAATAATGTATTAAAAGGTTTTTACAATTTTTGCATTGAGGAATTTTTTACCATTATAATATATTTATAAGAATGTCTTAAGAAAAAATTAGATCTATTGTATGGTGTTTTTGGGCCTGCGTGCATATTATGATGTCCATGGTGAATATTGATGTTGTAATGGGTGCAGGTGTGCACTAATCAATGTGGCACTGAGGAAGAGCTTGTGTCTCGAAAACGGTTTGCGCTTTTCACTTTTGCACTTGGCACTTTTTTACGGCCTCTGGTTAAGCATTATAATAAAGATTTTTAATTTAAGGGGGAAGTTGTGGCCTAATGGTGTGGGTTCGAGTCTTGTACCCAACCGGGCAGGAACCGAACCCCCAATGCTTCCTGGGTCCCTGCCAGAAATGCTGCAACTGGGTGTGTGTGTGTGTGTGGTGTTGGTGTGTGTGTGTGTGTGGGTGTGTGTGTGGGGTGTGTCTTATTAGTAACAAAAATATAAAAAACATGTATGTGTATATATATATATTATTATATATAATATAATTAGATTATATTAATATATATATATATGTAGAAAACTAGTCACATATGTCAGAAATTAATAAAAGAAAAGGAGAAAATGTCTAATGGAATAAAGGTAAGACAAATTAAACAAACAAAAGAATACATATACCTTAGAGGACATCTTAGTAAGCTCTCCTATCCCTTACCATTACAGCACATAAGTTTCAATAATGGAAATCAGACTAATGTGTATTCGGTTCCAATGTGTCACGAATCTGGTCCATGAACTTCCGTCGGCTAACCACCAGAGGTCACCCTTTCCTTTACACTGACTCTCGCACAACTCAAACTGTTGCATAATACCCCGGACTACATATCCCATCATTCACAGCAATGATTGCACACAGCTGGTTCACTAATTGCACACAACACTGATTGCACACAGCTGTTTCGTATCACTCATTCACTATTTAACACTCACTCTGATCCCTTCCCTCTGCCGAGTATTGTTTAGTGCTTATCTCTTGATAGCTACTCTACAGAGCCCTCGTTAGCCTAGCCTAGCCTAGCCTAGCCTAGCCTAGTCTAGTCTAGTCTAGTCTAGTCTTGTCTAGTCTTGCCTTACCTTACCTGTTTTCCCCTCATCGGTTCCTATCTCGCCTGTTTTCCCTGGTTTCTCCTTTTCTTGTCCCTTCTGGTTCTGTTTGCCGGTCATCGACCTATGCTAGCCCTAGGACTATTCTTGTGTCTTGCCCGCCATATACCTGTTTGACCCTGCCTGTGTTTCTGACCTCTCTGCTCAATAAAGCTTTGCATATGGATCCGCACGTCTCACGTCTCGTCAGCCCCGTAACACAATGGAGAATGGTTGAAGTCTTTGCTTTATTAATTACGGCAGTGGATCGCTCCAATCAAACAATATCATAAATAGACAAGACAGTTGGTGTTTTGACAGGGAAGTAGGAGGAAGCCAAAAAAAAAAAAAAAAAAACTGGGGAATTTAATACCTCTTGCAGCGTAACCCTGAGAACAAAGTTCGCTTTTGGTTTAGAGTCAGGGTTACTGAACAGTCATCATTAAGAAGGAAAAGACAAGGTTCAGGATCAATCGACAGATCCAAAAGTTGTGATAAGATAGCGGAGATGTTTTTTGAACAGCTAATCAGCATGTTATAATCATTTCTGGAGAATCATGTGACACTGAAGACTGGAGTAATGATGCTGACGCATCATTCACGACTCGTTTAAGCTGTTCAGAGTCGATTCTTGCTTTTGGGAGACAATAACTTTATTTATCGTGCACTTTCGGCTTTACATCTTTGCAGATGGTTTACATTCACATACAGCTACATTACACACTGCATGAAAGACAATATTTGAAATTAGAGATGCACTGAATGTTCGGCAACCGAAATTAGCGAAAATAATAAATTGTAGAGACTTACAACAGTAATACCCATTCTCTCAAGAAAAAAACTTGTAGTCTTGAGCGCAAATGGAGAAAAACTAACTTGGAAGTTTTTAGAATTGCGTGGAAAAACAGTATGTCCAGCTATAGACAGGCTCTAAAAGCTGCCAGGGCCGAGCATATCCACAAACTCATAGAAAATAACCAAAACAATCCTAGGTTTTTATTTAGCACAGTGGTTAGATTAACAAATGACCAGACGCCACCCGATCTAAATATTCCCTCACTGTTTAATAGTAATGACTTTATGAATTCTTCACTGATGAAATGGATAACATTAGAAATACAATAACAAATGTATATTCTACAGCGTATAATACTTTAGCTTCATTCATCGCACCAAAAGATAAACTGCAGTGCTTTACAGCTATAGGACAGGAAGAGCTAAATAAATTTATCACTGCATCTAAACCAACAACATGCCTGTTAGATCCTGTACCCACTAAATTACTGAAAGAGTTGTTACCTGTAGCAGAAGAACCGCTTCTCAATATTATAAAATTTTCGTTGTCTTTAGGTCATGTCCCAAAAACATTCAAGCTGGCGGTCATTAAGCCCTCTTATTAAGAACCACAACTAGATCCTAGTGAACTGGCAAATTAGACCCATTTCAAATCTTCCTTTTATTTCTAAAATTTTAGAAAAAGTTGTGTCTGTTCAATTGTTCTCCTTCCTGCAAAAAAATGATCTCTATGAAGAATTTCAGTCAGGTTTCAGGCCCCACCATAGCACAGAAACTGCACTTGTTAAAATTACAAATTACTTGCTTCTTGCGTCAGACCAAGGCTGTGTCTCATTGCTAGTTTACTTGATCTTAGTGCTGCATTCGATACTATAGATCATGACATACTTATAGATTGATTACAAAACTATACAGGTATTTAAGGGTAGGCTTTAAGATGGTTTAGATCCTACATGTCCAATCGCTACCATTTTGTTCATTTTAAATGGGGAGTCATCTCAATTATTACCAGTTAAATATGGAGTGCCACAAGGATCTGTTCAAGGTCCTCTGCTATTTTCGATATACATGTTGCCCATTGGTAATATTATTAGAAAATACGGAATTAGTTTCCATTGTTGATGATACTCAACTATATATCTCAAAAAGATCAGATGAAACTTTTAAATTATCTAAGCTAACGGAGTGTGTTTAAAAATGTAAAAGAATGGATGACCAAAAATTTTCTCCTATTAAATCCGGATAAGACAGAGATAATACTTATTGGACCAAAAAAACAGTACACAGAATCTCTTGGATTACAATTTGCAACTAGATGGGTGTACTGTTACTTCCTCTACGGTCAAAAATCTGGGTGTTATATTATAGCAACTTGTCTTTTGAAATCATATTTCCCATGTTACAAAAACAGCATTCTTCCCTCTTAGAAACATTGCCAAGTTACGAAACATGACACCTGTTTCTGATGTAGAAAAGCTAGTTTATGCATTCATGACCTCTAGACTTGACTATTGTAATGCACTGCAAGGTGGCTGTCCTGCATCTTCAATAAAAAAGCTACAGATAGTCCAAAATGCAGCGGCTGGAGTCCTTACCAGGTCAAGAAAATATGTTCATATTACGCCAATTTTACAGTCTCTTCACTGGCTACTTGTTAAGTTCCGTATCAGTTACAAAATATTATTACTTGCCTATAAGGCCCTTAATGGGTTAGCTCCTGCGTACCTAACTAGTCTTCCACCACGCTACAATCCATCACGCTCCCTAAGGTCGCAAAATTCTGGACGTTTGGTAGTACCTAGGATATCAAAGTCCACTAAGGAGGTAGAGCTTTTTCGCATTTGCCTCCCAAACTCTGGAATAGCCTTCCTGATAACGTTCGGGGTTTAGACACACTCTCTCTGTTTAAATCTAATCTGACTCATCTCTTTGGCCAGGCATTCACATAATGCATCTCATAATCTTTTACTGCAGTTCTATCTAATCAAATGCACATTATTATTATTCTTTAGTTTGGGTTAAACAAATCATTTTTGCTTGGTTGGAACAGCAGCTACGCTAATTATGTTTGTATTTGTTTCTCTGTTTTTTTGCCAACTAGGATTTACACAAGCTTCACAGTCTGGATCCAGAACACCTAAGAGATGATGCAACTCGCTCAAAGGGAACCTCAGATGATGCCAACCCTGAACAACATACAGAACTACCACATTTTGCTATAAGTTTGATTGCTTCATATAATAATTGCTGTTAATATTGTCCATCGTCTGTTTTATTACGTCTTATATTGATTTTCCGTTCTGCTGGTTCGTCTGGTCAGCGGAGAACTGGCCCCCCCCCCTGAGCCTGGTTTCTTCCCAGGTTTTTTTCTCCATTCTGTCACCGATGGAGTTTTGGTTCCTTGTCCGCTGTCGCCTCTGGCTTGCTTAGTTGGGGGACACTTAATTTCCAGCGATATCATCGACTTGATTGCAAAGATACTATTTACACTGATGATGGATGTGACTCACTGAATCAATGATGAACTGTCTTTACTGAACACTAGTGTTTACTATTGTCATTTTGCATTATTGACACACTATTTTTTTAATTAATGCTGTTCAGTTGCTTTGATGCAATCTGTATTGTATAAAGCACTATTTAAATAAAGGTGACTTTACTTGACTTGACTAGAGACTGTTTAGGTACTGCACCATTTCTTCGATAAATATGAAGGGGTGATTGTTGCTGGTTTACTGTATGATGATAGAAATCACGAAATGGCATTAACAATTAGTAAATAAACTGCAGAACGGAATGTTTTCTAATACAAGCGCGCATTGCATGTGTTCAAAGTCCAAAGTGCGAGGAAAATCTGCGCTGAAACAGTGTTACTCGTCAGCTGCTCAGTCACATTTTTTATGAATTTTTACAAGGCATGTGAAAATGCGATACGTACGACGTATTCCTAATGAGACTCATTTATAAATCTGCTGTAAACATAAAAAAGCATTGAGGTCTTCCTACGCCTTTCCGCCAAAATAAAAGTGCTAAAACGCAAAAATCCTCCACATTCCCTAAATGTATATTGTAAATTTTAACTGTTTGTTCTGTAAAATAACATACAAGACATACTAATTATAATAATAATTACAACAGCTTCTATTAAGCCATTATATATAACATTCCCCCTAGTGTTCAAATTGGGATCTGTAATATTTTCTAATGTTTTAAAATAAGTCTGTTCTGCTCACCAAGGCTGCTATTATTTGTACAGTAAAAAACTTCATGCCTGATTTCCCGCCGTGGGGTCTTGATTGCCAAATATTATTTTACTAACTTATTATTTTTAAGTTAAATTGTGCTTTGTTGGTATGATGTCTGCTAGAATGTTAAAAAATGTTCAGTGTTAAATATTTTTAAACTGTTGTTTTGTAATTGATTTTTTCTTTGAAAAGCAAGACAAAATAGTAAAAATCACATTTTGGCTATTTAATTTATGCAATGGTGAAAAAAATTGTCAAAATACATGGGGGAAAAACTCGAAAAACCACGTTCGGTCTTTGACCTTCGGCCCAGTGTTTCATTTTGTTCGGCCTCGGCCAAGAATTTTCATTTTGGTGCATCCCTATTGGAAATGGCATAATAGGGGCACTTTAATGTTAACTTATGCATACGAATGTGCTAGTTAATGCATTAGTTAAAATCAACTAACAATGAACAATGCATCTGTTCAGCATTACTCAGTCTTAGTTAATGTTAACTTAGGCATATACTAATGCATTAGTTATCATGAACTAACAGTGAACAATGCCACTCTTCAGGATTACTTAATTTTTTCTTAATGTTAACTTACAGATATACTAATGCATCTCTTCACATTAACAGCTTAATTAGTTAATGTTGGTTAATGCATTAGTTAATATGAACTAACAATGAACTGCCTGTAAATGGCTTTATTTAATGTTTTGTAATGCTAATTTATACTACATATACATATAAGTATGTAGCAGCTAACACACACAAAGGATGAACAATATGAACTCTTTTTGAGCACTAATTTGGGCTATTAGTAAAATTAATTCTAAAGGAAACCATCTGAACTTCAACTGATAAGTTATTCATGTTTGTAGACTGTTTATTGGAGGATTTGGCATTAATGTTCCAATTAATGTAGGCCTGTTACATTTTTTTTATTATTAGGCCTATTATTATTAGGTTGCTTTTATTATAACAATTAATTTTCCCCCGCAATAATTTTATAGTGCATCACCACATAACTGACACGCTGTAAGGATAGTAAAAGATTAGGCTATTAGCTTACTCCTCATTGAAAATGTTTTACAGTGAGTTACAATGAATACAATACAGTGAATTATAGGCCTATAATTAGAATTATTAACACTGCAGTCATCAATGAAAATTAAGAGCAGCTTTCAAAAACAACCTGTTTAACACAAAATATGTTTCTTCGTAATCAGATTAGTCTCTCGTCGTCTGAAGACTGGAGTAATGATGCTGAAAATTTAACTTTGGTCACAGGGATAAATTACATTTTAAAGGGGACATAACACACAGTTTCCGCCATCTCTTGTTAATCTTGAGTACCTAAAGAGTATTGCCTCCTTCATATCTCTGAAGACTCTTTAGTTTTATCAGATTTATAAAAGACAGATACAGTTTTAAAAAACTTTCAGAAACTTATACGAACCTGGAAGGAGTGTAGTTGACCGAAATACCCCCCCCCCCCCCCCCCCCCCCATACGTCAACTGGTTTTTTGAAACTTTGGCCATGTTTAACATAAGAATCCAACTCTTTAACAGTGTAAAATAAGTCAAGTCAAGCACCTTGATTTGGTATAGCACTTTTATATAATACCGATTGTGTCAAAGCAGCTTTTCAGTGTCAAACAGGAAAATAGTTTGTCAATAATACAAGAAGACAACGTCATTTTTCCAGCTAAAGTCAGTTCATTGTTGATTCGGTGAGATCATCATCCAGTTCAGCTCTCTTCCAATATTCTGGCTCAAGTCAGCGATGTTGCCAGAAATTGTGTCCCCAACTAAGCAAGCCAAAGGCAACAGTGGCAAGGAACCAAAACTCCATCGGTGACAGAAATGGAGAAAAAACCTTGGGAGAAACCAGGCTCAGTCGGAATGCATGAAACAGCATTAGACCCCCGCTTTAACATATTCAAATAGAAAACAGTTATTTTAAATTGTAATAATATTTCACTGTTTTACTGTATTTTTGACCAAATAAATGTAGCTTTGGTGAGCAGAAGAGACTTCAGGAAACTTCTTACTGACCCCAAACGTTTGAACAGTATTGTATATTGTGTTCTGCTTCCTAACTGATTAGATGTTTATCTTGCAGATGTGAATGAATTCCGCCCACAGCTCAGTAAACGTGTCATAAAAGCGATTACCAAAGAGAGACTGGAGGCCAGAGGAGCAGGACTGCACCTGTGTGTTGATCTCAGCATGACTGACTGTCTCCCAAAAGTGAGATTTACTGAACAAACACATCATTTATATAAAGAGGTCTGGCAGGTTGATACCTGACCCTGCTTGCTTGATAAATAAAGTGAGAGTTTTATTTATTCATACTTTTTTTTTTTCTCACAGGAAATCTTCCGCCTTGCATGTCAGATCAGGTGCCTTTACGGATGCAATAAAAAAGCCTTACAGCCTTTCCGCGTATTTCTGATGGAGTTAAAAGAGTCTAGTAAACAATTTTTTGTTTTTGTGTCTCTGAATCCCACAGATTGATGTGACTGAGGAGAGCTGGTTTCATCTGTTTCCCTCTGAAGATGTGATATATTTAACTCCAGATGCAAGTGAAGGTTCATATCGCCCATATTCTATACTGCATTAAGAATTAGTTAAAAGTCAACATGAAATCAAAATGTACTTCTTTTTTTTTTGTGCACGGTCCTGGGTTTATTGTGCATGATTCATTGGTGCATACTGTTTCGAATGGTGAAAATGTTTATCTTTGTGGCATTTTCATCAAAATGTTATATTGATTTAATGTAATAAGAAAAAACTTTAATATGATTTATTATTATAGTATTATTAATATTTGTAATTGCTTTTATTTTCATATTTTTGTTTGCTTTTATATTTGTATTCAGTTCAATTTGAGTTTTTCTTTTATTTGAATTTAATTTGATAGTGTTTTTGGTCATTTTTTATGTCTATATTATATTTATATTAGTTTTTATTACAGTTTGACTAACTTAAGTACGTCAACTCATTTTCATTTAAGTGTTAGTTTTTCATCTGTTATTTCTATTTTATTTCAGCTTTAATTCAATTACGAAAACAATTTTTAATAGTTTTAATTTTAGCTAACAATAACACTGCCTTAAACAACATCTGTCATTACAATAAGCCAAATGTATTTCTTTCATTTTTGTTCTATGTAAATGTTCATTATGTTTCCATGTTAGCTTTAGAGTATGTGGAGGAAGATCAAGTTTATATCCTAGGAGGTTTAGTGGATGAAACCATACAAAAGGTGAGACTCGTGTGTTTCTATCATCATTTATTAAAGAGATGTTATAGTGGAGAAACAGCTAAACTAAACAAGATCTCCCTCTGCATTCTTAAAGAAAATAAGCTACACGAGGGCGAAAGAGCTCGGCATTTGCACGGCCCGGCTGCCGATTGATGAGTACATGGTGAAGCGGCCAAACCCCAAAAACTCCCACTCCAAAAATCCTAGCCATCAACCAAGGAGATCACGTTCTCTGACTCAGCTTTTACATACTGCAATCATAATCCTCCTCATCCTATGTTGCAATTGAGTGTATAATTAACATTTGCTGATGTGTTTCAGTGTTTGAAATCCTTCTGACATTTCAGGGACACTAAAGATTGGACTAAAGCGCTTGCTGCTGGTATCCCTCCTGGAAAAGGTTACATGGTGGTGTCAGCAGCATCTACAGACATAATAAACCCTTCAGAAGAGCTTTAGACCCTCGCGGACTTTGGCTTCATAGTGTTTATAAGGCCTTGAGCCTGTAATAGTGTTATGACTTCATCTATATTGGATAACTTTGTCTGACTGAAGTAACTTGAATCAATCATATTCAAAATACTTGACTGCGTGTTTTGTATCACGTTTGATTTATTTTGAAATGCTCTAATTCAGTTGTCTCGGGGATGGTTTTTGCACAAACCGTCAAAATACTGAGCTGATGAATATTTTGTCAGTGTTAAAGCCACTGGATAGCAGTGATATATGCAGTATAATGCTTCAATGTGACAAGGATCACATTACAAGTGATAAATTAACAACTACATCTGTTTTTGCTAATCTTTGTCAAAGCTGTCTTTCAATGTCAAACATACAGGCAGTTAGATGATCTTTTACTATATATATTCTAATGAATTAGGAACATTACATTAAGCCTGTACCTTTGTGATAACCATTCTTGACGGAAAACGTGTGTTGGTTGTGTAGTTGAGCATCAGCACAACCTCTCGGCTGATATTTGTAACTACACAATGTATTGCATTCTGGAACATCACCAATCCCATTGTAGATCGTACTTATTTAAAGGAATAGTTCACCCAAAAATTTAAATTTGCTGAAAATTTACTCATCCCCAGGCCATCCAAGATGTAGATGAGTTTGTTTCTTCATCAGATTTGGAGAAATGTAGCATTGCATCACTTGCTGACCAGTGGATCCTCTGCAGTGAATGGGTGCCGTCAGAATGAGAGTCCAAACAGCTGATAAAAACATCACAATAATCCACAAGTAGATCACACCCATCAAGTGTCCGTCAGTTAATGTCTTGTGAAGAGAAAAAGATGCGGTTTGTAGAAAACAAATCATACATTAAGATGTTTTTGACTTCAAACTGTTGTAAATTTTCAGCAAATTTTCATTTTGAGTGAACTATTTAAACACCTGGGGCCTGATGTATAAACGTAAATGTATAGAAAAAAATCCAGGCACATATCGGGATTTTTAAAAAATAAACTAGGTGTAAATATGTGCTCACCGTACGGACACTAGACCATGCGTACGCACTCTTTTACTGGAGGGAGCGAAATAAGGAAGCAAACAGAATGATTTTAAAGTCTGTTTTACATTTGACATACACGTTTAGATTAAATATGACACTGAATAGTGAAGTTAAGCACTGAAATTTCATGAAAATATTATCCAGAAATTACAAAATTTTTATATGAATTTTAACAGAAATATTTGCAGTGGATGTGCTGCTTTCGAAATGACAACGAGGATTGCTTGGTGCATGACAATTCCGCTTTAGATTGTGTTCTAAATAGCAAAAGTCATGTTCTGAGAAAATACTTTTGCGCGAATAATAATGATCATTTTTGTGAACTTGACTTTGTTTGATGGCTTTGGAACACAGACTGTAACGACAGACACAAGGATGCGCTCGTTGATCAAACAGTCCATTGGTCTGATGACAGTAGAACCTCTGTTCACAGGTGTCGCGCACAGACAGTAGCCTAATGATAACCCCTTTCGTGCTCTTCCCAATATTGTGACAAACACCATATTTAAAAGATAGAATTCGAAGGAAACTGTAAGATATGTGCGTTTTATTTTCAAAATGTTTTGTTATTGACGCGGTGAGTCAGACTGCTATTTACACTGCAAAAAACATAAGGCCTATCTCTTTCCATCAAAATATAGGCTATAAACATTTTTTAAATATATGTTTACGTTTTAGGCAAATTGCATAAATTAGAATAGTGATGTCTCAAAAACGCATTTGTAGTCCGTATCTCATATTTTCATAACGGATCTCCTTAAAGGTGGGTTAAGTGATTTCTGGTAGCCAATGTTGACATTTGAAATCACCAAAACACACGCCCCTACCCCAAAAGTGTCTCGCCCTTATTTTGATAGCTCCACCCCACACATACGTACGCAACCCAGACAACGGATTAGTTCTGTGAAACAAAGCAAAACTGCTGCTGCGTTCCATTCATAGCGTATTGACACAACTTTCAAATGATTTTCAACGGTTGTTTTGTCGCGTCCAGTCTACTAGACAGACTTAAGCTGTTGCGGCGCAGACACGATGTTACTCATCTATCGAGAAGAAAAGGCAACTTCGGTGTCCGATCGCAGGCCTTCCGCTCCTTGAGTTCTCTCCAGCGCTGGAAAGCTGATCCGATATTTACACGGGTCCTACTACTTGCCTTAAGCCTTCTTTTGTTCCGCAGACGTTTTCCTCTTTTGTTTTTTATCCGCCATCTCTATCTTTCTGTCGCTCGGCTCGGCTAATGTCCGTGCACTGAACGCGCTCTCCTCCACATCCAGAGTAGACACGCCCCTTACTGCTGATTGGCTACAATTTTGTTTTGCTATTCGGCCCGAATCAGTTTTCTAAAGTGTTTTTGAAAAATCACTTACCCCACCTTTAACTGCGTTAAACATGGTGTCACGTGGATGGGAATATGCAAGGAAATGATATGCAGATGACGTTATGCATATTAAAACTAGTCATTGTTAGCTTCATAAATGGCTATTTGGTTGAGGAGACGGTGTGGAGATTCATGTACGCACTCTTCCGCTTACTGGGTGTATTACAAAGAGGGAATTTTGCGCTGGTTCTGACGTACTCATGGCTTTATAAATCTGAAAACTTTTGTACGTACGCAAAATCTAGCTTTTGTGCGTACGCACACATTTAGGATGAAATCTACGTAAAGTTTTATACATTGACTCTTATATTCCTTCAAAATGCCATTCTTGTAAAATAAAATAAAAAATTTAGTGAAAGTGTTGAAAAATATTGGTTTGCCACCGAAGAGGACTGTGTGCATTTAGAATTATTTTTGCTTAACGGTTTTGTTTCTCATTTAAGCATTAATTCACAGTTTATCCAAATGTGCCTAAAAATACATGTTGACAAACAGACTTCTCTAAAAATCCAAGAGGATAATAGATCTGATGAACCCATGAACAAGTGTCTGACGGCTTTAACTGATTTCAGGTCGGCTCTTTTTTAATTCATTTAATCAAGTTTAATACTTAATATGTATAATTCAAAAAGGAGAATGATATTTAGTTTCTTCTAATTGACTTAGTTTGCCAAGTCCTGATTAATAACGATACACAAAAGGCTACACAATAATGAAATATCTTTTTAATAGAAACGATATGTTTAATGGTATAAGGTGCGTTCACGCCATGTCGTAATTACGATATACAACTTGTAAAAGCCGTTCAAGTCCTCGTAAAACTCGTAATTACAACTTGTAAACTGGGACTTTTCTAAGAGTTATGACTTATATGTTATCACTGTATCACCTGACCGCCTCATGTTCATTTAGCTGCAATGTTTAGGTGTTGACAGTGTTGGCATAGGAATGCAGAATTCCGATTCCAAGAATGTGAACAACTCCGATTACAAGTTGATAAATTACACTGGCATTTGCAATAGGTTTGTAAAACTTGCATTTACACCGTTTTCCCCCACAGGTGGTGCATTTAAGTGTGGCCTTTATGCGGACAGTTTGATGGTGTTTAGAGGGAGATTGGGGTAGCTGCAGCTTGGAGCAATGGGCGTGCCAAAATGTTTCTCATTGCTGAAAGGAGTTTTACTGTGTTGGCCAATCAGCGGTAAACATACATTTACGTAATTTAGACAAGAGAAGGTGGCGGCGGTAAGACGTAATGTAATTCATCATACGTTTATCTATGCTTTATATCCTCCTGAGACCCAGCTATGGAGTTTTTGCCTCTGTAGTGGACATTATATTTTAGTGAATTTCTCTGAGACCTCACATGTCACAGTTTTAAGTCTGGATGTCCTGTACGGAGCACATTCAGGGCTTTTCATGGCTCCCATGATTGGAGTTTCAACCATCACATCCTTCCTCCTTGGTTTTACACATGGCTGCCCTTCCGGTCGTGATACCACCTTTTGTCAAGTCTCCTTCCCCTTGCTTCCTGTTCCCCTTGTTTGTCCTCCCCACCCTCTCCGGCCCCCGTTAGGGGGTTTCCACTCCCACCTCGCCTTGTTCGAAACCGGACTCCTGTCAGACCTGTCCCACTGTCCGCGGCCCAGGCCTCCACCCGCATGTTTATATCCATTTTGGGAGCCCCCGCCTTCTCGGCCCCCCCCACATCTATAGCAATGTTCTTATGAAATATTAGATATTATTATGACAATCTTGCTAATTATTACTCCTATTATTACACTTATTTTTTCAAATGCTGTCCCAAACAGCACTTATATGCCACCTTAGGATACAGTGTAAGATCCAGGTGCTTAAGGGGAAAACCGTTCTGGCAATTTTTACACCATTGCATAAAGCACAATGGTATCTCAACTCATTTTGGTATATAGTTTACCACATAGTGAGAACATCCTTAACCAAGTTAGTTATAAAAACTCCTGAAACTAAAATGATTGGAGATTTAAAAAAAAATTCCCATTCTTTTTGCCTTTTCATGTCTATTCATGTCATTTTTTTTTCTACAGAGGACATGGCATAACATGTGAATAAAATATCATTTTTTCAAAAATGTTATTTTTCCATTTTTTTCTTATGCTCTAAACAATGTAATGACATGAAAAAATACTAAATTCACAAAGCTTTTTATTTCTGGTTCTCAGGAGGCTATACCACAAATATGTATATTAAGGTAGCTTGTTACAATACGAACATAATTTATTTCCTTTGCATTATATCTTGCAGCTTTAATAATTAGTTTATTGTTGTTGACAGATACATGTTACAGTGAGACAAAACGATGACCGCATATGCATTGAAACCAAATCCTTCAGAGTTTGTATCGGTGTCCTTTTTGTGCAATACAGTACAGAATACATCCTGTAAGTATAATAATTATTACCACCTCTGCTATTACAACTGTACTAAGATCAATTCACAATCTATGAAGACGATTAGACAAAATCAAAAAACTAATTTAGAGTTTATTTCTACCTTTCTGCAAGGTATCCCAACTAATGCAGAGTATAAGTTGCCAACACACTGATTGTGAAGTACAGATATGGAAGGAAATGACTATGTAAGATGCATTGTTTTTAATCCATTGATTTATCTCTATCAACATAATCACACAAGATATTGTAGTAACAATATCTTGTAATCTTTACTTGCTGGAAAATGACAAATAGTCAAATTTGTGTCTTTAGCCCACCTGACACATGTCCCTAAAACGGAAATTTAAAGCAGAACGTGCACCACTTTGCAGGTTTGTGTCAAAAGCTAGTTAGTGTAGCATATGTAAGCCCACTGCCATATCCATAATTTATTTTTGCACTGTTAATGAATTTTACATTTTCACTTAGTGCAGGACAATGTAAGGCAGATACTGCAAACATTTAAATCTTTTTTTTGTATATACGCCACTTGTTCACTGCCTGACCATCGTCTTAATGTTTATGCAGTTCAATGTTTTTTTTTTAATCTAAAGCTCCTTATTGTTCAATAAGTGTTTAGATGTTTCACATATCTGTCTTAGCTGTCATCTGTCATGGTCTAAGCGTTATCCGTTTCTGTTGTTCTGATGAAGGAAACTTGTGTTGGGGAGGATTCAATGTCTGTTGAGGCCCATGTGAATGTGCTACAAAGTGAGTTTCGGAAAACACATCCAGACATCTCGACTGTCCAAGACCACATGGCACGAACCTTCTCCTGCAGATGTTGAGAAAACATGGAAGGAATGTCTGTGGAGGATGTACTCAAAAAAAATACCCATACTTAAGGACACCTGCTGGAGTGAGTATAGTAAAAAAAAATCATTAACATCTTCTTTACACTTTTAGCCCATATGTTAAAAATCTTAAAACAATGGTTTTAGAAAACAATGTAAGATTTATCAGTCTATGCAAGAACATGAAATGCATCATATATTGTGAACCTTATACATTAGCCTTCTAATTGTTTTTGCAGTTCTGCACTGTATGTAGCTATACTGTCTGAGCCAAAGAGGCTGTACCAGAATTTGATGAATTTGAAAAATATTTTCAAATTTGTATTTGTATTATTTATTTATTTTTTAATGTAAGGGGACCCTGCTACACCCTTTCCAACCATACAACTGATGGATACTGACTGGAAAATGTCAATCATAGGAGGTGGTGAAAGTAGATGGAATAGACATGTGCCAGTGCACCAGCCTTGATGAAGCCTTCATAACAGCCTTCTGTATGTATTTTGCTTTCAACATCGCATATCCACCACACCTGAAAAAGACACTGACTTTCCTTCAGAGGCACATTGTCAACATTGTGGAAGAGGGAGACAAACCGCTGCCAGTAACTTTACTCCGGATGATTAGCCTTTTGTATTAGATCCTCATGCCTCAAGTGTACCATTGCCCAAAGTGCACTCGAAGGACACTCTTTTGAAGTTAACATGTTGGAGTTGTACATGCACATGAATCAAATCAATCAACTTTTTTGTGATTCCTTTCTTTTAGAAAACATCTACAGGAAGCATATGTACTTCATTTTTGGGCCTTTTGGTAACAAAAATGACGGTCTCAGTGAAGAGGAGGGGGGGGTGGGGGGTTCCTCAACGGCCCCCCCCAAAGTTTTACCCCAAAGTTTATCTTATATCTAATTTAAATATTAAGATAAGTAGTTCATGAAAGAATTGTTGCCCCCTTTACACCTTTCATTAAAGTCATAGTTCATCCAAAAATGGTCATTTACTCTCCCTCATGGTGTTCCAAACTTTCTTTAATTGAACACAGAAGATATTTTGAGGAAACAAAAAAAACATCAACTATTTTGTTGCCAATATTCTTTAAAATATATGTTGTGTAAACGATGAAAAAAACTCATCAGGGTTGAACATAAGGCTGCGAACGCTGGGGGAACCCCCCCCCCAAAAAAAAAAACAATTTAAAAAAAAATCTTTGGGTGAACAGACTAAGTTGACACTAATAATTAGTCTGATAATTAGTAGGTCTAAAGAGGGACAAACGTTTTAAAAGTCTGCAGAAGCACAAGGATAGGATATGTTAAAATGCTTAAGAGTTTAGTATTTAAAACTGATTAATAAGTAGCTTGTTGGGCCTGATGCTATCAGTTTTGTATTTAAATTCTGAAGGAATTGAAACACATCATACATGTCAATTTGTTATTTTGAAGTTTTATACAGAGTTGCTAACGTTCTGTATGTAATGCTCTTACTACTAGATTTTTTATAAACGCTTGTTAAGCATGCACTGCCTGTGTTTAGCACTTAAAATTGATTGTTTACTGTGCATGATGCTTCCAGTTTTGTCTTTAAATTCGGAAGGAATTGAAACATTCTATGTTAAATTCATTTTATCAATGTTGGGTACAGAATATCCAGTATATGTGTTACAAAAACTGAATTGAAAATGTTCTGAACTTTTATACTGATACTGAATTTTGTCATGATTAAAAAATTGTGAAACGTGCACTGCCTCTGTGTTTTGTATATCACGATTTAATTTGAAACCATACTAGGACATAAGGTACATTTCTGTCACTAGGGGGGAATAAATCTAAAGTTAATAAATCTTTTAGAGGCTACAAACAAGGTACAAAAAGTACCATAAATTCGGATACACGCGAGGAGTACACTGTAAAAAAAATTCCGTAAAATTTACGGTAAAAAAACGGCAGCTGTGGTTGCCGGAATTTTACCGTAAAAAATACGGTAGCAACATTTTAGGTTTTACGGTTTTAACTTAAATTTACAGTTAAATACCGTAATTTCATTAACTGATATAATGTTAATATACCAACCTATTGAAGTACTGAAATCTGTTTTGTACCTTTGTAATACACTGATAACCACCAAATGCAGGTGGTGATAAGAAAGTCACATGATGAACCAAAGCCCATCAAGAGCTTTTTTATATATATATATATATATATAAGGTGCACAGTGTCATTCACACAAACACTAAACACCATCACGGTGACACGCATGATTCTGAAATAATACAATAAACATTCATTAACAACATTAGGTGTAACACACAACACTAATATAAAAAACTGATAAGAAAAAACTAAGAAGAAATATAGTTATTTCAACATAAAAACATCAAATTTGAAATGTAATGCAGGGAATTCTGGGAATGTCAATTTACGGTTATTCACTGTAAATTATACGGTCTTTTTCACTTCCAAAAACGGTATACTACCGTAAAATTAATGTCCAATACATGGAATGTCCAATACAGTTTTTCACCGTAAATAGTAGGGAAATTTACCATTTAACAGGTTTTTACTGTAGCATTTTACAGTCTTTTACCGTTAAATTCATGGTCATTTTTTACAGTGTACAGCTGGAGCGACAAAGCATTTGTACTCTTTTAGGTACATTCCTGTACCTTGATTTTTCTGTGTGTATTTTTGTTGTAATTTCATATTTTAAATTTTATAAGTTTTGTATATATATATTTTTTTTTTATTCAGCTACCATCAGAGCTGCTCAGACATATTCTTCTAGATGTTGTCTATAAAGAAGGAGATGGAGCCTTTCTCACTCTGTCACTAGTGTGCAGAAAGTTTTATGGCATCAGTTTTCGAAGTAAAGCTCACTTTGCCTGGCTGGACAGTATGCATATTTAGTACTTTTATTAACTGAACAAGGTTTTTAAAAATATTTATAAAGTTTATTGCATTAATTCAGAGATTCAAAGAGATTTTTTTTTTCTTGTGTAGGTATCGTTGACTGGAAGTCTGTCAGTCCAGATGTGAGGAAGACATACAGAGTGGAGTTTGAGCTCACCAGCTGTGATGGCTGTAGATGCATCTGCAAAAACACTACTGGATACTGTGGCCATGGAAAGAAGGGGGTCTTCACAGCGTTATATTCAAAGAGTTTGCTGGCTTCTGTTCTATGGACTGCTACTACAGCATTAATGAATGAACGAATGATTATTATTTTAAATTTTTTTTACTTGAATTGGCAACTGAAACTGAAAGCTAAATAAATGTTTTCGTGGATAAACCTGTGTTTGCTAAATCTGTTAATGTCACTTAACAGATGTCTTCTAATTTTTTAATTTGTATAATTTAGTGGTTTTGTCAACTATATATTTTTCTCTATAAGGCAAAACATTGTTTTTTAGGGTAACACTTTACAATAAGGTTTCATTAGTTAACATTAGGGATGTAAACTACATTAAACTATGAGCAATACATTTGTTACAGTATTTATTAAGCTTTGTTAATATTAGTTAATACAAATTCAGCTGTTCATTGTTTGTTCTTGTTAGTTCACAGCGCTTAAATGTTAACAAATACAACTTTTGACTTACTTTAACTTAAGTGCGACTAACCATGTTAAGAGACGTTTGTATCCTCTAAAAAATTATTGTAATTTGTTTTTGATTATTGATAAACTAAGACCTAAACTTGCGGTGGTGATGACATCAGTAACTCGCGCCATGCAGAAGTTCCGAAGGTACTTTCTAAAGTCATTTAAAATTATATTCTTAATATCATTAACGCTGTTTTTACCTTGGAAGAATTAAATTTGGTTTTATATGATTATGTTGAATTTATTGCTTCCTTTTAATCTGTAGATTAAGAGTATGGCTCGCCTTTACACGGAACAGCCAGCCTTCGCGAAACCTTTTGGAACGCCCCCTACCTTTCGTTTCACCAATGAGAAACCTTTTGACACGCCCCCTACACCAATGTGAAACCTTTTGACACGCCCCCTACCTTTCGTTTCACCAAAGAGAAACCTTTTGACACGCCCCCTACACCAATGTGAAACCTTTTGACACGCCCCCTACCTTTCGTTTCACCAAAGAGAAACCTTTTGACACGCCCCCTACACCAATGTGAAACCTTTTGACACGCCCCCTACCTTTCGTTTCACCAATGAGAAACCTTTTGACACGCCCCCTACACCAATGTGAAACCTTTTGGAACGCCCCCTACCTTTCGTTTCACCAATGAGAAACCTTTTGGAACGCCCCCCACCTTTCGTTTCACCAAAGAGAAACCTTTTGACACGCCCCCTACCTTTCGTTTCACCAATGAGAAACCTTTTGACACGCCCCCTACCTTTCGTTTCACCAAAGAGAAACCTTTTGACACGCCCCCTACCTTTCGTTTCACCAAAGAGAAACCTTTTGACACGCCCCCTACACCAATGTGAAACCTTTTGGAACGCCCCCTACCTTTCGTTTCACCAATGAGAAACCTTTTGGAACGCCCCCCACCTTTCGTTTCACCAAAGAGAAACCTTTTGACACGCCCCCTACACCAATGTGAAACCTTTTGACACGCCCCCTACCTTTCGTTTCACCAATGAGAAAACTTTTGGAACACCCCTACCTTTCGTTTCACCAATGAGAAACCTTTTGACACGCCCCCTACCTTTCGTTTCACCAATGAGAAACCTTTTGATACGCCCCCTACACCAATGTGAAACCTTTTGGAATGCCCCCTACCTTTCGTTTCACCAATGAGAAACCTTTTGGAACGCCGCCTACCTTTCGTTTCACCAATGAGAAAACTTTTGGAACACCCCTACCTTTCGTTTCACCAATGGGAAACCTTTTGGAACGCCCCCAACCTTTCGTTTCACCAATGAGAAAAATTTTGGAACGCCCCTACCTTTCGTTTCACCAATGAGAAACCTTTTGACACGCCCCCTACACCAATGTGAAACCTTTTGACACGCCCCCTACCTTTCGTTTCACCAATGAGAAAACTTTTGGAACGCCCCCCACCTTTCGTTTCACCAATGAGAAACCTTTTGACACGCCCCCTACCTTTCGTTTCACCAATGAGAAACCTTTTGGAACGCCCCCCACCTTTCGTTTCACCAAAGAGAAACCTTTTGACACGCCCCCTACACCAATGTGAAACCTTTTGACACGCCCCCTACCTTTCGTTTCACCAAAGAGAAACCTTTTGACACGCCCCCTACCTTTCGTTTCACCAATGAGAAACCTTTTGACACGCCCCCTACCTTTCGTTTCACCAATGAGAAACCTTTTGGAACGCCCCCCACCTTTCGTTTCACCAAAGAGAAACCTTCGTTTCACCAATGAGAAACCTTTTGGAATGCCCCCTACCTTTCGTTTCACCAAAGAGAAACCTTTTGACATGCCCCCTATCTTTCGTTTCACCAATGAGAAACCTTTTGGAATGCCCCCTACCTTTCGTTTCACCAAAGAGAAACCTTTTGACATGCCCCCTATCTTTCGTTTCACCAATGAGAAACCTTTTGGCACGCCCCCTACCTTTCGTTTCACCAATGAGAAAACTTTTGACACGCCCCCTACTTTTTGGCACGCCCATTGCTCCAAGCTGCAGCTACCCCTACTAGGTCAGGTGTGTGGTAGATTTTTACGGGTTAGCATTTTTGCAGCATAGTGTAGGAAATCAACACTTTTAATTGACACAACCAATAAAATCTTTAGAATCAGCTGTGGGGCGGAGTTTGCACTGAAGTGGATTGGGTGAAGAAAATTGCTCATGCGTGTCATGTGCCTGTCTGTCAATACAAGTATAGTATATTTTATATCTGACAGTGTAAACAAAAAAGGAATGTTAATGAAATGTTAAAAAACATGGCTTTAAAATCTAATATTAAGCGAGTATAATTACTGATTATATTATTTTAATAATTTAAAAGATTAGTTTAGTTTAGAGGTATCCTATCGACGATACTGGGCTTGAAAATATCGGTATCAGATCGAAAATAAAATAAGAGGTATCGCCCATCCATACTTTACGGTGAACAAACAAAAATAACCGATTCTTTTGAGAGAAACATAATTTCTGCTATTATAAAACAACAACTTCGAAATACAGCAAGACACGCTGGGGACTTCTTCCTTCACATAAACATATAAATAACCACTCTGACCATGCACTCCTCCTCACAGATTCATTCAGAAGCAGTGAACGTTCATCAATGATAGTAATCCGTGAATAAATCACAGCTCGCTACCCGCTTCACGCTCAGAGGAGAGCACTATCACTCATCATCGTGGTTTAGGAGACGCAACTCTTTCGAAACACATTTCCTAGTTAAGAACTATAGAAATGATCCCTGAAAGTATAGTCTTAACTCCACAACCTGCTCCGCGGGAAACCCGTCAGCGCGAGCATGAGGCTCAGTGACGGTGCGGCGCGATGATAAAAACAACGCTCCAAACTCCTCGCGCGCAGAGCGCATCAACACAGAGCACGGCCCATGCTTAAAGACTGCACGCATGCAGTGTATACAGATGTAAACGGATTTATTTGATAACGTTAAAAGTGACTTGAGTATTTTCTGGTGAAGCAGCGGTGACTTAAACCTCTTGTATCGAATTCCATCAACCCTTATCTTTTTGCGACGATACATTCATTATTATATGTTTAAGCAAACTGTAACTGTACTAAATGTTAGTTCGCTGAATAAAGCATGTAAAACATAAAACGTAAGATGCGCATAATGTAATTACCCACAATCCTCCTCGGTGTCGAGCTTCCTTTTCGTGGTGAGCAGGCTGTTTTTGTCATGCGTGTTAAACCAAGTACGCTTGGTTAATAAAACGGCATTTGAAAATTGTAATACATATTAGTATATCTGTATTGTAGAGGGAACGACATATAAATGTTGAATGCATATGTTAGTGCTTCAAATAACTGGTCATTATAAGTAAACTGTCATGCAACTCGACTTCAAGCATCGTTCCGGGATGAAACATCCAACTGCAGTTCCCTGTTTTATACCATCTAGGTGCTGGTTGCTGTATGAATCTATCTTCGAAGAAGATGATTTCATCTCTCTATTATCTATCTATCTATCTATCGATCTGATTATCTATCTTTATCTATCGATTAATCTTTATCGATGTCTATCAGTTGTCGGTCTGTCGTCTGTCTGTCTGTCTGTCTGTCTGTCTGTCTGTCTGTCTGTCTGTCTGTCTGTCTATCTATCTATCTATCTATCTATCTGTCTATCTATCTCTCTCTTCCACCCCCCCACTCCCACCCCCCGGCCCCACACCAACCACTCTCACACACCCCCCCTTCCCCCCCTCACACACACCACTCTCGCCCCAACACCCCCCACACACCTTCTCACAGGCATCTCCCCCCACCCACACCCCCCCCCCTTCTCTCCACCCCCCACCCTCGCTTCACACACCCCACACCCCCCCCCCACCCTCTTCTTCAACCACACACACACCCTTCAACCAACCACACCCCCCCGCTCTCCCCCACACATCCACCCCACCTCTCTCTTCACCCAACCCCCCCACACCACTCTCTCTTCACCCCACACACACCACAAACACACTCTATCTCACCCCACCACACACTCCTCACACACAATACATCACACACCCCCCCTCTCTTCGCTTCCCCCCCCCCCTTCTCTCCCACCCCCCCCCTTCTTTTCTTCCACCCCCACACACACACACTTCTTCAACACACAAACACCGTTCTCTCTTTTTCTCTCTCTCTCTCTCACACACACCCCCACACACACACACTCTCTCTCTCTCACCAAACACAACACAAAACACCTCTCTCCACACACACACACCACCAAACTTTTCGCACACCAACACACACACACACACTTCACACACACACACACACAAACACACTCTCTCTCTCTCACTCACACACAAACCATCCTACACCCCCCCACCACACCCACACACCACTCTCTTCATACACACACACACACACAACCACTCTCTCTCTCTCTCTCACACACAACCTCTCTCTGCTCTCTCTTCACCCCCACAAACCCCCACACCCCACAACCCTTCCCCACCCACACACCCACCCACTCTCCCCCCCTCTCTCCCAAACCACCCCCCCCATTCTCTCTCCCCCCCCCACCCTCTTTTCTCCCCCCCCACCTCTCTACACCCACAACACACCCCCCTCTCTTTCTCTCACACACACACTCTCTCTCTCCCACACCCCTCTCTCTCTCTCTCTCTCTCTCTCTCTCACACACACCACCACACACACACGTCTCGCTCTCTCTCTCACACACACACAAACACAACACTCTCTCCCTCCCTCTCTCTCTCACACACACACCACACACACACCACAGTCTTCTCTCTCTCTCTCGCTCCACACACACACACCACACACACAAACAGTCATCACACACACACACACTCTCTCACACACACACACACTCTCTCTCTCTCTCTCTGTCAGTGTCTGTCTGGAGAAATACTCAAGACCGCAGTCATACTTCTTTACTTCTTCACGAAGGAGCTGGCTTCGCCGTGAATGGAGATTCTAAACTCAGCACAACAGCAGTCTTTGAACAGAGACTCTCTACCATTCCTCCATCGGACTACATCAAAGGGACTCGTTTATTGATAACGACGGAACAGTTTGTTATAAGTATGACGCATAAATAATGTTTAATAATTGCTCTGATGGAAGATCTTTCTCTAATAACTTGGAGGATTTTGATTCTATACGGAGTGTGCTTCTTTACAGGTTAGTACAGGACTCGGTTATTGATTCGAGTTGTTTGTTTGTTGCTTTCCTCAGCTGTTTCTCGCATACCGGGGGGGATTTAAAGACCCCGTGGGGTTTTTGGGAACCACTCGAGTGCAGGTACATTAAAATGTTTAGAAGTTAAATAATTACGAGCTTTCTATCAATATGACAAAATCGCTGATTTATTTAGAAACCTTAGCTGTCATTGTAAACCTCTTATTTATTTTACACCGAAACTTTCATAATATGTACTATCCTACTATTATGATATTAGTTTTTTTTTGTAATTATAAATTTAAAAAAAAAAAATGAATTTCTTATAACTAGCTACTTTCCACGCTGTTCGACAAAAGCTTCCGTGTCGCTATAGAAACGACTCGATTCTACCAATCACAATTTGAGAAACGCGTCACGTGGCCACTGGACGAGACCCGTATGCGGAAAACATAACAAGACGCTGTTGTCGTTCAAAAGAAAAATCCACATTTTGAAACAGATCTAACGTTTATTGAGTAGAAACATGCGTTAATGGCTTCTAGACGTGTTAAAGACGGAACCGGAACGGAGTTCGAGTCCGACTTGCGCGAAAACAAGGAGGAAGATGGAGGGAGCGCAACTGATTCTGATGCGTCAAGTTACAGTTACTCAGATTACTCCGAGTAAGAAACAACAACAAACTCAAAACTGTAATTATTCATTACTGGATTGCCAATTAGATGTCTTCAAGTTGCATGCTTTGCTATAGAACGTTCGTTTTGTTATTTACACCATTGTCAAGTTGGCTGCATTTGTGTATGTAAACATAGCCTATGCTTGTTTTATTAATATATGAGTCTATTGAAATAGATACATGTACTAGAGCTGGTTTGGTTTATTTCAGTTGAAGACCCACATTTAGCCTCATTTTCTGCCCTCTCTCATTTTTTAAGGGGATTTTCTGTTTCCAATTTGGAAAGTCAGCCATCATAAATAATGATATGCTATTCACCATCTTTAGTGAATGTATGCATGTGGTTGCCAAGAGCTAACCACCAAAGCAGCGTGGCTTCATTTAGAAATGGGGAAGAAAACATAATGGCTGGCTCTGGCTGAATATTGAGCTGAGCTTTTCTGGACTGAAGGAGAGGATTCGGTTTCAACGCTTCAGGATGTGTGGCTTTCCCTGCGCATTTCGGACTGCCCAACTACTCGCGAGTAGGCTTTAGTTTGGTTTCTAACTCGCTTGTACCAATTATGCTACGTGGGTGGTGATGGAAAGTGTCTGTTGCGGAGCAACTGTGGCAATCGCAAGTTTTCACACGAAATTCGTCTTATTAGGAATATGGTGTTTGAGAGTATAGTGATCGCTGTAGGGATCTTAAAACTACTTTAACATTTTTTACAATAACATACAGTATCTCACAGAAGTGAGTACACCTCTCACATTTGTGTAAATATTGTATTATATCTTTTCATGTGACAACACTGAAGAAATGATATTTTGCTACAATGTAAAGTAGTGAGTGTACTGCTTGTGTAAATTTGCTGTCCCCTCAAAATTATTTTAATGTCTAAACCGCTGGCCACAAAAATGAGTACACCCTTATGTTAAAATGTCCAAATTGGGCCCAAATTGTCAATATTTTGTGTGGCCACCATTATTTTCCAGCACTGCCTTAACCCTCTTGAAGCTTTTATCAATTGAGAAACTACATGGAATAATTAATACAAAAATGAATTTGTCACATTTGTAAAAACCAGTTAATAAGCTTTTTTCCCCTCTAAATTGGAACCTAAAATTGTGATGTTGAAAAACGAATGTCCAGTATTTTTATTGTTAACTAAAATAATAATACAAATGTTTGAAAAAAAGCTGAAAAAAAAACTTTTACAAAAATGAAATGTTGCCTTGGCAACTAACAAAAAATAAGTTTAAGTACTAAAATAACTAAAACAAATAAAAATAAATTAAAGCTAAACAGAAAATTTGAAAAAAACAAACTAATAAAAGTGACTGAAGCACTTTTAAAAAAGTGACTGAAGGCTAAAACTTTAAAATTGTAAATGAAAACTGAAATATTAAATACATTTAAAATATTCATAAATTCTACACTAAAAATAAAACAATTATAACATAGAAATAGCTATTTTACAATTAATTACAGCAGGAAATACATTGAATTAAAATGAAATGTTGAAGTAGAAAGACTGACGTGCTATTTTTTTTATTTTCTTGTAAAACCTATTCCATTAATCTTTGTTTTATTTACAACTTAAAATATGTCATTTTTACATTGTGTAATTGTATATAAGCAATACTTAAATAAAACCTGCAGTCGATTTCAACCTAATGAAGCTGATTGAATTGACTTAGTTCTTATTTATCAACATAGTCATGTCAGTAGTCTGACTCAAAAAAGTTTGTTCTGAGAATAATGACATTCAGACATTTTAAGTGTCCAGATACTTTTTTGAGGCCACTGTATATTGGGTATTATTGCATGCTTCTCTAATGCTCTCTTTGTTTTTTGTCACAGTGACCTGGAGCCGGAATGGCTGGATGACGTCCAGAAGAACGGTGAACTCTTCTATCTGGAGCTGAGTGAGGGAGAGGAAGAAGCTCTGCTGGCCCAGGTCTCTGCCAATCACTCCGCTGCCACCAATCACGTCCGTTTCAGTGATAAGGAGGCAGAGATTATCACCGACAATGGCAAAAAGCAAGCAGCCTCTGGCAAATCCGAAGCAAAACTCAAGAAGTTCACCAAGATCCTGAGACGAAAGCGGCGACCATCTCAAAGGAAAGCCGCTGATGGAAAAGACGCAGGGTCTTCCCAGCGTCCCACCTCCATCTTGAAGAATCAAGCGGGCCAGCGGCCGGGAGTCGTGGTCCAGCAGCAGCGTCTGAAGGACGTGTGCGTGTATCTGAACCCCAAACGTCTCGCGGGTTCCTCGTCTCCGTCTCCTGAGAGAGGCGGATTGTTAGAGGCCTTGCTGGGTGTTGTTCACCGTCCAGGAGGAAGTGCTGGGAAAAAAGGGGGAAAACTCATCATCCATGGTCTGGTCCCACATAGTCCCGCTAGCAAGTGTGCAGAAATTCTTATCGGTAAGCGCAGCTAGACCAGGAATGGGTCAGTTAAGAAAATTTACTAGTATTTTTTAGGGATGCTCCGATCGATCGGCCGGAGATCGGTATCGGCCGATAATCACATTTTATGACTCGATCGGTACACACTACACTTGGCCGATCTCACGAACCGATCGCAATTCGATGACGTCAACGCGTGACGACGTACATGATGCGTGGGGACACAAATGATTTGGCGCCACAAGTCATGCCATCGCCGGTGTGGAAATGCTATGACGTTTTGAGAAACAATGAAAACATGAGAATCAGAACCAACATTTTTTAAAACATCCGAGCTGTAATGGTGCTCTATTCTGGAAAAGGGGGCGGGGAGCAGGAGCTCGTTTGTATTTAAAGAGACAGGCACAAAAAACAGCGTGTTTCTGCTTCCACTCAAAATAGGCATTTTCAAAATGATATAATAAATGATCTGTGGAGTATTTTGAGCTTAAACTTCACAGACACTTTCTGGGGACACCAGAGACTTATATTACATAGTGTAAAAAGGGGCATAATATGTCTCCTTTAAGTCAAGTTGCAGCTTGGTGTTGTGGTTGGATTTACTCATATTCTCTCTCACAACTGCTTGTTAAGCACTCTAGTTTTATGTTCCTAGTACATTTGGTAATGAAATCATACGACAGGAAGCTGTTTTTTCAATTGTGCAGTATATTTACAGTGAATGTTTTTCAGTTGATGACCTAAAAGGACATTCAAGGGGAACCCGCAGTCGTTTTCTTCCCGAGGCAGACCAAAGAAATTCCAAACGGGTTACACCACCCCGAAAACTCTTTCCCCAGCAGCTTTTTACAATTGTTTCTCAAACGCCCCTCCATACTAAAGCAATTAGACCGTTTATCTGAAATAACTGAGGGAAATCTTTGCATGCCGCAAAGGGAAGAGTGTGCAAATCTACCGAAGGCAGGTGGAGGTGCTGTTTGATGTGAATTTGTTTTTTATCTTATGATAGAGATACAATTTACCTAAGCTGTTTGTACACTCAAGAATCAGGCGACAAGTTACAGATGTTAGTTTTTCATGTTTTCTGTAGGTGATGCCCTGGTTGCTGTGGACGATGTGGACGTTACTTCAGAAAATATTGAGAGGGTTTTGTCCTGTATACCAGGCCCCACACAGGTAAGTGTGAGATTTTGTGTCTTTTCCCTGAAATTGTGCATCTTTCTAAGACTAAATGCTTGAAACATTGAAACAGAGCCAAAGGTGTTTTTGAATAGTTCAACCCTGAGGTACATATAAGGATGAAAGCTGAGAAACATTTTCACCACTTGTGAGACAATTGCTCAGTTTTTCTGCCCGCAGACCTCCTGTAAATGAACCATAAATGTCTTGGAGGGGGCACATGCAGAGTCAGACTTCTGCGTTGGCAGCTGAAGGTCTTGTTTGAAGGCATTATTGAGCTGAATTTGGCTGTGAAATTGTTTTTTTAACAAAGTCAATTATTTTCAGATTAGCACTTTCTAAAAGTGGTTTTGGTTTTTGGTCTGTGCCTTGGGGACTTGCCGAGAACTGAAGCGGCCATGGCATGAATGATTTATTATTTTCCTGAAAACCCTCCAAATTAACAATATTTTTTACATTAACACATTTGGTTAAATGTGCTTGGTGAAATATTGGCCGTAATCTTGTCATAAACAAGACAAATGGACTGTCGATGTGCATTAAGCTTTGATAGTTTCCTCATGTCGTAAGCTGCTGCTGAGCTCTTTGGGTTGGTGAGGCTGTTGCAAAATGTTGGTAAAATTATACAGTTTTTTTTACTTTTTGCATTTTCCACTTATGGCCAAAATAGTGATTGATTTCAACTAGTGGTCGACCGATATACGGAACCGATATTTGGCATTTTGTCAAATACGGCATGGGCGATACGTTTTCGGTTGGCCGAGTGTTTTCGGTGGGCGGGACGTGTATTTTGACGGTGCTGAGAACAGCATCGAGCTAATGAGCACTACCGTGTTCCACATTCCTGTTTGCTGTCGTCATTAACAGTCTCGTTAATATTGGATAGAAGTCTATCAAATAATCAGATAGAACTGTGAAAATGAAAGAATTAAAATGCGCATATCGCGCCGAGCATAACAGTAATATACGACTGAGAATTTGCTTTAATATTATTAGTAATAGATAGAAAGGCACAAGCATTAGAATAAGGTGCGTGGTTTTGTCCAGGCAGCATTCTAGCAAATTTATATAATTAAACAAATTTTCGACCATAGAGATAAATGAACATTTAATTTCATCCAAACCGTGCCGACTAGCTCGATACAGTTATAGTGGAGATTTGGAAGTGTGTATGTGATCTGCGAGTGACGCGTGTCTCGGCGTGGCACGGTCGGTCACGTGCAAATTTAGCAATGGCGAACAGGAGGAAGATGATTCAGCTGAATGAGACGCTGGACTTTCATGTAGCTGCGAGCGGCTCGGACAACTTTAAACTATTAGGTAGTGATTTTCAGATGTATGAGTCGCTGTACTGCTTTTGCGACCACGCAGTAATCCATGTCAGTTCATTGCAGCTGTATGGTAAATATGAGTGTTACATGGGTTTATTGAACAAAGATAAATAAAAAAAAAAGAAGTGATTCCACAATGAACACAAAACTTCCCAGACATATGAGTGCTTCCTTTTTAGAATTAGATTTGTAGTAAATACTTAGGTCTTTGTTTAAAGGCTTTGTCTCTAAAGTATAAGTATGGTGGTTGTACACAATTATTTTTAATCCATTCAAACTGATTTCAAATTCTTAAATATAAATTAAAATAAAGAAATGGATAGGGATTAGATTGGCTATCGGCCAACCCTGCCTTTCCAACAAGTCACATTCTCCATAAGTGTTTTTTTAGTTTTTACTGTATAAAAAGTCCCAAAAGCCTAATTAAGAAGTCATTTTTTGCAGTGCACTCTTAAAAATAAAGTTTCCAAAATGTGATTTTGCTGCGAAGCCACAGACAAACCATTTTTGGTTCCACCAAGAACATTTGAACAGTTCTTAAAAGGACGATTTTTCTTAGTGTGAAGTATATTTAAAAATGTAAAGACCCGTTTTCCACTATAGAGAACCTTTTGTGTAGTTTAAAGGTTGTTGCAGGTTCTTTGTGGAACCATCAATGCCAGTATAAAGAAGCTTTATTTTTAAGAGTGTGTTGCATCATGGGGACAGAAGACGTTGAGTTCAACCAAACATTGATGCTTTGCAGCCTTGTTTTTCTATAGCTAGACGCTGCTTCTTTCTGAGAATGCTTTCCATTTGATCACTTCTAAAGCTGGTTTTGTTCACTTACTTGCCTGAAAGAGGACGGAATGTTGAAATTACAGAGTTGCGTCGCGACGGCGGTGACGAAAACGCTTGTTTTTGTAGGCCACAGGAAAAGAGCCATTATCCTGTGGACACGAGAGAGGGAGAAAGTGATTAAAGGACAAGAACCGATTGCAAATTACACTATAGGACAAAAAAAGGACAGGCGAGGCTATTAGGATATTAGGGTAGAGGAACGGTGCTCTTGTGAGGTTTCAAAGGGCTTGCCAAGATTTTAAAATGAACTTCGCCTCGGCTGGTGATTTATGAAATTATAAGTGTTGCATAATTGTTGTTGAGTCTGACCTTAAGAGTTACTAAACCACAGGAACAAAACCATCATGTCCACTGACATCGGCCTTTCATTGGACACTGACACCAACACAGGGTCAGATTTTGCTTTTTGAAATAAATTAATATACTTTTTTTTGAGCAAGGATGCATTAAATTGGTCAAAAGTGGCTGTAACAAACGATTTCTGTTTCAAATAAATGCTGTTCTTTTGAACTTTCTATTCATCAAGGAATCTGAAAAAAGTGTTTCACAGTTTCCACAAAAATACGAAGCAAATATGAACTTTTCAATATTGATAATAATCAGAAATGTTTCTTGAGCAGCAAATCAGCATATTAGAATGATTTCTGAAGGATCATGTGACACTGAAGACTGGAGTAATGATGCTGAAAATTCAGCTTTCATCACAGGAATAAATTAGATTTTACAATATATTCAAATAGAAAAAAAAGTCATTTAAAATTGTAATAATATTTCATAATATTGAGTTTTTTTGCTATATTTTTGATCAAATAAAATCAGCTTTGACATCACTGGAATAAATAGAAATTATTATTAAATTAGAAAAGTTATTTTAATTTGTAATACATTTTTACAGTATTGCTGTTTTTACTGTACTTTACTTTAACTTTACTTTAACTTAGCTGCCTTAATTTTTTAAGTGCAATCAAACTGGCTGTACAAGTTATTTTAACTTTAATTATTTTAAAGTGACTTAGAAAAATTGATTTGATTCTTGTATAACTTAAAAAAATTAAGTTGAAATTGGTTAAAATAATTAGATTAATTAACGTACGTTTTTTTTTTACAGTGTATTTGTGATCAAATTAATTCAGCTTTGTATAACAGGAATTAATTACATTTTACAATAACTTCAAATAGAAAACATTTATTTCAAAAGAGACTTCCGATGATAGTGTAAGTATCAAATAAAATACATTGCTTTTGAAGCAACATAAATAAAAAAAAAATGTAAAAGTGTTAAGGTCATTGCACACCGAGTCCAAAAATTTCATCCGAAATTTTCGCACGCTAAATAATAAATACGACCTCACGTTATGTCAATCACGTTTACACACTGCCTCCGAAATATTCGTCCGTCATAAAAAAATCGGATCGGGTTCGATTTTTTCCGTTTTTCGCATCCGTTGCAAGCATTTTGAGAGGTGTTTTGACAGTTCGGAGCCACCGTACAAGCGAACGCCAAAATCCAGAATGGCGATTGTCAAGTTCATCCACTCGTCTCGCAGCACAAAGCACTGTATATAGATCCTTGCACACCGAGTTCACAGAAATTGTTGGTCTTCTTTTTAATATGTGGCTCTAGTATCGCTAGCAAAAGCATCAACCTGAGCCACTGACATCCTGAAGTAAACTTTGAATCGCCCGGGATAATCCCGCTGCTCCTTAATAAGGAGGGGGAACTCTCCTTCCTCTCTGTATCTCAGGATTGGATGGACCCAATATTTCCTTTCTTTTTCTTTTTTTAAGAAGCGAGAGGACAACAAAATCATCCTTGAACACTGCTTGAAGACTCCATTTAGTGCTGTTTTGCGAATCTTTTCGCAACGAATTAATTAATACGCATCGGACTCAGTGTGCAAGGTTTCTGTGCGTGACGAATTTTTAGGATTTCGAATACGAAAAAACGCATATGAAAATTTCCGACTCGGTGTGCAGAGACCTTTAGCCAGTCAGGCTAGACTTCCTAGCATTGGCCCTAATGCATGATGACATAATACCTACATTTACATTTATTCATTTAGCGAGCTGGTATCCTAAGAGATTACGGATGAGATTGTGTGATGTGAATGTGAGGTCGGTGTGGAAGCTGCTCTAATAACAGCGCTTCAGTCCAGCTGTTTGCGGTCAGCAGACACTCATGTGTGCTCGGCTCTGCATGTTAAACAGCCGCTTTCTGTGTGCTGCTGCTCTCCTTGATCTCTGAGTGTACGGTTTTTATGATTTGTAAAGTCTTAGAAAGCTACGGTTCGTTTTTAGCAGCAATATGTGGCTGACTTTTGAGCTACACGTTAACCTAAAATCATAAGTTATGTGTGCGAGTTGAATGTTTCGGGTCTTCTGCTCACCAAGGCTGCATTTATTTGATATAAAACACAGTAAAAACAGTAATAATGTGAGAAAATATTACAAATTAAAATAACGGTTTAATATTTAAATACTGTTAATTATAATTTTATTTCTCCAGTCTTCAGTGTCTCATGATCCTTCAGAAATAATTCTAATATGCTGATTTATGATTATTATCAATTAGGGATGCACCAGAACGAGTCCGATACCGATACTTTTCTTTTGGTATGGTACCTACCCGATCACCGGTATTGTCTAGCATTTGTAATTTCTACAAATATTGGGTACAGAAACTAAAAAAAGTGTTAGCTGGCTTTTTGTGTAAAACATTTTTTTCAGGATTTTTTTGATGAATAGAAAATTCAAAAGAAAAGCATTTATTTGATATACAAATCTTTTATAACATTACAGATGTATTTATTATCGTTTTTGATCCATTTAATGCATCCTTACTAAATACAAATATTAATTTCTTTAAAACCCAAACTTTTAAACAGCAGCATATAGTTTCACAGTCTATGAGATATTTAGGCTTGAAACAAGTTCTCTTGCTTTTATGGCATCAAAATAATTTTGCATGTGGGAAATCAGACACAAAGAGTTCAGATCCAGAGGAATGGCACAGTATTACTGCAAAAGCTGTTATATGTGGTAGAGCACAGAGAGAGTCTCTTTTCATCATTCAGCCTTTCTGAGGTTATTTACATCAGTTAAACTTGATGTCAGGCTGTTGCACCAAAAATATCATTTATACTTATTCATGCCAAGTAATACAACCCAGCAGCCATTATTATACAGCTGTGTTCAACATGGACCCTTATTTCAAGTTTTATTTTGCTTGACCTTGGTGCGAAGGAAAGTAGTTGTGTAAAATGATGTGATGATAAAGGGAATTTGGGGATCTCAAAGAACCATCATTTCTTGTCGTCTTTCCACAGTTCATACTGAAATGAACAATTTCTCAAACTGTGAGAAAATAAATCGTAGAAAAACAGATGTCTGCTGTTTGCCAGGACATTATCCATTAATTTTATGGACATTATAATTCATGTAGATCCAAGCATTAATGTAAACTAGTAACATGTATAATAAATTAATGTAAATTAAATATTAATGTTGTTATAAAATAAATAAATAAAATATTCTAAAATATTATATTGTAACGTAACAATACTTTTTAAAATAAGTGTGGGTCGTTGTACATTATTTGCTTTAAGTTTACTTACTTTTTGTAAGAGGTATTTGTGGTGTGTGTGTTGATATATTATATATATTACTATATATATATATATATATACACACACATATATATATATATATTATATATATATATATAATATATATACACACACATATTATATAATATATATATATACACACACACATCACTCATCTGTTATATACTGTACATGTCAGGTAATACGAAAAAATATAAAAGTATGCTAAAAAATCTGCTATTGTAATTACAGGTTATTTAATTATTTAATTCATTTAGTTAAATACTAGTCTAATTTGTGTCTTAGACTTTAGATGAAAACAAACTATCATAAATATACCCCAAATTGGATTGAAAGATAATATCGGGCAGCGGGTGGTGTGTGGTGTGTGAAAATGTATTTTAATTCTTATATTAATATAATATATATATAATATATATATATACAATCTTAAATATTTAAATAGTAAGTATGGATATTTCCTTTAATACTAAAACCACAATGCAACTGCAATTCCCCAATCAATCTAAATAAATATGGACATATGTGACCCTGGAGCACAAAAGCAGTAAGTCAAGTCGCTGGGGTATATTTGTAGCAATGCCAAAAATACACCGTATGGGTCACAATTATAGATTTTTATTTCATGCCAAAAATCATTAGGATATAAAGATTATGTTCCATGAAGATATTTTGTAAATTTCCTACTGTAAATATATCAAAACGTTTTGATTTTTGATTAGTAATATGCATTGCTAAGAACTTCATTTGGACAACTTTAAAGATGATTTTCTCAATATTTTATTTAATTTTTTGCACCCTCAGATTCCAGATTTTCAAATAGATGTATCTCGGCCAAATATTGTCCTATCATAACTAACCATGCATCAATGGAAAGCTTATTTATCCAGCTTTCAGAAAATAATAAGTCACTCTCAATTTTAAAAAAGGACCCTTAGAGGGTTTTTGGCCCAGGTACATTTGTCACACAATACATTGAGCCCTATTTTTATAGGCTGTAAACAGCTTGATATGATTGTGTTGTTGATATTCTCCTGTTGTGATTGCAGTATTTATTTCAGGTTGTGTCTCTGTGTTTCTCAGGTGAGGTTGACTCTGGAGACGGTCTGTCCCGTCGGGATCGGTCCGGACTTGAGAGCAAAGGTGGCTCCTGCGGTCAGTCAGCTGGTGCGTCTGCTGTGGGGTGAGGACACCGTCGAGCTCCAGATGTCCATCGCACATGTCCCACACATAGTCATGTACCTCTCGCTCAAACTGGACTCCGATTCGCTGCAGGATGAGGTCAGTCCACTTGACTTCATTCAGAGGCACAAAACGTTCTGACTCTCCCCATTGATTGCATTACAAATATCATTTTCAGCTTGTGAGAACTGGGCAAAGCTAAAATAGCTGTGTGTGGATTATTTCAGTGCTTGATCCATTAACATTATTGCACCATCCAAAAGAGTTTCCCTGTTAAACCAGCCAGCGGCGAGCTGCCAGGAATGAGCATGAATGGCTCTGCTGTGCCGCTGACGCTCGGCTCGCGTTTATAGCGCCATCAGCGTGACGCGAGGAAACAGGAGAAGAGAACGAGACGTTTGCCTGCGCCTGGCTGAATAATTCACAGCCAGACGCCACGTTCCCATCAGAGACCGAGAGAGAGAATTATAATTATTATATTTATTTCATTTTCATTTCAGTTAACAAATATGTTTTTAATAGTTTCAGTTAACAATAACAACAGGGTTCTTCGCTCCTGCTCCTGCAGAGTCACTTTCCTGTGAAGCTTAGATCCAACTAATAACACTAAACACACTTGAATCTACTAATCGGAGTCTTTGAGTTTGCTTGAAAACTACATCCAGGTGTGTTGGATCACATTTAAAACTAAGGAATGAGGGACTCTGTCCTAGCCTTACACAGATTTACACCCTCTACAAAGATTTAAGTTGGTTTTTTGGCCTCCTGTCAGGCTGGAGTTTCGAACACATCGAAGCAGCTTTTGTAAATGCATCCGTCCAGGTGCTGAGAGTTCAGAGCAGTTGATTTACGCCGTTAAATCTCTCTGTGTTGCTCTCGTTTGCGCTCTGACTCACTTAAAAACCTCTTTCTATACCGTGCCGAGCTTTAATGTGAGTTTGAGCGTTTATAATGTGTGTTTTTATGCGCTGCAGCTCTCAAACCGCAGGCCAAAACGACAGCAGCGAGCGACCGCCTCTGAACACTGACTTGAGCTTTAAGAGTGTAAGAAATACACTGAAGAGATAAGAGGTGTGTGTGGTTTGAAGGAGGACATGAGAACTTAATTTCTCACACAAACTCAAACGCTCGTGGTCTGAAAGCGTTGCCAGGTTGAATGGTTCCTGCTCCGCATACTAATCAAAATGAGAAAGGAAACGTCCCTCCCCTTCTTTCCTTCTATCTCAAGCTGCTGCAGCTTACGCAGGAGAAGAATAGCGGCTCCTCAGGGGAATATGTGTGGGTTTTGGCAAAGTTATGAGCTGTGAGCTAGTCGTAATTCAAAGTCACCGTGTTTCGTAAAAGAGGAGCTTAACTTATGAAAGATGGCCAATTTACTTGTTCCTAGTTATATAAACAATTAATGCTTCTTCAAAAAAAGTTAATATTTTATTATTATATTTATTAAAGTTTAATATGTTTTTAATGTGTTTGATTATTTTATGTATCCAAGTTATTTATACATGTTCCAACATCTGATGCACAATTAATGCTTCTTCAAAAAATATGTAATGTAATATTTATTTTTAATATTGAAATATTTTTATTTAGTTCTTTGTTTTGTTTTGTTTTCCCAATTACTTAAACATTGTTCCTTGTTTATGAACAATCCATGCGTCTGCAAAGTAGTCATATTTTATTTTATTTACTACATGTTCTAATTTTATTAACAATCAAGCTTCTTAAAAAAAAGGTTTTTAATTTTTCTTTAATTAATAACCTTTTTTTGTACATTTAATTGAATTT
The DNA here is from genome assembly GCA_018155175.1 of Sinocyclocheilus anophthalmus. Lineage (NCBI taxonomy): Eukaryota > Metazoa > Chordata > Actinopteri > Cypriniformes > Cyprinidae > Sinocyclocheilus > Sinocyclocheilus anophthalmus. The sequence goes on from JADLZN010005093.1 coordinate 154,443, forward strand.
AACATTTAATCAATTTAATTTTCTTTAATTTAATGTTAATTTCCCCGTGGCATGCTTAATGGAAAATGAAATTGGATTATTAGTTATTAAAAAATATTATATTTTTTTTTAATTAATTTTTTTTGAGTGTGAGCATGTGAGTAAATGCTCACACTTGAGCGTTAGTGTTTTTTTTTGGGGGGGGGGGGGGGGGGGGAGGAATTCCTTACTCTAATAGTTATTATAAGATATTTGATTCTAAGATATTTATTATTATTATCTTGTGACGTAATTGACAAGGGAGGCACCTTTGTCCTCCATTCAAGCAAAATGGTCTCAAATAAAATTCATAAAGCATTTATGTTATATCATGATTATGCATACAATCTGTAAAAGGACCTGGGGTCATTATGGTCTATTAAACCTGAGGCTCTCTTTGCTCTTTACAAGCAGGAGGATTTTGTCACCAGTATCCGGCGTCTGAAGCTCGGGCCCAGCTGAAAGCAGTGAGAGGATGTTCTGACGCTTGTGGATTGCTGGAGACGTCAAAGGAGGACAGATAGTCAGGTGAGGGGTTTTATCAATATTTTTATCTTACGCTCACCAAAGGCTGCCTTTATTTGATGGGAAATGCTGTAAAAACAGTGAAATATTATTACAATTTAAAATAGCTGTTTTCTATGTAAATATCTGTTAAAATCTAATTTATTCTTGTGATCAAAGCTGAATTTTCAGCATCATTCCTCCAGTCTTCAGTGTCACATGGTCCTTCAGAAATCATTATAATATACTACTGATTTGCTGCTCAAGAAACATTTCTGATTATTATCAACGTTAAAAAAAGTGGTGAAGTTGTGAGTGGTCAGGTTTAAAGCCGTTTTAATGCTGCATGTCGTGTCGGTTTGTCCCGGTAGTTCGTCTCTGTGGCTCCAGCAGCAGTTGGTTCATGTGGGCTACTGGAAGGAAGGATCCAGTCTGCTGGTGATCGCTGTACCTGCCAGCAGGTAATTCTCATCTTTATAATCATCCCGCCTGCCAACAGCCCACTCTAATCTAGATAATAACTATAATAACTGTCATTATAATCAGCTTGGCTCCTAAAACTGACCGAAAATCTCTATAATCATCCTGTCTGCAAGCCAGTATGTGTAATCTAGATAATAACTCCAGTGATTGTGATTGGGATTGATTTTAGTAATGACACATTATCTTTGACGTCATCCTACTTCTCAATAATAATCAATCGGATCCATAATCCGAGATGTTCAGCTTGTTCATTACCTTAGGTGTTTATTGCTCCACAATGAAGAATGACAGAAGAGTGACTTCTCTCACGATGTGTCCCAATCCACTGCTTGTCATGTATTTTAAAGTCTCTCAAGCAATCAGAAATACTTTTTAGAAAACTGTCAATTTATTTTATTTTATTGTTTTCTTTTCTTTTATCCTTTTCTTTTCTATTTTTCTTTTATTCTCCAAAAGCATGAGATCTAGTTTTTACTTCACATTTATTTTGCATTAATCTCTATTGAGAGTGGATGTTCACACTTTAGTTTTGGTTTAGATTTTTAAAAGATATTCTATTTTTAAATGTTATGTTCATTTTAAATTACAGTTAAACGACAACAATTCTAACGAAAACAACAATTATTATTACATTTACTAAATAATTTTAATTTATTTAAAAATAGTTTATTGTTTCAGCAAGCGCAATGATTTTACGCAACGCCTGAAAATAGGCTAACTTCTGTCAACTTAACCAACGTGACCACCTGCTTGTACAGGGAGCGTGCTGGGGACTATTTTCAGGCGCTGTGTAATATCATTGCGCCTGCTGCACCCTTGTTACGGCAGCAAAGTTCCTTGATTATTACGCCGGAATGAGAGTATAGTTCCTAGCCATATCGGCCTAGAAAATCACAACTTTTCATTTTCCGTCGGTCTTAGTACACGATGTAACTACAGAAGATTCAAGTTTTAAATAGGAAAAATATAGAAACTCTTTGGTCATTTTTGAGCGAGATGCTAACGGTCTAATCAGATTCAATGATCTATGCTAAGCTACAGCTAAAAGTGCTACCGCCAGACCCGGAGATCGGCTGAATGGATTCGAAAACGTTAAAACTCAACAGTTTAACTCTAGGGGAGTTGGAAAATGAGCCTATTTTCAAAATAGTGGAGTGTTCCTTTAAGAGGGATAAATAATAATACAAAATAATAATACTAATTATTATTATTTAAAGTTTGTTTAGTTTAAGTGTAGTTCTCACCTTTCCATCTCTTATTTTATTTCTAGCTTTGGCATTGTTTTTGTTTAACTCCTAATTTTTGTTGCTGATTTTCTATCAGTTTGTAATAATAGTTTTGTTTTGGGGTAAATTTTCGACATTGTTCAAGTGTTCGTTCCTCAGTTTAGTGTGCATCTGTCCCGCAGGGTTCCTCTGTTGTATCTGCAGACTGTGATTGAGGGAGCTGTCCGAACACTCAAGGTCATGTACGGCTCTCTTGACAGGTGTGTCTGTATATTTCTGGAGAGCGTTATGTGTGTGTAGATACAGCAGACGATGACTGCATAACCTCTGTGTCTCTTCAGCTGCTTCTGTGAGGAGGAGAACGCTCCCCGTCTGGATCACTTCTTCTGCCTCTTCTTCCAGCAGCTCATCCAGCCCTGGCGTTTGATTGACAGCTCCAGACCGCCCAGCCCTGACATCTCAGGGAGCCTGTTCTTAGACGGGCTGCCGGCTGTCCGGTGGCTCACTTTACCAGCAGACATAAAGGTGTGACTAGTGAATGATATTAAAGGGGTCATATGATGCGATTTCAAGTTTTCCTTTCTCTTTGGCGTGTTGCAAGCTGTTCTTGCATAGATAAGATCCCTAAAGTTGCAAAGACTAAAGTCTCAAATAGTGCTCGACCGATATTGGTTTTTTGACAGCTGATGCCGATATCTTGGAAAGCAGGGTGGCCGATATAATGCCGATATCATTTTATGTATTTTATTTAATATTTAAGAAATTTGAAATCATTTGAAAATGTATTAAAAAAATAAATGTGTAAAATAAGCATGCTTATACTTTAAATGACAAAGTATTTTTCACAAATAAACAAATATTTAATAAAAATATATTAAAAAGGAAGTAAACACTGTAACCAACAGGGCATTCAATAATCTGGGAAGTTTGTGTGCATTGGGAATCACGTTTTTTCAAATAAAGCCAAGGTAACACTCATTTTACACACAGCACACAGTGAAAATTACATGAAAATGACAGTGTGTAAATGCATAAAGGGCAGCATAATTTGAAATCACGAGTTTAAAGTTTGTCGATCGCGCATCTCAGTGAAGCTGAACTCTCCACCTGTCCGTATTCAGTTCACACGGATCGACCGTCACGCAGAGAACACGCGATCGTGCAGGACACACATGCACACTTCACAAGATCTCAAAACTGGATCCGACTAAGTTTACAGGCTTTGTGAAATTAAATGTTCATTAGTCATTCAAAGATTTCTTTAAATGATGTAAATGCGTATTTGCTGAATGCTGACGGTAAACGAGAAATTATTATAATGTTTGCCTTTCTATTACTAATTATATTAAAGCAATCGTTATAATACTTTTTTTTTGTATACATTTTAATTCCTTTGTTTTATCTGATTATTAGACAGACTTCTGTTCGGGGACAGAACTGTTAACGACGACAGCGAACAAGAGGGGGAATGTGAGCACTGTGTGTTCAGGCGCTGTTCTGAGCGCCATCAAAATAAAAGTCCCGCCACGAACGCATCGGCCAAACAAAAAAACATATCGGCCGATGCAGATATTTAAAAAATGCCAATGGTCGACGACTAGTCTCAAACCCAAAGAGATATTCTTTATAAAAGTAAAGAGTCAACAACACCTACCTAAAATGCCTCGTTTAAACACGCCCCCACATATCTATGTCACTGTGTGGGAAGACTTGCATAACACTGCCCAAATGTTCACACAAAGAAAGAAGGCGTAACTTTTATTCTCGCTGTAGTATTGTTGCCGCCGCTGTGTGTTATGCGGTTTAACACACTGCGCCTGAGATGCCGTGTGTTTCGTTGTGAAAGTGTTTCAGAAAGGCGGGGCATAGAGGAGAAACAATAATGTACAGTATGTGGAAAATAATGTGTTTTTTGAACCGCATAAACACATTTCTTTACACCAAATACACAAAATAATGTTATTTTTAGCAACGTCATATGACCCCTTTAAATGTCTCCTGTAATGATTCACACATTACTGTAAAGGATTATATTTCACCTATTTCTGTCATCGTTTACTCCCCTTCATGTTGTTCCAGTCCATATGCTACTGTTTTTTCGTGAACATCCTCATGCAGATGGGACAGTATGGGTGTAATATTAACAAATGACATGCTCTCAGGTGTTCATCATGTTTTGACTGTTTCTCCAGGTTGAAGTGGACACTGTGCTCTCAGACTTTGAGTCGTCAGATTTTGGTGACATGGTAAGATGAGTTATTGAGCTCAGATAACCCGTTTTTTTAATCATCATAACTTTGGGAAAATCTTAAGGAATAAAATCAGTATATGATTTGACGATTTGATGTCAGTAAAACTGTAAAGTTAAACTGAAACCATTAAAAATTGTTTTTGGTACTTGAAATAAAGATGAAACTAAATCATATATAAATATTAGATGAAAACATAAAAAATAGTTATGAGTTATGAGCAAAGTTTCGGGTCTAGAGGATGCCCGGTTCGCGATCAGCTATAGATCTGAACAGTTTTTCGTTTTATTTGGCCGATCTCGATTTACTCTGGTTTACAGAGGAAACCAAGGAAGCTCTATATCGCTGCTGTTCCATAAGCGCCACCTGCTGTCAGAGAATAAATTTGCACTTTCATTCAGTCCATCTGCTGTTTTTGTTTTGTGCAGGTGTTTTATGTAGCGTACTTTCACAAATCTCTCTCTCTCTCCTCTATCTTCTATATTATATATATATATAATGTTCTAATGCAAATAAAAAAAATAAAACATGAAAAAAAATACAGTTTGATGGGACAGTATAAGTCCTGTGTATGTGTGCAGAAAAATTCAAAATTCAAAAATCAGCTTCCTGCACACATATACAAAAACATTTACAGTCTTACTGTATTAGTCTGATGATGGCTGATGGTTCAGTTTCCAAGGCAACATTTCTCATTTTTGTTTAGTTGAAGTTGAACTAAAATAACTTAAAATAACTAAAACTTAATAAAAACTATATAGACATTTAAAAAAAAGTTATAAAAATGATAAAAACGACAAAATTACTAAAACTTTAAAATGAAGATGAAAACAAAAAATAAAACCTAAATCAAAATATTATCAAAAACTATGATACTATGAAACTAAAGTTGCACTAGTATGAAATAACACTTTCTCTGTTTTCTGTTTGGTTAGTCTGAGGATGTCTGCGGCATGAGGCGTTTGTATGTCATTTTGGGCTCCTGTCTGTTTTACAAGGTGAGTGTTGAACCTCCTGAAGCTGCATGTTATCATCCATTGTGAATCAAGCAGCATCGCATGTTGCTGTGGAAAGTGTTACACGCCTGCTGTCAGTGAGTCATTGAAATATAAAAGTGCTTGTAAAAGGAGTCTCGTTCAGGTGTAATCTTTGAAATGAGTTTGACAGAAGGGCGACATGCCGCTTCTTGTGAATGCAGCTGTCAGCTGAAGAGACTCTTTTAATTATGAATGATGATGTGAAGAGGATTGATAAGTTAAGTCTCCATCTGTTGCTCCTTAAATGGATAGTTCCCCCAAAAATAAAAATGCTGTCATCATTTACACACACACTCAAGTTGTTCCAAACCTGTAAGAGCTTCTTTCTTATGTTCAACACAAAAGAAGATATTTTGAAGAATGTTGGAAACCAAACGGTAGCCATCGACTACCATAGTGTTTTTTCCCCCCAATATTAATGGCTACCATATGAATGGCTAACGTCAACTGTTTGGTTACCAACATTCTTATGTAATAAACATATATAATTGGACTTTCTGTCCTGCAATTGCAAGTTGATATCTCACAATTCTGGAAGTCAATATAGCAAGATATAAACTGGCAATTGTGAGAAAAAAAGTCAGTTGGAAGAAAAAAGTCAGAATTGCAGGATATAAGCTCACAATTATGAGGAAAAAAATCAGAATTTAAAAATATAAAGTTGCAATAGCAAGAAAAATTCAGAATAGCAGGTATAGGTGCATCTCATAAATTAGAATGTCGTGGAAAAGTTCATTTATTTCAGTAATTAAACTCAAATGGTTCTTTTTTGCGTGCAACTAGTGTATTTAAATAAATTCAATGCACACAGACTAAGTAGTTTAAGTCTTTGGTTCTTTTAATTTTTATTTTGGCTCACATTTAACAAAAACCCACCAATTCACTATCTCAACAAATTAGAATACTTCATAAGACCAATTAAAAAAAAACATTTTAGTGAATTGTTGGCCTTACGAAAAATTATGTTCATTTACTGTACATGTACCCAAACATGGTAGGGGCTCCTTTTGCTTTAAATACTGCCTCAATTCAGCGTGGCATGGAAGTGATCAGTTTGTGGCACTGCTGAGGTGGTATGGAAGCCCAGGTTTCTTTGACAGTGGCCTTCAGCTCATCTGCATTTTTTGGTCTCTGGTTTCTCATTTTCCTCTTGACAATACAAAAAAAAAAGAGAATCTATGGGGTTCAGGTCTGGTGAGTTTGCTGGCCAGTCAAGCACACCAACACCATGGTCATTTAACCAACTTTTGGTGCTTTTGGCAGTGTGGGCAGGTGCCAAATCCTGCTGGAAAATGAAATCAGCATCTTCAAAAAGCTGGTCAGCAGAAGGAAGCATGAAGTGCTCCAAAATTTCTTGGTAAACGGGTGCAGTGACGTTGGTTTTCAAAAAACACAATGGACCAACACCAGCAGATGACATTGCACCCCAAATCATCACAGACTGTGGAAACTTAACACTGGACTTCAAGCAACTTGGGCTATGATCTTCTCCACCCTTCCTCCAGACTAGGACCTTGGTTTCCAAATGAAATACAAAACTTGCTCTCATCTGAAAAGAGGACTTTGGACCACTGGGCAACAGTCCAGTTCTTCTTCTCCTTAGCCCAGGTAAGACGCCTCTGACGTTGTCTGTGGTTCAGGAGTGGCTTAACAAGAGGAATACGACAACTGTAGCCAAATTCCTTGACACGTCTGTGTGTGGTGGCTCTTGATGCCTTGACCCCAGCCTCAGTTCATTTCTTGTGAAGTTCACTCAAATTTTTGAATTGATTTTGCTTGACAATCCTCAAAAGGCTGCGGTCTCTCAGTTGGTTGTGCATTCTTTTTCTTCCACACTTTTTCCTTCAACTAAACTTTCTGTTAACATGCTTGGACACAGCACTCTGTGAAACAGCCAGCTTATTTGGCAATGAATATTTGTGGCTTACCCTCCTTGTGAAGGGTGTCAATGATTGTCTTCTGGACAACTGTCAGATCAGCAGTCTTCCCCATGATTGTGTAGCCTAGTGAACCAAACTGAGAGACCATTTTGAAGCCTCAGGAAACCTTTGCAGGTGTTTTGAGTTGATTAGCTGATTGGCATGTCACCATATTCTAATTGTTGAGATAGTGAATTGCTGGATTTGTGTTAAATGTGAGCCAAAATCATCACAATTTAAAGAACAAAGACTTAAACTACCTCAGTCTGTGTACACTGAGTTTATTTAATACACAAGTTTCACAATATGAGTTGAATTACTGAAATAAATTAAAACTTTTTTCCACGACATTCTAATTTATTTAAATGCACCTGTATAAGCTTTACAATTATGAGAAAAAAAAGTAACCTTTGTGAGAAAAAAAGTTGCAATGCAATTGCAAAAATATTAAGTTGCAAGTGCAAGGGAAAAAGTCAAAATGCGAGAGATAAGGTGCCAATGAGAGAAAAAAGTAAACTGCAAAAAGTCAGAATTGCAAAATATAAGCTCACAATTATGAGAAAAAAGTCAGAATTGCAGGATATAAGGTTGCAAGAAAACTTTGCAGAAAATCGCAATTCTGACTTTGACATGCAATTGCAACTTGATATCACCCAATTCTGACTTTATAACTCACAGCTGAGTTTATATCTCGCAATTCGGAGAAAACATTTATAGGTGTTATTAAATAAAAAATATTGAAACTAGCTGAGAGAAGAAGAGTCAGAATTGTGAAATAAAAAGTTGCAATTACCTTTTTTATTTTTTGTTGAGTGGTGGAAACGGGCTTCCATAGTTAGCAGTGTTTATTTTCGTTGTCACACTCATTTGCACGCTACTGAAGGTCAGGAATAGAGATGTGTATTCGTCTGTTGTGTCTGGCAGGGATATCTCATAGCGAACCACCTGCCTAAAGAAGACCTTCTGGACGTGTGTTTGTACTGTCAGCATTACTGTCTGCTGCCGCTGGCGTCGGAGCAGCGCGTGGGGCAGCTGGTGGTGTGGAGGGAGGTGTTTCCACAGCGGAGAACCCAGAACAACACCGCATCACATCCTGGATTCTGCCAAACACACGGAAGACACTTCCTGCTCATAGTGGGCCTGGTGAGAAACACTGTTCTTTTGAACTTTCTATTCATTAAAGACACATGACATAAAATGTATCACAGTTTCCACAAAAATATGAAGCAGCACAACTGTTTTCAACACTGAGAATAACCAGAAGAATGATTTCTGAAGGGTCATGTGACACTGAAGACTGGAGTAATGATGCTGAAAATTCACAGAATTTTAAAATATATTCACATGGAAAACAGCATTTAACTTGTCCTGCTATTTCCCCCATCGCTGCTTTTTCTGTATTTTTGTTCAAATAAATGCAGCCTTGGTGAGAAGAAGAGTCTTGTGTACATATTTACAGAAACCGAAATTTCTGAAACACACCTACCGTACTTCATAATCAGAGCAAAAGTGTTGCTGCTAGACCAACAAGTCATGATTGATTTTCTAGCGCTGGTTTGTGGATTTATTCATGGACTGACAGTGGATGATGTCAGGATGAAGTTATCAAATTAAATGTCACAAATTGATTTGAGCACAATCAGCTGTTCAACAGTTGCTGATAAAAAAAAAGTGTTATTGAAGTGTTAAGAGATTTTTTAAAACAAAGTTTTAAATGTTGCAGGAAAACTTTTTCAAAAGTTAAAATTTTTTGGGGTCTAAAATTTTTCTTGAAAAATGTATCTTCTGCTCACAAAGGCTGCATTTATTTGATCAAAGTACAGTAAAGTCAATACTATTATGAGATATTTTTCAATTTAAAAAGAACTTAAGTTTTAATAGTTTCATATTTAAAAAGTATTTTAAAATATAAACTTTTCTTGTTGTTATCAATGCTGACAATAGAAATGGTTACATTTTGCTGAAAATGTATTCATCCTCAGGCCATTCAAGTGTAGAGATTTATTTCTCATCTGATCAGATTTGGAGAAATCTAGCATCATTGATTCAGCAATGGCATGCTCTGCCAAGGTGAATAGTGGTCAGAATGAGAGCGGCCAACAGCTGATAAAAATATCACCATAATCCACAAGTAATCCACACCACTCCAGTCCATCAGTTAATGTCTTGTGAAGTGATAAGCTGCGTGTTTGTAAGAAACATGTCCATTTACAACCCTACGATTTGTCCCTAGAATGAAATGGTCTGTTATTACCTTATTTGGAAGGGTCATGAATAATAATGTTGAGCTCTGCTCTGATTTGCTGTTTCACAATGCGGCTCAATGTTGAGCTCTGCTCTGATTGGCTGTTTCACAATGCGGCTCAATGTTGAGCTCTGCTCTGATTGGCTGTTTCACAGTGCGCTCAATGTTGAGCTCTGCTCTGATTTGTGGTTTTGCAGTGTGGCTCAATGTTGAGCTCTGCTCTGATTGACTGTTTCACAGTGCGGCTCATTTCAGAACACAGCAGGAAGGAAACACAGGGAAAATATATATTTCAATACTATCTCTAGCAGTTATAAGGGGCATATATAGGGCATTGAAACTGCTTTCGAATGCACGATCGCTTTTTACTTTCACTTTTGAGATTTGCGATCGCACGTGATCTGTGTAAACTACAGCGGCAGCACTTACTACACATTTGACAAGATCAGATGCTTGTCAGTGGTGCTCAGGATCTGTAAATCATTCACCATCATCCTCAGTCATCTCTCCTTACTCTGTTTATGTGGTAAGTGAAATCTTATGTACTGTAATGTAACAGGCTACCGCTAGCAAGCAGCTAACATGTCCCTTTAGTGGCGGTTATTTGTTTTCCGGCCTTTCGAATAAGACACGACCATCTCTGCCACATACACCCCTGCACAGCCTGGAACATGACATTTATTTCCATGATCTGCCATTTTCGCTATTATCCTCACTGTTATTATTCAACTATGCCAAGGTAAATACAGTTTTCCATTCTATGGCACCTTTAATGATGGATTTGTAACAAACACGCAGCTTTTTACTTAACAAGATGGACTGGAGTGGTGTGGATTACTTGTAGGTTAATATGGTTTGAGCGCAATAATTGAACAATGAATTATTGAAAATATAATGCACAGCCAATGTATAACCGCAGTTTTTCCTTACTGATGTTTCCAGAGGCACTTCATGCAGTGTGTGTTGCTGGAGGCCGGTGGTTGTACTTCGCCCACTCTGGGATCTCCAGGTCCCGACTGCGTCTATGTGGATCAGGTCAAAGCCACACTCCTTCAGCTGGAGAGTCTGGATGCTGCCATTGAGGAGCGGCTCACGGCTCCGCCCACTCCCTGCCTCTCCTGCGCCGATTGGTTCCTTCCTGCCGGTGGGCGGGACCGACAAGACGGCATCAGCAGCTCGCCGATCCTCAGCCGTCTGACGGCAGCCATCAAACCCCCGTCGCCGGGCGGGATGGGGCGGAGTCTGTTCGTGGAGGCGGGGTCCTCGAGTTTAAGAGGACGGAGGCCAAGTCCACAGAGGAGTCTGTCTGACAGCGGCAGCGAGGGTCACGCTGACGGGATTTCAGGTCTGAGTCCTCATGCCACACCGCCCCCTAGTGGCACACGCAGAGACTCCCTCGGCTCCGGAGGGTCAGACGGCAGCCTGGGCAGCGCGGGATTTTTCAAGGTGTCTTATATTAATTACAGTTCATGTCATGTTGTTTCACTAGTAGTTTACATTTTTCAGTCTCATGAAACAAGAACATGTTCATCCCAAAAGCAAAGGAATGAAATTATAAATTACATCATGCATAAACAAAATTAATTAAATTCTCAGACAGCTATGATAATACAGAAAAAAATATTCATATTATATATTATGGTGTATTATTTAAATTATAAAGTACATTTCTAATCCAAATTAAAGTTCAAGTATATATTGAAATTAATGTATGCAGAATTTTTTAAATATGTGTGTTATGTATGCAGTTATTATTTATAGTATTGTAATGTATTATTTAAATTATAAAGTTAATTTTACTTCATAATTGAAGTTCAGTTATAGGATTTTTCTGTAGATTATTGTATTTTAAATTATGCGATTTATAAATATGTTTAATGTGCAGATATTATTCATGGTATATTATATACATTGTAACTATAATTTTACCTCACAATTGAAGTTCATCTGTGGAAATGTTTCATTGTGGTATTTATTTTACTGCAATTAATTAATTCAATAATTAAATTTTTAAATCTATGTATTGATGCAGATTTATTTATAGTATATATCATAGTGTGTGATTTCAATGTAGTAATGTTTTCACAAATGAAGTTGATTTTTAGAAATAGTTATGGTAGTATTATTGTACCTTACATAATTGAGTTTCAGATATTATTTATAATATATTATTTAAATAATGAAGTTAATTTTACTTCACAATGTTAGGAATGTTTCATTATAGTATTTATTGTACTGAAATGTAACCTCTGTCTTTTTGTTGATTTTATCATACACTTAGTGAAATTGATTATGATTATCTGAATTATTTTATTATCAAATTGCAAATAAGTGAAACTAAGTAAGTTTCTATATTTAAACATTTAAATCTGTTTCAAATAATTAAAAATGGTTTCACAATTAAAGCATAAAGTAGGTTTGTGTAGTATAACAGTCTATTGAAATTAAAGGTGAATTGTGGGATTTCTATTGCGCTAGCATCACCAAACTGAATTGCAAAAACGGAGATTGAATTCAGATTTAAACACTGACTTTGTCTTTCATTGCTCCAACTAAAGTTTGTCTTTCAGGTCAAGTTTCTCTAGAAAGTGCTGATATAAAACACTTGCTTTGTACTGTCCCATAACAACTTGCAGAAAAGGATAAGTGACATCTAAGTAATATTATTAGATTTTTCCAGCATGCAGTGAGATGTCAGAGCATATACTGTATATCAGCGCTGCATATGAATTATGATCCGGACGTCTGTTATTGAGTATGTGTCAGAACGGCCTCTCCTCTCATATAGCAGCATCAGGAGCTGCCGTTATGAATCACGTCCGTCTGAGTTCAGCTGACGGCACTTCATTTACAGAGTGGGCTCATAAATTCTCATAGAGAGAGACAAGCTCAAGCAAGCGCATGGAAACTAGCTTTCCTCACATTTCTTGAGTCAGTCCTCGAGACTGGAGGTCAGAGCAGCAGACAGGAGCTGCGTTTGTTAGATGGAGAACATTTATACAACCAAGTCAGATAAAGTTCAGCCCAAGATACATTGCTATAAAAACAGGCCAGTGATATTTCATATTTGATTTTATTTAATTTTTATATAAACTTTAGTCTTTTTCTTTTACTTTCCAGATTTAAAAGCACTTTGTTAACAGTCACTCCTCAATAATAATATTTTGCATAGACCACCACAAAATGTAAGTCAATCATTTTATTTTAAGTTTAGGCTTTTTTGATCGACATTCCAGATTTAAATGCACTTCAATAACTATAACTGTTTAAAAATGTTTTGTATAGTCACACCCAAACTGTAATCCAATTGCTTTATTTTATATTTTATTTTATTAGTCTAGGCTTTTTCTTTTACACTCCGAATTTAAATGCACTTCAGTAACAATAACAATACCACTTCATTCATGTTTTGTACAGTCCAGCACAAAATGTAATCTTTATGTGAATTTATCTTGTCTTTTGTGTGTGTTTTCTGTCAGATCCCCAGGTTAAAGCATCCTAACCCTTTCTATTTGGGCTCTTTGAGGAAGAGTCTGACTGACAGAGAAACTGAGGAGATGCACAACGTTCTCAAGTGAGTTTATCTAATCATAGAAAGTCATTTTATAATACTTATATATATATTTTTTCACCTTTTGTGTTTCATGGAAGAAAAATGTCAGAAGTGTACCTTAAGTCACTTTAAATGACTAAATGTCTTCTAACTCGTCCGGAACAGATTGATCACAGTTATCGTGTGTGTGTGCGCGTTTGTGTGTGTGTGCGTGTGTGTGTGAGAGTGTACGTGTGAGTGTGATTGTATGCGTGTGATTGTGTGTGTGTGAGTGCGTGGTGTGCGTGGGTGAGTGTGTGATGTGTGTGGGTGTTGGGCGTTGTGGTGAGTATGGCGTGTGTGTGTGTGTGTGGGAGGGAGTGTGTGTGTGTTGTGTGTGGGTTGCGTGTGGTGTGTGTGCTGGGGGTGTGTGAGAGTGACGTGTGAGTGTGAGTGTGTGTGTTGATTGATGCGTGTTGGATTGTGTGAGTGCGTTCGTGTGTGTGTGTGGTGCGTGGTAGTTGTGGGAGTAGGTGCGGGTGTGAAGTGAATGAGTGAGTGAGTGTGTGCGTGAGGGAGTGTGCGTGAGTGAGTGCGTGTGTGTGAGTGATCGTGAAGTGAGGGAGTGTGTGCGGTGTGTGTGTGTGTGGGTGAGAGTGCGTGTGTGTGTGTGTGTGTGGTGTGTGAGTGAGTGTGTGTGTGTGTGTGTGAGTTGGATGTGTGTGTGTGTGTAGTGAGTGAGTGTGTGTGAGAGAGAGTGTGTGTGTGTGAGTGGGAGTGTGTGTGTGTGTTGTGTTTGTGTGTGAAAGACTGACTGGCTACACAGAGAGGCCATGCGTGGCACGAACACACTGTTCCATTATGTGCTGATGGAGACGGTGCAGGGCATCTTCATCGCTCCCACACACAGAGAAATTAATCATCTGAGTGGCTCCATCCACCCTCAGCTCATCCAGAACTTCTACCACTGCTGTCTGTCCATACGCCAGGCCTTCCAGCAGAGCCTGCCCTCACGGGTAACACACCTCAAACACTGACACTGATTTACAGCTCACACCATGAGGAAAGAATACTGAACCTTTCATTCAACAAGGACACATTAAACTGATCACAAGTAGCTGTAAACATGTTTATAATGTGTTTACACAAAAATATGAAGCAGCACAAATGCTTTCAACATGGGATATATTTATTGAGCACTAAATCAGCATTTTAGAATGATTTTGAAGGATCATGTGACACTGAAGAGTAGAGTAATGATGCTGAAAATTCAGCTTTGATCACAGGAATAAATTACATTTTAATAGATATTCACATAGAAACAGTTATTTTAAATTGTAAAAATATTTCACAAAATTAATGTATTGTGATCAAATAAATGCAGCCTTGATGAGCATAAACATTTTAGTAGATATTTATTCTGTATTAAATTTAAAATAAGTTGTTTTTCCTTTTTAAAGTTAAATGTACATTTAAAAAAGTCATTAAGTAATATGATAAATTACTATTAACAAAATAAACTTTTTAATACTTTATTAAAATGTTGAGTATGTCTATTTATTTATAAATTTTTTATTAATAAATTGATCATTTTTACAATAAAATCCAAATTTTTTTCCCCTCCACATTTTTTGTCATAGATGATGTTTGAGACATTTTGAGCTTGATGATTGCAAACTGCCAATTACTTTTATTAGAAGTAGAAATATTACAAATATTATTCAGTATTTTGATTTAAAAACTTTTTTCTGATAAAAATATATGTTCAAAGTTATGAATTAGTTTTATTTTTATAGTTTCAGTTTTCATTTAATTTAACTGTTAAATAGTAATTTGATGTGCTTTTGTCATTATTATTAGCTTATACTTATTTCAGTTCATTTCATTTTCGTTTAAGTTTTTATTCTTTATTTCAAGCATTCCTGTGTATTCCAACCAGTCTGTTTAAAGAGTGTTAAAACAATAAAGTTAACATAGCCCTAGGCATCACTGCAAATCATTTCTCTGCTATAGTAATATCGGCACAGTTTCATCATCTCATATGTGTGTAAATGTGTTTCAGGATCGGAGAGGGACGCAGAGCACTCGAGGTTTGGGTCCGGTCAAAGAACACGGGGTTTTGTTTCAGTGCAAACCGGAAAACTGGACGGATCAGAATAAACCAGCGCCCACCATGACCTACTGGGTTATAGGGTATGTCTGTAAATGCAAAACATAAATTAGCTTAGTTATGTGAGACACCAACATGCATACATCATATTTTCCACCTCTGATTTGCAGTCTCTCATTTGCATTCCAGGCGAATGCTCCTCGAACCCGTTCCTCAAGAGTTTTACGTGTGCTTCCATGACTCCGTGGCTGAAGTTCCTGTGGAAATGGCCTTCCGGCTGTCATTCGGCTTGACCGTGTAGCACTGCAACACGAGCTCAGACAGCACTGGCTGCTCTACCATGAGCTTTCTGGGAGGTAAATCCACTATAGACGCGGACAGAAAACTACTGGTTCATGCTTAAAGGATAGTTCACCTAAAAGTTTTACTTTTCTGAAAAAACTCACCCTCAGGCTGTCCAAGCTGTAGATGAGTTTGTTTCTTCTTCAGATTTGTAGAAATGTAGCATTCCATCACTTGCTCGCCAATGGATCCTCTGCAGTGAATGGGTGCCGTCAGAATGAGAGTCCAAACAGCTGATAAAAACATCACAATAATCCACAAGTAATCCACACCACTCCAGTTCATCAGTTAATGTCTTGTGAAGTGAAAATCTGAAACAAATCCATCATTAAGATGTTTTTAAAGGGTTAGTTCACCCAAAAATGAAAATTAGGCTGGCTTTTACTCACCCCCGAGGCATCCTAGGTGTATATGACTTTCTTCTTTCAGACGAATCCAGTCGGAGTTATATTAAAAAATAGTCTTTGATCTTTCAAGCTGTTTCATGGCACTCAGCTGGTGTTGCATGCATCAGTCCAAAAGAAGTTAAATAAAAAGCGACCATTCATAAAAAAAAGTGTCTCACACGGCTCCGGGGGGTGAACAAAGACCTTCTGTAGCAAATCAATACGTTTTTGTAAGAAAAATATCCATATTCAAATGTAATAATCACTTTAATGTAGCTTGTGCTCACTTGTAAATGGAAACAGTTCCGGGTGGATGACTTATGGAGGTCGGCTTTGCGCATGCGCCGCTCAGAAGTGACGAACGCGGAAGTGCAGCGGAGAGATCAAAACAAAACAAAACGGTCACTAATTAGAAGAACAAAACGATTTGTAAAGAAGAATGTCAAAGGATTTCGATATAAGCCACGAGGAGACTGGTTTTCCTTTGCTAAAGTAAGGAATTTTGCTTCCTTTGATCCTGTAAACAAACGTTGGTTTTCTCGGACCACGGCACCTGCGCAACAACAAAAAAAACGACGACTCATACGTCATGCTCCCGGAATTGCTTCTGTGTACAACTGTTGGCGCAAGCTACATTAAAGTTATTATTACATTTTGAATATGGATATTTTTCTTTAAAAAAAACACATGGATTCGCTACAGGAGGACTTTATTCACCCCCCGGAGCTGTGTGAGACATTTTTTTATGGTTGGGTGCTTTTTATTTAACTTCTTTTGGATTGATGCGTGCAACACCCGCTGAGTGACATGAAACAGCTTGAAAGATCAAAGACAATTTTTAATATAACTCCGACTGGATTCGTCTGAAAGAAGAAAGTCATACCTAGGATGCCTCGGGGGTGAGTAAAACACAGCCTAATTTTCATTTTTGGTTGTGCTGAACTAACCCTGGAACATTAAACTATTGCTTCTGGCCAAAATACTAGTCCATAACTCATAGTATTGCTTCCTCCAGTGAAAAAGTCCATCTCCTGTTGTCTCTCACATCAAAATCCACCAACATATATGTTTTGAGCTGTTTTGGACTGATTCGCTTGATCTGTTCAGATTTCTCTTGATTCAGACAAGACC
This sequence comes from Sinocyclocheilus anophthalmus, assembly GCA_018155175.1. Classification (NCBI taxonomy): domain Eukaryota; kingdom Metazoa; phylum Chordata; class Actinopteri; order Cypriniformes; family Cyprinidae; genus Sinocyclocheilus; species Sinocyclocheilus anophthalmus. The sequence continues at coordinate 171,625 of JADLZN010005093.1, forward strand.
ACATCTTCACTGGAGGAAGCGTTATTATGGACTCGTATTTTAGCCAGAAGCGACAGCTAAAAACGTCTTTGTTTCTTACAAACACGCAGCTTTTTGCTAACGATGAACTGAGTGGTGGTGATTACTGTGGATTATTTGTGAGGTTTTTATCGCTGTTTGGATTAATTCTGACGGCACCCATCACGCAGGCAATCATTGGTGAGAAGTGCATTGCAGTGATACATTCTCCCAAATCTGATGAAGAAACAAACTCATCTACATCTTGGATGACCTGAGAGTAAATTGTAATTTTTGTCTGAAATATTCCTTGTTTTAATCATATGTTGTTGTGGGCTTAAACTATGAAGGGTTTTGCACAATGGAAGTTAAATACAAACAGCAACATCTGTAGCAATAAACTAATGAACCAGTCTGATGAGTCAGACAATAAAATGCATTGAAATGGTGAAAACAACTTTAATACCTCAGACTATGCTGGAATTTTTCAACGGGCACAATTGACTTGCTTATGAACACTTGCAGCAGAAAAACTGATCATGAAATTATGTTTTTCACTTGACTTTTCCTTGCTGGATCAAGTGAAATTAGTTTTTTTTTAAAGCGGCATTTATAACCAAAGCCTTAACGACACTTCTGAACTTTGTGAAATGAAAACGTTTTTGTATTTTATTGAAGGTGTAGAACGTCATGTTCTCCGAAGTTTTGTAATACATTGTTCAACCAACAAATGTGCATCGTTTATCAAATAAATTAATGCAGATTTACTTCAGCTGTTCTTTATTTCAGTCTTTTTACAAAAATAAGGCTGCGCAAGAATGAACGTGTTACAAAACATTTCTATACTCAAATTCAATGCAACAATGTTTTTACAGAATGATTTACATAGAAATATATTCGATTCAAAGTAGTTCTATGAACCATTTACACAAATTCATTCTCATGATTCAAGAATTTCTTTAATTCTAAAGTAAATTTAAATCATTTGTAATTCTTAATTGTCACATTGAATTGAATTAACACTTTACAGTAGGTTAAATTTGTTAACATATTAGATATCATAAATTAACAATGAAAAATACTTCTACATATGCTAATACATTTTAAACGGGTCAGGTTGTATAAATTAATATGAGTTAATTTGTTATGAATTAACTAACAGTGAATTAACAACAAACAATGTTGTGTGTGGTGTGTGTATATATATATATATATATTATATATATATATAGACTGTAGATACACATACATGCATTTATATTTATTTATACATTTACATTAAGTTAGATTAATAATAGCAGTAAAATTTATTCATTGTTGGTTCAGAAAACCTAATATAAATTTTTTTTACCGTACCGTAAAGTGTTACTGCTTGTGTTTCATGAATCGCTTTGAATGCACAAAACAAATAAACTTCAGCATGATTTTACACTGATTAATCAAAGACTTTTGTCTTTGCTCAACATAATTGCATCGACCTACTATTTGTAAATACACTCCATTGACAAAGACCACTTTAAGCGACTTCCTGCACCAGCGTCAGGTTCTTCCTGTAGCACACCAGACTGCACAGCGGCGTCCCCATCTTGGAGCAGGAGTATTTCTTCAGGTTGGAGCATCCGGACATGCCGCAGCTCAGGGGCGCGGGGGGAGGCGCTCGCGGGGCAGCAGGCGTTGGGACGGGGATCCCGGCGGGGTACGAGACGGCGGAGCCCTGAACATTACTGCTGTACCTCACCATGGGCAGCTGCGCCTGCTTGGACCTGCGCTCCTTCATGCTCTTGATCTTGGCCTTGCTCGTCTTGGTCAGTCTCTCGATGGTCTGGTTCTTGTTCTCCTCGGCTTTCTTGGCGGCCTGCAGGCGTCTTTTGCGAGCGCGCTCCTCACGCTTCTGCATCATCTCGGGCCATCAGCTCCTTCTCTTTGTATCCCATCGGGAGCTCCAGTAACGGCTGGCTCTGCTGCTTATGTAAGAGCGCTTTCTGTTTAGATGGAGACGAAACTTTGTTCAGGTGAAGATCAGTTAAATGTCAAATACTTCATATAAAGTCACCAATCAACAACTATTCATTTTTAGCTCATCAAACCATATTTTGGGTGATAAAACCTACAAGTTCTGTTTCTTCTGCTCACCAAGGCTGCATTTATTTGATAAAAAACATATGGTACAGTAAAATCATGAAATATTATTACAATTTGAAATAACGGTTTTCTATTTGAATATCTGTTAAAATGTAATTTATTCCTGTGATCAAAGCTGAATTTTCAGCATCATTACTCCAGTCTTCAGTGTCACATTATCCTTCAGAAATCATTCTAATATGCTGATTTGCTGCTCGAGAAACATTTCTGATTATTATCAGTGTTGAAAACAGTTGTGCTGGTTCATATTTATGTGGAAACTGCGATGCATTTTAATTTTCGGGATTATTTGATGAATAGAAAGGTCAAAAGAACAGCATTTACTTAAAATAAAAATCTTTTGGTACACAAATGGATTTTACTGATCATGTTGACTATTTAATGTCTTTGCCTGAATTAAAGCATTAATCTCTGTAAAAAAATCTTACACCAAAAGTGTTTTGAACGGTACGTATAAATTAATGCATATGTGGTGTGATTGAGCAAGTAAGCTTAACAACTATTAAGATTAATTGATATTTGAATTTGCTTTATTGTATATACTTTCAGTTTTACATTTTAGTACATTTTTAGTAATTATGTTTGTTAATGTTATTACTTTTGTTTATTTTAAATATGACTATTTAGATTCAATTTATTTTATTTTGGTTTTAGTTTTTTTTTTGTAGTTAGTCATTTAGTGCTTCTTTATATTTAAACGAGATGAAAATTAAGAATAACGCAAGAAATGAAGGTTAAAATATGTGACCCGGAGCACAAAAGCAGGTAAGGTATGTCTGGGTATATGGTAGCAATAGCCAAAAATACAAGTATGTCTGCGTGTTCGTAAAAATTATATCGATGTTTTGGTTCGTTTTAGTGCGCCAGACACATCATGTAGGATATAAGAGTAAAGAGTAGTGGTTCCATGAAGGATGTGTAGTAAATTGTCCTACTTGTAAATATTTATGCCCAAAACTTAATTTTTGATTAGTAATATGCATTGCTAAGAACTTCATTTGGACAACTTTAAAGATGATTTTCTCAATATTTAGATTTTTCTGTACCCTCAGATTCCAGATTTTCAAATAGTTGTATCTCGGCCAAATATTGTCCTATCACAACAAACCATACATCAATGGAAAGCTTATTTATTCAGCTTTCAGATGATGTATAAATCTCAATTTCAAAAAATTGACCCTTATGACTGGTTTTGTGGTCCAGGGTCATTTCACTTCGTCATCTACTATTTATATTCCATTATTTCACCTTTAAAGTTAACAATAATAACCCTGCATCATGTCTGGTTATGGTGAGGTCTCCATTTGGAGGATTTGTGGAGTTTTTGTTTCATTTAGATTGTGTGTGTTTTATATGGCACCTGTCTGGCTGTGAGCAGAGACTCGTCAATGTCTTTCTTCAGCTCTCCGTTATCATCCAGCTCTCCTTTCTCCAGCGCGTCCAGCCATCGCTCCTCCTCATCCATCAGTCACCCAGCCAGGCTCTGTACTGCTCGATAGGAACTCCCTCAGACGGCACGTCATCATCTTCGTCATCGTCATCAACATCGCTCTCTACGTTCAGAGGCGACACTGAGTGCAGAGAGTCCGGGATCATGGTGAATGTGGGCACACTGAAACAAGACCGAGTTGCATTACACTCATTACACTTGATGAATCGGCAATGTCTTAATCTTTAGACTTTAGACAATTCACCCAAAAACAAACACCGTCATCCTTTACTTTGCAGTTTTGCTCCAAACTGTATTAAAGGGGTTATATGATGCGATTTCAAGTTTTCCTTTCTCTTTGGAGTGTTACAAGCTGATTGTGCATAGATAAGATCCCTGAAGTTGCAAAGACTAAAGTCACAAACCCAAAGAGATATTCTTTATCAAAGTTAAGACTCTGCCACGCCCCCCTAAAACGGCTCGTTCTAACACGCCCCCACATATCTACCTCACTATGTGGAAATATTGAAGGCGTGGTTTCAGTAACCGCAGTTAGTGTTGAAGCAGCATGTCAGGGAGACGCTGTGTGTTTCTAGGCGAAAGGAAAAGCACTTTATTTGGCCTTCCAGAAGTAGATACATTTAGGAATCTTAAGATTACTTACAACAGAACAGCAATGCATTTTATGGACGACCGTTTCGTGAACCTAGGAGAGGAGGTAATTCTGACTTTGCTATGACAATCTGGCACTTCTGAATCAGCTACTGTTTTGTTATTAGTTTAAGGATTTGCTATTGACTGTTCAAATGCGGAGTTTTGCAGTGTGTGGCGGTGTGTGTGTGTGTGTGTGTGTGTTGTGGTGAGAGAGAGAGCGATTTGAGAGAGAGAGATAGAGGGGGGGGGGGGGTCAATAACAGTGGAGTCAGCTGTCTTAACGTGGCTTGTGTACTGCAAACTCATATTCATCACTGTGTCTGTCACGCGACTCTGTTCCCCTTCGGGCTCTGTCTTTACATTTATTTGAAAGATGAAGCTGGCGATTATGATAAGGGCGTTACATTTCCGACGGGTGCTTGCGGTGTTCAGCCAATCACAATACACTGGGTCAGCTGCCCAATCAGAGCAGACTGCGCTTTTCGAAGGAGGGACTTTGTAGAAATGACCGCGTTTCAGAGAGGCGGGGGATAGAGGAGAAACAATAATGTACATTGTGTGAAAAATAATGTGTTTTTGAACCTTAAAGCACATAAAGACATTGCATTACACCAAATACACAAAATAATGATCTTTAAAAAAAGCATCATATGACCCCTTTAATGTTTGACTGAAATGCAAAAGGAAACGCATGTTCATTCTGCTTTTTTTTTTCTATAATGTGTGATATTTTTTTTGGGGGGGGGGGTGAACGTAGTTAAGCTTTCGAAGGTTACATTTTCTCTACAGTATAAGAGATTTGTTCTGGTTTTCACTCCATTATTTCAGTGAGAAAACGACTCTGTGAATTGTTATACTGTACATTTATTGCTATCAAATGATGCTCATGTTTAGGAGTCTCAACCTCGTTTATTTCATGTTTTCCACGCACACACATTTATTTTATTAAATTAAATAAACAAAAGGAAGTTTTCAATGCAGCATTTAAAAATCCATCTCGTTGAACCTGTTGCACATTAAGTCTATTTTAAGTCATGTTGCTTGTTTGCATTCTATTGCATAATTAATCACTAATAGTTTATATTTGATGCTCACATTTTGAACATGCTTTTAGATAATCAAGTGAACCTAAGCTGCTTCAGTCCAGTAAGTGTCCATCCTTTAGCTTTCTAGCATTGTTTACAAATGTGCGTCCTCGCGGCAGGGCATTGTGGGTAATGTAGTTAGGAGCTGTCAAGAGTTTCCATTAATAATTTCTTTCTTTCTTAAATACTGTTTATATATATATTGTTATTCAATAAATTAAAATAAATTCATTTCGGAGCTGCCAACTTCCAAAACAACTAGTTTTTGCTAATTGTAATTTACATGTTATTATTGACTATAAAAATGACCCTCTAACACTTGCATTCCCTATTCCTTTTCTATTCTTTCTACTTGTTTTCTTTTTATTTATTATATATATATATATATATAATATATATATAATAAAGTCTAAGTCATATATGTTATTTTTTCTCAGCGCTGGACCAATCACAGTCGTGTGTGGTTACCGGGTGAGCATCAAGTGTTGTTGTTCATTTGCATCTCTAGTACGCATCTGCGATTAATAAACGAAAACGATTACGCTTTTAGCGAATATAAATCTCCGGGAAAGAATGAGTAGTGAGTGAATATAGTTCAATGTAGGATTCGGTTTCTGCACTTTAAAGAAAGAAAACTACACGGTCCAGAAAGCATTGCGGCAGGCGGTACCGGAAGTTACGGGTCAGTAATGTGCTTTAGAGGTTAGGCTTTATCGCCTCGTTTTGCAAAGTTTGAAGTTCTTTGGTTGATTCGAGTTGTGTATTTATGTATATGAATGCTGATTTGCGTGTGTTGAGGCTTGGTTGAGTTGAGTGGAGTTAAACTCCAGGCGGCACAACATTCAATCATGTTTTGCATGCTCACGTGTTATGGTTTCAGTCTGAAAATTAAGATGAAGTTGTCCACATAACGAGATTTCTACCCAGAATTGAATTAGAAAACCTGCTGCACACAAATTCTATTTTAAGTGAGCTTAACTTTCATAATCATTCTTTATGTCGCGCAACTAATCACGTTTATTTGCTTTGTTTATATAAGAATATGCGCAACATTTTAAATTCAATCTTGTCTCAAAGTAATAATGAACTCAAGGAATGATCTTTTAATGGGCCACAGGTAAAAAGCTCATGGTTAAACGTCTCATAATCAATAAAAGGGCTCAGTGTTTAAGATTAGGCTACACAAAAAGCAAATTTATGTTTGGGAGTAAAGGAATTAGGATTGCAAATTATGAATCATACTGAATATGAATTATCACTGGCATTCTGGAACTCTTTTACGTACTTATGTTTGCTTTGTCTGTTCATTAATATATATATGTGTGTGTGTGTATATCAATTTGTCTTTTTATTTTTATTTTTGTAGTTTGTCATAATTTGGAACCAATTCCTATTTATTCACATGGATCTTTTAATGGGATTTTTGTAAATTGTAAAATGCGGTGATTGTTTAGTTTCTTTTATTATCGTCGTTAAAAACCCCAATTAGGATTGCTTCTAAATTATGATAGAAGCTCCATTGCCATTCAATTTCTGGAATTTTGTAACAAACCCCAATACAGATGCACAAAAATTAAAATCACTTTTCTCTGCCTTTTCTATTTATGAATATGTGCTGCATAACACTTTTCTCTTTTTTTTGGAGTTTATATCATAATGTAGAATGAATTGCTACTCTAATGAGGATACTTTAAAGCTGCAGTCCGTAAGTTTTGCCTCTTTGTCGCCATCTCCGTTTGAAAACCTGGAATTGCAGCTGTGTGCGGAATTATCTAGCTTGCGTGGGTTGTGCAGCGGCACGGCTCCAGCGCGGATGAATCTAATGTTTTGAGGAGTATGTGTGTGTGGCAGTCAGTCACCGCACCGGTGTGGATATTCACTGTACTTCGCAATCACAGATTCTAGCCTACGTCTTGGAGTATATGAGCCAAATAAGAATTTTCACCGTATATTGCCCTCTGAACAAGTAAGTAACAAGTCTGCCACGTTTGTTCTGACCAACTGAGGCAAACAGCATTACAATAAATCGTGCTACAATAGTGATTTAATCTAAAGATCGGTTAGCTCATATCACATCAAACAGTGCAAATCATTATTATTGTTATACTTTATCCTCAAATGATTCATGTTAACAACATCAGCATTGGTGACTATGAGTATAGTGTGTATTAGCGCGTAGATTTCAATTTCTGTACAATTTCATATTAAGAAATTCTTTTTAACCCAAAAAGCAAATTATGCTCCCTTCAAACTGGTTTTCTTTAAAATACAAATCTTGTGTAATCCCATGCTATCTGTGATCAGATGCACATTTTAAACTGGAATATAATTTAATAAAACACATAATCCTTTATGGATTACAATCCGCCATCAAAATGAAACATTTAATTATTCTGGCTGCTGCGAGAAAAGGCTATAAACGATCGGCCACCTGCAGGATCCGCACATGCGATAGCCTAGTAGCCGGGACAACTTCTTTATGTTTACAGACGTGACGTAATGACGCAGTGCCATGCTCGAATTTACCGCGAAAACCTACCCGTACCACTCAGATTAGAAAACATTATTATAAACTAACCGTTGTGAATCGGGCTAAAGTAAGGCGATAGTTTTGAACACTGGCTGGTTATGTACTTGCTCAAATATTTATTTCGGATCATGTTTAACCAAAAAAAGTTACGGACTGCAGCTTTAATAGGCTTTTTACAAATGAAATTTCTAAGTGATTAATTACTTCTACGATCAAATTATTCTATCCAGTAAATCTGTGTTATACAGTTTCATTTGGAACCATTTCATATCCAACAAGGAACTTTGGGTTTTTTACAGTGTTTTTAAACTTCTAATTGATTAGATTCTTCTATAATCCATAAAAATTTGGATAATACCGTTAAACTCCTATTAAGATTGCTTCCAAATTATGAATTTTTAAACTCCATTGGCGTTCCTGTATGACAAACCCTGTAATACAGATGTACAGAAATGAAAATCACAATTTCTAATGTCTAATTTACGAAATGTTCTCCACCTGCGTCCCATCAGAAGCATGAATTACGCTCGCTTTCTGACAGCTGTGAGCGTGGCGAGAAAACCGTCACCTATCCGCATACTGAGTGAGTGTGATTTGTATTATTATTTGACTGTTTGTAACCCACGACATGTCCTAATTTGTGGCTTGGTTCTGATCCAGCGGAGCTTCAGCAGCGGTCTCCCCACTTCCCCCCCCCCCCCCCCCCCCCCCCTCTGATCTCTTTGGCCGGAGGAGCTCCCAATCCCAACACCTTCCCGTTCCAGTCGGCCAGCATTAAAGTGAAGGGAGGCGAAGCGCTGGTGATGGACGAGCCTCTGATGAAGAGAGCGCTGTAAAAAAAAAAAAACAAAGAAGAAAAAAAAAGTACTGGCTCATACGGGTATCACAATACACACTGGTGTTTGGAGTTACTGTATGTGTAACAAAATTTCAGTAGTCGGTACCAATGCCAGTAAAATTCCACGGTTGTCCGAGCAATGTCATTTCATACCGCTCAAAGCGTCTCTCTTTAATAATAAATGAAGCTGATATCATTTGCAGCGCAAGCTGACCGCTGAGTGAACGTGCTCCCGTTATTATAATAATACTAACAAAATATATATAATCAGCGCTCGGTGAGATTACTCCAAATTTGTAATCCGTTACTTTCCAAATTACATTGTCGTGTCATAAGTATCCATTACTTACATATTTCTTTTAGGTAATTCATTAAAGCTCTTTTGATTACTTTTGACCTAACTCGTTTATCACATTGATTTAAATAGGACAATCTTATACCATATTGATATAAAAATACAAAGAGTAAGAAAATATATTCCATGGAGCTTTTTCACATTTCCGGGTTTCTCAGAAGTGGAAGTCGTCATAGTTGGGTTAACTTCGAGAGCAGTGAGTGGGAGAGTACCACAAATATATTTTTTTGCATTCCCATTTGCTGGAATAGCAAAAGAAAAACTCCACGATAGTGTTTTCATGACTTCCAATAAAAGGAAAAAAATTGAGAGAGACTTCGCGATCCTCTTCACTAATATCCTCTGCTTCTCAATCGGGCTCAAACTGATAAGCGATTAACGAAGCCGTTGTTTACAATACAACCGGAGCACATGCCGCTGAGGTGAGGGGCGGGACTTTTAGACGCGCACTAGAGGCGGTTTAACCAATCACAACACACTGGACCAGCTAAACAATCTGAGCCCATTGCGTATTTCTGAAGGAGGGGCTTCATAAAAACAGGAAAAGATCAGCCTGTTTCTCAGAGAAGGGACAGAACGGTGTGGAATTATTTTATGTGAAAAATAATCCGTGTGTTGGCAGTATTCCTGAGCTGCTCTCGTGGATGAAGGATCTTCAGAAAAGCCTTCACAATCCTCCCACCGCCGGCTACAGTCCAGAGAGAGGACAGATGGAGATGTGTGTCACCACCGGCAGTCAGGAGGGGCTCTGCAAAGTACATACACACCGCTAACATCACACATCAGATAATCTGTTTTCAATCTGGAACTAATTAGATGGATTTTAAAGTGCTATTTGTGGCTAATAATAATATGGTCACCTATATAATATACATATGCATCCCTATTCAGGGTTATTATAATCAACTAGGCCTTCCTGTAGCGCAAACAGTAGAGCATTGCAGTAGAAGCACAAAAGTCATGGGTTTGATTCCCAGTGAAAGTGAGAACTGATAAAACGTGTACCTTGAACCCAATGTAAATCGCTTTGGATAAAAGCGTTTGTCACATGCATAAATGTAAACTAAAACCATAAAAAAAAAACATATTTTGTTACTTAAAATAAACGTGAAATAATTGAAATTATAAACTTGAAAGTTAAAACTAATAACTAATTAACAACTAACTAAAATAGGTTGAATTTGACATACTGAAATGACTAAAACCTAAAATAAAATAAATTGAAGTTGTATAGAAAAAAGAAAACTTCCAAAAAAAGAGTTAGTATATTACTAAATACTGTAATAGTATATAAATTATTTACATTTAGTCATTTAGCAGACGCTTATATCCAAAGCGACTTACAAATGAGGACAATAAAAGCAGTCAAAACTAACGAAAGAGCAACAATATATGTGCAAATGACAAGTCTCGGGTTAGCCTAACGCAGTACACGTAGCAAGGCGTGTGTGTATATATATATAGATTATTCTATATATGATATATATATATATATATATGTATACACACAAGAAAAACAAGTAGATAGATTAAAACATAGAAATCTATGTTTGTTTTTTTTGTTTTTTTAAATAAAAAAAGAAGATAAATGTAGATGAAGTAGAATCAAAATAGAATAGAAAGTGCTAGAGTTAGAGGGTCAAATAAAGGTGGAACAGATGTGTTTTTAGTCGTTTCTTGAAGATGGTTAAGGACTCAGCTGCTCGGCTTGAGTTGGGCAGGTCATTCCACCAGGAGGGAACAGTTAATGAAAAAGTCTGTGAAAGTGATTTTGTGCCTCACAATGGGATGGCACAATAAAGTGACATTCACTTGCAAAACGGAAGCTTCTAGAGGGCACATAACTCTGAAGAATAATTTTGGTAAAGGGGTGCAGAGCCAGTGGTGTTTTTTTAGGCAAACATTAATGCCTTGAATTTGATCATCTATTGGTAGCCAGTGCAAATTGATGAGCAGAGGTGTGACATGCATTCTTTTCGGCTCATTAAAGTTTAATCTTGCAGCGGCATTTTGGATTAATTGGAGAGGTTTGATAGAAGTGGCTGGAAGACCCGCCAAGAGAGCATTGCAATAGTCCAGCCTGGATAGAACAAGAGCTTGAACAAGGAGTTGTGTTGCATGTTCTGAAAGAAAGGGCCTGATCTTCCTAATGTTGTATAAAGCAAATCTGCAGGACCGGGCCGTTTTAGCAATGTGGTCTGAGAAAGTCAGCTGATCATCAATCATATCTCCAAGGTTTCTGGCTGTTTTTGAATGAGTTATGTTTGATGAGCCTAACTGGATGTTGAAATTTTGATAAAGTGATGGGTTTTTGAAACCACAAGCAATTCTGTCTTGGCAAGTTTGAGTTGAAGGTGATGGTCCGTCATCCAACAAGAAATGTCTGTTAGACATGCTGAGATGCGAGCATCTATCGTCGGATCATCAGGGTGGAATGAGAGGTAGAGTTGAGTGTCATCAGCATAGCAGTGATATGAAAAGCCATGTTTCTGAATGACAGAACCTAGTGATGCCATGTAGACAGAGAAGGGAAGTGGTCCGAGAACTGAGCCCTGAGGCACACCAGTAGTTAGACTTGGACACCTCTCCTCTCCAAGATACCTTGAAGGACCTTTCTGAGAGGTAAGACTCAAACCACTGTTGTGTGGTTCCTGAGATGCCATTTTCCAATAGGGTTGACAGGAGAATCTGGTGGTTCACCGTATCAAAAGCAGCAGACAGATCCAGCAAAATAAGTATAGAAGATTTGGAAGCCGCTCTTGCCAGTCTTAGGGCTTCAACAACTGAAAGCAAGGCAGTCTCGGTCGAATGTCCACTTCTGAAGCCAGATTGGTTGCTGTCCAGGAGGTTGTTCTGTGTGAGAAAGGCTGAGACTTGGTTGAACACAACACGTTCAAGTGTTTTTGCTATGAAAGTTAGAAGGGAAACCGGTCTGGAGTTCTCTAAAAGAGTTGGGTTAAGAGTGGGTTTCATAATAAGTGGGGTTATACAAGCCTGTTTAAAAGCTGAAGGAAAAACACCAGTGTGAAGGTATGTGTTAACGATGTGAGTGAGTGCAGGTACAACTGCCGGAGAAAATGGCTTGAAGGAGATGAGATGGAATAGGATCAGGCGGACAAGTAGTAGGATGATTGGAAAGGATGAGTTTAGAGACTTCTGCCTCAGAGAGTGGAGAGAAGGATGAAAACGAGTGTATGTTTGCTGGCAAGATGTGTTTGACAGTTTGTGGTGTGGCAAATTTGAGGTTTGTAATTTTATTAATGAAGAATGTGGCAAAGTTGTCAGCTGTTAGAGTTGATGAAGGAGGGGGAGGAGGAGGACAAAGGAGGGAGGAAAATGTTTTAAAGAGCATGCGAGAGTTATTTTTGTTGTGATAGTATGTCCTTTTAGCTGTGGAGGCATTAGCAGAGAATGAAGAAAGGAGTGATCGATATTCATTAAGGTCAGTAGGATTTTGTGATTTGCGCCATACTCTTTCTGCAGCTCTGAGCTTAGAATGATGCTCATGGAGAACATCAGATTACCAAGGTGCAGAATAGGTGGTACGAGCTGGCCTGGAAGACGAGGGGCAGACCGTGTCTAAACAAGACGTAAGAGTGGAGCATAAAGTATCAGTAGCACTGTTAGCATCAAGAGATGATAACTGTTCAGGAAGTGGAAGCGAATATGAAACCATAGCAGATAGCTGGGAGGGTGAGGGTGAGCGTAGGTTACGTCGAAAAGTGACTTGTGTAGGGGTATGTGTTGTGTCAGGAACCATGTTGAGGTTAAGAGTGAGGAGGAAGTGATCCGAGGTGTGCAGTGGAGTAACCAGTACATGATCAGTGGAGCAGTGTCGTGTGTAAATAAGGTCCAGTTGGTTGCCTGATTTGTGAGTAGCAGTAGTTGACACTCGGTTGAGATCAAAAGAGGCAAGCAGAGTGTGGAAGTCTGCAGCCTGAGGTTTATCTAGGTGGATGTTGAAGTCTCCAAGCTTAACTAGGGGAGTACCATCCTCAGGAATGTTTGAGAGCAGCACATTTAATTCTTCCACGAAGTTACCTAGTGGTTCTGGGGGTCGATAAACAACTATAAAATGGATTTTAAGAGGGTGGGTAATAGTGGCTGAATGTGATTCAAAGGAGCTGTTGATACTCAGAGATGGTAAAGGTCAAGGATTAAATTTCCAATCATTAGAGATAAGCAGACCAGTACCTCCACCTCTACCAGTCAGATGGGGGATGTAGGAAAAATAAATTATTGGAGAGGGCTGCAGGTGTAGCATTGTCCTCTGGCTTGATCCACGTCTCTGTCAGGGCCATAAGGTTTAGTCTTGAATGACTTGTAAAAGAAGTAATAAAATCTGCTTTGTTTTCAGCAGACTGGCAATTCCAGAGACCAATAGAAAAAGAAAGTAGTGTATTAGTAGACATAGGCAAAGTGCGCAGATTGTTAGGATTGCGCTGCCTATAGTGTGTGATGCATGGTTTACGAGTGGTAGTGATAGTAGGGATCTGAAACCCATATAAGTATATGTTATAAAAACTGCAAACTAAGGGGAACCAGTAGTAGGAAAAGAGAATGATTCGAGAGGCGATACTTATCCTTTGCTGGTGTCCTGCTCGGTGGAGTCGCACGGTAGAGGAGGTGGTCTTTACACTCTTCGGTCTTCATACGAGGAGAGCTTCACACGAGGGTTGCCGCGGTATACTAAGCTTTTTATATTCGTTTAACAAAACTCAAATTGAATTCAGCTGGACACACTTTCCTGTTTATCACAACAAATGGCCAAGCAAAGTGCACGACATTGCGCTTTGCAGACAAATTATACTAAAAGACACATAATAGCATAAATGTAAATTTATTAACAAAAAAATTGTTACTAAAAATAAAATAAACATTAACTTAAACATGTTTTATTTGAACTTGCTGCCAAGGCAACATTTCTCATTTTAATTAGCTTTTGATGTTATGTATGAAATAATTCAATGAAAAAAATTTTTTTTAAAAAATAAAAAAAACCACTATCAGACATGATACAAATACACAAAATTACTAGAACTTTAACAAAAAAGTAAATCAAAAATATTAATAAAAACTATGATAGCTATAAAAATATAATATCAATGACACAAAATAACACTGTCCCTAATAAATGCTCTTGTGGAGACACGGTTACTCCTGATGTTTGTAAAGCGAGAATTCAACGTTATAAACGTTAACTGAAGTTTAGTTTCATTTAGTCTCATTTTCATTCAACTTGATGTACTAAAATATCTACAACTGAAAAAAAATTAACAAAATCTGTGAAAATGGCATAAACACTAAAACTTTAACTTAAGTTAAAATAAAAGCAGAAAATGTAATAATAATAAAAAATTCACTAAAAACTACATCTCAGTTGTACTAAAATAACATGTAATATGCTAATAATATACAAATATAATAATATATGTTCTTGTGGATACATAAGAAGAGCATAAAGTTCCTGATAAACTGAGAATTATGCTTGATATTATTAGTGATATGCATATAGAATTATGTGCCATAATTTAGGATAATATCACATGGTAATTTTCTTCTTCACTCTGTTCATCAGATCTTTGAGATGCTGGTCAATTCTGGAGACAACGTCCTTCTCGACGCTCCCACATACTCAGGAACGCTGGCGGCTGTATGAAGCACATTTCCCATCATCACCATGTTTTACCTGCGATCTCTCTCTCTCTCTCTCTCTCGACCCATTAAACATAAACATTACCAACTCCTTCCTCAACAGCTGCAGCCGCTGGGCTGTAACCTCATGATCCCTGCGGACCTGAGGAATATTCTGGAGCGGTGGGACCCGGCAGACACACAGAAACCGGGAAGCAGCGTCCCGAGAGTCCTGTACACCATCCCGAACGGAGGCAACCCCACCGGAGCGTCCATGACCTGTGAGAGGAAACGGGAAGTCTATGAGGTGAGCAGAGTTGCACACAACGTACGTCGTTCAATTCTGCGTTTGTGTACTTGCATAGAGTTTGAGTCTGGCCTAAATGCTGCCTGTCCAACCTTACCAGTATATTCAGATGCTTTGTGTGACATTTGTGATTTAGAGTGTGTTTACTTGCTCTTTCTATTATGCTATAAAAAATTTATAAAGATATACTCAATGTATAAAAATCAGCCTTTATTTCAATTGTCGGTAAATAAACCCTGCAATAAAATACAAAAATAAATAGAATAAAAAAAATGTTAGAATTAGAAATGTTCGCCTTGACAAACTAAAAGCACTGAAATAAATAATCTGAATTGGCTACTAAAAATGATAAAATAAAAATAAAAATAAATTAAAGCTATATAGAAAATTCTGGTAAAAAAATCCCAAAATGAATAAGATTACAAAAGCACATAACTATTACTTTAACCTAAAATCTTAAAATAAAACCTCATTTGAAATATTAGTATATACTATACTTGTATGTAAATAATACTAAACTAAAACGAGAACTGAAACTATTAATTAAATCGAATCATATATAACGATATCTAGTATAGAAATATGCTAACCAAAAAAACTATGAAAATGAAAATTTATTTAACTAAAAGGCTTATCAAAATATTAATACTGCTTAGTAGCAATACTAAAATGAAAACTAAAAATATTAACAAAAGACTAATTCATATATGATTAAATATATATATAATATATAGTAGTATATAAATAGGAACCTCAACACAATGAAAACTGAAAATATAAAAACAAAAGTGAATTCAAAGTATTAATATATGATATGCAAGTATATAAATAATACTAAACTATACAAATTAATTCTAATTAAAAATATTAATATACTATTCTAGTACTAGTTTACTAGTCTACTATATTAGTTTTACATGTTAAAATGTTTTTAATGTAAAAAAGACAGCTATGAGAGTTTGTAGTTTAAGTGTAAATATTGCTGTTTGTTCTCAACCAATGGTGTGAGTTTGGGGGCGGGGCTGTTTGTTTTTCCCGACCAATGGCAATGTCGCATGTGTTTGTGTTTTTAATTTGCAGCTTGCCAGGAAATATGATTTTCTTATCATTGAAGATGACCCATACTATTTCCTGCAATTCCAAAAAGTAAGTTCCTCTGATTTATCGCTTTATTCACAGCGTGTGTTTGTATTGTGTGGTTGATTAGCATGCAGCAGTAGTCATATACTGACCTCTGATAGCCTCTGAATTGCAGCTGTGATAAGATAACACTCAGTAAGAACCAGTGTAAAGTCAATCCTCTCTTCTTCTGTTGCTCTGCTGTCATCCAGCCGTGGGCTCCAACGTTTCTGTCCATGGACGTAGACAGCCGCGTCCTGCGAACGGATTCCTTCTCTAAGATCCTGTCGTCGGGGTGGGTGTTTGTCAGCGGGACGGTGCTGTTTTTGAGACACAGCTGTCACACTCATGGTATTGACTCAAGAGAGAAAAGCTCGGAAAAGCCTGTGTGTTTTCCTCAGGGAGTGAGAAAGCCTTGTGTAAGGGTAGTGTATGGAAACACTGAGATATATACCGGAAACCCTGTCAAATACATCTTTCCACTTATGTTATTACCACGCTTTTCAACCGGTAATACTTTTGTTTTGTCTCGTTCTTTTTTTTTTTTTGGAAAATGACATTTGAAGTATTATTTAATTGTGTACAGTGTATGACTGAGTTAATCATCATATATTAAAATTAAAACTGTACCATAAATGATTAACTATAAATCATTAATATACTGGTCATTTAATATATATATAATATAATATAATATAAGATATATATATATATCTATATATATTATATATATATAATATGTCAACTTATCATTTATAGTAAATTATAAAATATTGCTATTACTTAATTATGCACAATGCAGTTATCACAACACAGTATTTAGTATGTAAATTATAATTTATTTTTACTAGTTGCATTTAACTTTTATTTCAATGTTTTTCAAATGTACCATAAATAATTTTAAAAAATAAATATTAATATTCATCAATTTAATAACAGACCAATTATTTTGCACTTAATTATATAAACAATGAATACTTTATTCATATAATTTATATTATGTATAGATATAATTGTTTTTTTTTATATTTTTATGTTGTACCATGAAATTCATATATATAAAAAAAAAATAATAATAATATATAGATATATCTATATCGTTTAATACAATATTTAATAAAATGTTCATATAGTTATTTCTACTTTTAAAATTCTTTCTATGTATTTGTCTTTATATTAATAATTTATATATCACTATCATTTAATACATCATAGCTAGTGTGTGTGTGTGTGCACAAATATAATAAAAATTATACTATATTCTGTATTCTATACTTTTGTTAAAAAAAAAAGATATATAGATCTCTTTAGACACACCCACTAAAATTTATTATATGATAACTTTTTATATGACTTTTTATTTTTATTCATTCTTTATGTAAAGGTACAATTAATATACTTTTATTCACTATTTTTATATTGCACCAAAAAATAAATTTTTTTTTTTTTGAACTTTGGTATTTCTTGAATCATTTGTGTGTATTGTGCTGTTTTTCCTGACAGCTTACGGATAGGTTTCGTCACCGGACCGAAGCCGCTGGTGGAGCGAGTGGTGCTGCACATCCAGGCCTCCACGATGCACACCAGCACCTTCACACAGGTCACACCTCTCACATTCACTGTCCTGTCCATCCTGTTTCTCTCCTGAAGCAGCAGCCGAGGGCTCTTCCTCGTTCCAGCTGTAATCCGTAAATAAGACAGGCCTTGTGTTCTGGTTTTAATGCGCAGCTGCTAAACACGTGCAGTAAAAGCACAGAAATGTGTCTCTGTGTGTGGGGGTGGATTTTATAAGCAGGAGGAGCTGTGTTTGTGCTGTACGTGTGTTTCGGCTCCCGGCGGTGAGCGGTGGTTCAGTTTTCTTACAGCGTGAATCTCAGGAGAAGAGATCAGTGAGAAAAACAAGCATGAGATTCACAGGTGCTTTAATTGTGACCTGCAAAATACAGGCCATATGTGATCCTGGAGCACAAAAGCAGTCTTAAGTCGCTGGGGTATATTTGTAGCAATAGCCAACAATACATTGCATGGGTCAAAATTATCGATTTTTCTTTTATGCCAAAAATCATTAGGATATTAAGTAAAGATCATGTTCCATGAAGATATTTAGTAAATTACCTACCGTGAATATATCAAAACTACATTTTTGATTAGTAATATGCATTGCTAAGAACGTCATTTGGACAACTTTAAAGATGATTTTCTCAATATTTAGATTTTTTTTGCACCCTCAGATTCCAGATTTTCAAATAGTTGCATCTCGACCAAATATTGTCCTATCCTAACAAACCATACATCAATGGAAAGCTTATTTATTCAGCTTCCAGATTATGTATAAATATCAATTTCACAAAATTGATCCTTATGACTGGTTTTGTGCTCCAGGGTCACATATTATGTTTCAGAATCAGAAAGAGCTTTATTTCTTGCAGCTGAATCAAACTGAAGCCCAAGCAAAATAACCAAGCCTCTTGTTAGCGTATCCACTGTATAATGATACTCAGAAAAGTCTTTGTGTTTTCAGCTCATGGTCTCTCAGCTGCTTCATAACTGGGGTCCAGATGGTTTTCTCAAGCACATTGACGGGTGAGCTGGAGATTTATGATTTTAATGACTCTAAGAGTTCAATCAAATTACTGTGTTATTATAGAAATTGCCAAAGGGTTCTGCTTAGTATAATTCAATTGTTGTTAATAGCTGTATTGTATTCTATATTTATAACTTTTTATAGACTTCAGTTGGACCTTTGGTCAGCTTTATATATATATATATAATATGTATGTGTGTGTGTGTGTGTGGACAGGTTTTGTTTAAGTTGAGATGTGCGTATGACTCACATTAGTTTTTGCTCTTCCTCAGGGTGATTGAGTTTTATAGATCTCAGAGGAACACCATGCTCTCCTCAGCAGACAAATGGCTCAAAGGTTTGACTCATATTAGCTGCATCTATTACTGACACTAGTCTCATGTTAGCATGGATAACGACGCATTCCAAACCATCTGTATTTTAGCATTGATCCCAGTGCAATGCGTGATATCATTTTTGATACTAAAACTGAGAGTGGAGTATAAATGATCTTCTGTAGTAATCGGCCGTGTGCCACAGATGCCGTCTATAGAGCTTATGTTGTATTGAACTAAAACACAAGGCGGAACACAATTGCTATTGATTTTGTTGGAATAAGTAAATCATCTCAGAGTCCAGATTACTGTATTTAAAGGAGCAGTTCACCCAAAAATGAAAAATGCTGGAAATGTCCCTTCAGGCTGTCCAAGATGTCGATGAAATTTATTCTTCCTGAAAAAAAATGATCTGAACCGATTTGGAGAAATGTAGCATCACTTGCTCAGCAGTGGATGCTCTGCAGTGAATGGGTGCCGTCAGAATGAGAGTCCAAACAGGTGATAAAATCATCACAAGTAATCCACACCACTCCAGTCCATCGGTTAATGTCTTGTGAAGCGAAAAGCTGCGTGTTTGTAAGAAACAAATCCATCATTAAGATGTTTTTAACTTCAAACCGTTGCTTCTGGCTAAGTCCGTACTCCATAATCTTTTTCCTCCACTGAAAAAAGTCCATCCGCTGTTGTCCTCTCACATCAAAATCCACCAATTTATTTGTTTAAAACCATTTTGGCTTATGAACGGTGCTTGATCTGTGCATATTTCTCTCCTGATTCAAACTCTTTCACTGAAGAATGCGATATTATGGATCGAGGACTCGTATGAAAGCAACAGTTTAGAATTTAAAAACCTCTTAATGATGGATTTGTTTTTTACAAACACGCAGCTTTTCGCTTCTCAAGACAATAATTGATGCACCGGAGTGGTGTGGATTACATGTGATGTTTTTATCAGACTCTCATTCTGACGGCACCCATTCACTGCAGAGCATCCATTGATGAGCAAGTGATGCAATGCTACATTTCTCCAAATCTGTTTTGATGAAGAATCAAACTCATCTACAGCTTGGATGGCTTTCTCTCTTTCTCTCCTGTGTGTTTTGTAGATGTAGCTGAATGGCATCCTCCCATGGCCGGCATGTTCCTGTGGATTAAACTCAAGGGCATTAAAGACACACAGCAGCTGATAATGGAGAGAGCGCTAGAGAAAGAGGTTCACACACATTCACACGCATCTGTGTAATACAGTTTACATTTGTGCTGAATGTGATGATGTTTACATTTGCTACATGAGCAAATACACACTCACTGCTGTATGAAACCCCTTTCCTTTATCAAAGGCAAAGTCATTTGTATGTGTCGTTGATGCTTCATGTTACAGTACAGCAGGTTTGCTGGGGCTTTTGCCAAAGCAAAGTTTGAATATTGTGTGTGTGTGCGTGTGGTGTGTGTCTATGTAAATGAACTGAAGCACCTGATCCTGAAAACACACCACATGATTTGCCTCACACACACACGTTCAGTGTTTGAGGCGAACATGATGCCAGTCCTATGAACCATTCACTGCATTTACTTCATTCTGAAAACATGTTCATGGTCATTTTTACATTTGTGCTTAAAGCTGAAGGTTTTTAGTTGTTAAAATACTTTCCTTATTCCAGCTTATTATTATAAGTTTAATAAGTAAGCCGTGTGGTGCTTTCCAAACATTGGAAGAATGTTCCTGCTGTAAACACAGAAGTCTCAGTTCTAATCAAAAAAGGTCAGCAGGTGTTTATTAAAGGGCTTTGAAGAATCCTCTCGAATCCTTGTCGGGTTTATTGTGTTTGTTTGTAGGTTCTTCTGGTTCCTGGAGGAGTTTTCAACATCAACAGCTCGGATCCGTGTCCGTATGTCAGAGCCGCCTTTTCTCTCTCCACACCTCAACAGATCGATGAGGTACAACACACATTCACAGATATATTTATGTATATTATGCTCACCGAGGCTGCATTTATTTGATCAAAAATACAGTAATATTGTGAAATATTATTTCAATTTAGAATAACCGTTTTCTATGTGAATCTATTGTAAAATGTAATTTATTCCTGCGATGCGAAGCTGAATTTTCAGCAGTCTTCAGTCTCACATGATCTTCAGAAATCATTCTAATATGCTGATTTGCTGCTCAAGAAACATTTCTGGTTATTATCAATGTTGAAAACAGCTGTGCTGCTGCTTATCTTTTGGAAACAGGATTTTTTTGATCCTGCTTGTGTTTTATCATGTTGCTGCCTGCTGTATATACAGCATTTCAAATCAGAAACTTCTTTTATATTATGCCTGCTAATAGCATATACTGACCACTAATAGAACGCATCTGATATTCATCTGTACTTCAGAATAAGGGCTTACTTTGTCATTTATGGCTCTTTCCTCTTCATCCACAGGCTTTTAGGAGACTCGCTGATCTCATCAAGGATGCCATGTGAGCGGGTTATTTAGGGCGTATTAAGGGAATTAATTGATTATTGACGTTTGTTTTCAATGCAACTGCAGCCGCTGTGTACAGGGAGATGTTTTATGTGATTTTAAAACTGGTTTTGTGTGTAAAATGTTTAGCCATTTTATTGCAGTAGTCCGTTACTTTAAAACTTCATGGTGAATTGTGAAGGTTAAAGTCTTCTTTAAAGGACGTGACCTGTAATATGACTAGTTAGCTGCTAGTAACTCGAGCTGTTAGTAAATGTATTGATATGTTGCATGTAGAAGCTTTTAAAACGGCATTCGACTAATGGACTCTTTATCAGAGACTGTAATGACTCATTTCTGCTATAACTTTCAATCTGTTTTTGTCATATTCTGAAAAGTTGTGGGAATGCAACAGTGGATTTTTTTTCTCTCTCACTGTTTGAGCAATTGGTAATGAAAAATGGTGTTTGCAATGGTCTCCCATATACACCAGAAGTTTACCCTGCAGTAGCTTACTTCTGCTTATCGGAAATATGAAAACAGTTCATGCTGGTCACCCATTTGACACTTAATTACACATATTTTTGAATGTAGTCCATTTGACTTGTGTGTCATTGTGCATGCTGGTCCTTTTGGACACAAAATGGTTCAATAAATCAATAAATAAACTTCATTTTTGTATGTAGTGCTGATTCTCACTCCGTTTTGTGCTTTTACCATATATGCCATATATTTAAAGGGATCATCTACCCAAAAATTACAATTCTGAAGAATGTCGGCAACCACATGTTTTTGGGTCCCATTGACTTCCATATTGTAGACAATGGAGTACTAAGGAAGTGAATGGAAGCCGAAACGGTTTGGTTAAATATCATCTTTCGTGCTCCACAAAAGAAAAAAAAAGCATAAAATGATGACACAATTTTAATTTTTGGACGGACTACCTCTAATTGCATAAAATCCCGTTGCATTGTTTAAACGTTTTTCAGTAGAGAATTTGTGGATTTTAACAATGCAGAATGTAAGTCCTTAACCTTTGGACGCATTCATCAGAGCTCTGGATTTCACACTGTGTGTGGTGTTTCTGTGACACAACCGATTCTTTGTGTACCCTGCTCAGGGAAAGTGCTTATGAAGGACTCGCACGCACACACACTTAGACGGCTGTGATAAATCTTGGTGTGATTGTGCATAAACTCTTGAGTTATGCACTCATAAGTGCTTTAGAAGCAAGATTAATAGCGTGCACGTGAGTTTCTTGGGGTTTTATTAGTGTAACACGCTGGATATAACAAATGGTCAAAGTGCCTCAGGTTTAATGTTGACCAGCGAGGGCAGTTAATCCTTAAACTGGATTTCATAAGTCTGAATGTGTAATCTAGTGTGACAGAGGTGGAAAGATAAATGGATACACATTAGCTTGCCGTTACGTGGTTGTAAACAATGTAACAACAATGGCACGCGCTTCAAACACAGGTTAATGTTTCTTTATATATGTCCAAGGGGAATGCAACTATAACAGTACAGTGCTGATATCACATTGTACTTTGAAATACTATGGTAATGAATGATTAGGTACCATACTATATGTATGGTATGTAATCAGAGTTGGTAACTGATTACATGTAATCTGGATTACTTAATCAGATTCCAAAAATGAAGTACTTGTAATTAGATTAAATTACATTTTATAATACTCGTAACCAATCAGACTACAGTTACTTTTTTTACTGATTGCATGATTACATATTATTCACACAATAGCAGCAAATTATTCATAATATAGTATATTGTTTCTCCCAAATTCTGCTTTTTCATCTTTTAAAGGTTCCTTTCTGAAATAGCCAGTTGTGTGGACAGTCACTAGTTCAGGTGTTTCAACATTGCTTCAACTACTGATGAACACATGCATTTTTAGTTGAATTATCACTCAGTAGATTATTTGATGTCTTTGGAAGGCCTTTGTCTTTCAAACGCATTAAAGGTGGTGGAATTATATAGAGTTCTAACAAAGACCATTATTTTGTGTATTTGGTGTAATGAAATGTGTTTATGCGGTTTAAGGTAAAAAAAAAAAACATTATTTTCCACATACTGTACATTATTGTTTCTCATCTATGCCCGATTTTTACAAAGCTCATCGGTCTGAAAAACTAGATGTGCTCTGATTGGCCAGCAATCCAGTGCGTTGTGATTGGCGTAATAACTCATCGCGTGAAGAGGAAAGGTTACGCACCTTCAACTACTGTGATCCCGGCCGGAGCAACGACACAAAAACATTAAACCCATTATAAACGAGGCATTAGTTCCATCCAGTGGGGACATAATTAAGGATTATAGTAGACTGATATAATGTATTTTAATGGGTTGAATTGGAATTCCGCAGGACGAGCTAACATAAAACCCTGTCTGCATTTGTGATCGGAAAAAAAAAAAATGACAAACAAAAATGTGCTAATATACCAACTGCTCAACACTCAAGTTGGACTCATTTCTGTGGCAACTCCTTTAACGGATTAAATGAAAAGTACTTACCGTCTGTTTGAAGGACAGAAAAACGCCGGACAATTGTGAGTCTACTCTCTCCGAAGGGATAAGCAAACAGTCTCCATTAAACTGTGCTGCAACATCTGAGTATTTGGAAGTTCGATTGAACTGTTCTGGAACATTGTTGTAAATACAACTTAACCACTGATTTCTAGTCGTGTCCTCTTTTGGAAGGCCAAACAAAGTAGTTTCGCTTTCACAACGAAGCAAGCACGCAGCCTCACAACTATGGCCCCCTGGCAGCAACAATAATACAGTGAGAATAAAAGTTATGCCTTCATTCTTTGTGTGAACATTTGGGCGGCGTTTTGCAAATATTTCCACATAGTGAGGCAGATAAGTGGGGGCGTGTTAGAACGAGACGTTTTAGGTAGGTGTGGCTGACTCTTAACTTTATAAAGAATATCTCTTTGAATTTAAGACTATAGTCTTTGCAACTTTACAGATCTTATTTATGCACAAAGAGCTTGTAACACTCCAAAGAGAAAGGAAAAATGTAAATCACTTCATATGACCCCTTTAAAATGCACCCATTCACGTTATTTCTTATTTACATGTAATGCAGGCATTCCCAAACTTTTTTGTCAACCGAATATCTTTGACCAAATATATTTATGTATGTACCCCTGAGAGGGACTTTTAAAAAAAGATTTAATAATTAGTTCACATTTGATGTGCACGGTTCTTTGACATTGTTACCGGTCATGCAGAGAAACAAATATTTCATTTGTTTTATTTCGATTTATGTTATTAAATTTGAAAATGTGTATGATTTAATTGTTTCCCTTAAGATTAAATCATTAAACTCCCTGCATATCTTTCAGAACCCCAATTTGGGGACAACCTTGAGGTAAACAATGTTGTAATGCACTGTAACGTCAAAAATGTAACGGATTACAATCAACCAGCTCTGTTTGTCATTTATAGTATACCCAAGTACTGCCATTGTATCTTCTAGGAAAATATTTCACATTCCAGTACATTGCAAAACCTGTTAGGAAACGAGCCCGTTGGTGAAGAGTCGATCACAAACCCAATTATGGAAGAAACGGGTCAGTGAGTAAAAACAAACACTATAGGGATTTAGTTGAAAAAAGGGGGGGATCGAAAGCGACAGGCAGAGATGATAGGAGGGGTACAGACAAACTAATGCCTTTATCCTGTCTGTCGTATTTCAACAGTCATGTATTTCGGGCGTTGTCGTGAATTTCTAAGAGATCATAGGGGTCCCAACCGCAGTGTTGCCCAACTACTTAGCAAGTTGGTGCAGATTTAGGCAACTTGTCAGACTACCCTAGCACTTTTTCTTCCAACAAGCATCTAGTAAAATATTTCGCTTTTTTTTAATTTTTTTGGCAAATTTTGATAAGGGACTCAAACAATAACAAGGCAAACATTTCCATCCTAAAGGACCACAAAAAGAGGAACCAAAGGTGCTAGCAGTCCACAATTCACAGGAATTAAGTTGGCTTGCTTTAGCAAATTGTTTAAGGTAATAGATATTAAAAATAATAATTATAATTCAATAATTGTTCATTTATGATACACCTTGTTAGTAGCGTGTACCTGTGATTGTTGATCAGTTAGTACACCGTAAGAAAAATATCTAGAAAAAATTCCTTCATATTATAGATTTTGACCTATTTTTACCAGACATTTTCTTAGAGTGTAGCATACTGACTATTAATACACTGCTTAAAACTATAATTGTTTAGTTTTACTAGTTTACTAGCTAATAGAAATAAACTTAAATTGTAATTGTTAAAAAAATGTGAAAGTGTTAAATAATTCAACGTTGTATTTAAAATTAGTTATTTTTATTATGCTTTATTATTATATGCATCTAAATGACAACTTTACTTTAAAAAATTTTTTTTATAGACATTAAAGACATGACATGCAACATTTACAACTTTAACAAGACATCCAAAATGATAACACAATTAAAGGAATGGGTTTACATTACATAGAAGAAAAAAATCAATAATACAGTACTAAAAGAAAAAGAAAAAAAAACAGCATATACCTGTTCAATTTTCAAGTAACTTCAACTCTTTAGCGAATACAATTGTATCTCTACATTTTTTTGTTATCAATACATTGGAGAGACTCCAAATACAAATGAAATAAATCATAAAGACCTTCAAACAGGGTTTAGAACTATTTCTTTTGCTTTTATGAATATGAAATTTACCAAATAAAATCATTAGACTCATCATAAAATGGACAGATGCATTTTTTGATTCAAAATATAAGATAACATCTTTGGATGTTAATTCACAATTGTAACCATATTTCTGTTGAATATATATATATAGATACATCTTCCCAGAAGTTTTTGGAATGGTAACATAAAAAAAAAAAAAAGATGTAGAATTATCTCTGGCTGATCTGAACAAAATGAACATTTTTCATCAATTGTGTAGTTACTAACAAATATTATGAAGTACTTTCAGATGTACTTCCCGAAGTTTGTTAGATATACAAAACCGAAAGGGAAGAAGCCAAGCGTTTTTTTTCAAATAATCTTTGGAAAACAAAAAAATGTCCCTAGGCTTAATAGAGCTCTTTTCATAAAATAGATTTCTAATACATTTATTTGTGCATTTTTTACTGTTAATGTCCACCCCATTTCAATTAAGAAGGGGTTCAATTCTACAGATGTTAAGGGACAGCATATGGCTTCTCATTAACATCAATAACCCTGTGGGAATGGCGTTTACCACAGAATAATATTCTCTATATTTAATGTGAAGTGCCCATTTATTCATACAATTTTCATAAGACTGATCGAAAAGGTCAGATAAAAAATTAATTCCTTTATCCATCCAACTCTGTAAATAAAGAGATTTCCGGTTAACTGTAATATGCACATAACATAACTTCCAGGCCTTGAGAGCTTGTTCATATTTACTTTATTTATTTATTTTTGGCTGAGATTTGACGCAGTGACGCAATTTTGCGGCGTGATTACGCAATGACGTCACCGCGCAACGACGTCCCGTCATTTAGCAGCTTTTAGCAACAAACCAACGTTCCTTTAGCAACCTCCGCTGAAAATCAGTCGAAACCAGACCCAGAGCTTCACATTTCAGGACGAGCATCGAGAGAGATAACAAGCGCGGGGACGTGATGTAAGTGTCGCGCAAATATCGCCGAATTTGTAACCGTTTAGCGAAATCTAAACAAAGGAAATGCGGCTGTGTTCGGGCTAACTAGCGGCTTGTTACGCGACTGTGTTGTTACACTCGCGTGAAGTATATGTACACTGTAAGTTCACGTGAAGTATATGTACACTGTAAGTGTTATATTTCTTCTTAATGTTGAATTGTAAGGGTTAAAGCCGTCGAATGTGGAGAAAATCTGTATTCTATGTGTCTTCCGCAGCGGATATGGTTAGCCGCTGTTAGCTTGAGCTGTTTTCAACAGATCTTAGCCTGTCAAATATGATTCCGGCATTAAAACCGTGTGAATATCACTGCCAAACAACATAAACCGTGTCGTGGTTGGTTTATACGCTAACGTTTAGTACATCTATCGCGTAGGAGCTTTTAAAATCACATTAGGCTAATAGTACGTGCGTTTTACTATTCATTTTAAGTCATATTAACACGCATTAATGTCCATTTTAAACTTGTTTTCTCTATAAATGTAATATTTAAGACTGCAAGTGGCTTGATTGTACGATATAACGTCAGTGAAGTGTTATAAATTAATATCCTGTTGAATGGCATTATTTGACTTTTTAACCATTGTATTTTAATTTCGGCCTCACAAACATGAGTCGTTTTTTATTTTGCACGTCGTGTTCTTGTTTGATAAGATCACAGGAGGAGGAGTCACAGCTTCTGTGTGCTACACTTGAGTTAAAGGGGTCATATGATGCGATTTCAAGTTTTTCTTTCTCTTTGGAGTGTTACAAGCTGATTGTGCATAGATAAGATCCCTGAAGTTGCAAAGACTAAAGTCTCAAAACCAAAGAGATATTCTTTATCAAAGTTATATTCTTTATTCCCTAAAACGGCTCGTTCTAACACGCCCCCACATATCTACCTCACTATGTGGAAATATTAGCATAATGCGCCCAAATGTGCACGCAAAGAAAGAAGGCGTGGTTTCAGTAACCGCAGTTAGTGTTGAAGCAGCATGTCAGGGAGACGCTGTGTGTTTCAGAGCGAAAGCAAAAGCACTTTATTTGGCAATCCGAAAGTAGATGCATTTAGGAATACTTAAGATTACTTACAACAGAACAGCAATGATTTTATGGACGACCGTTTCGTGAACCTAGGAGAGGAGGTAATTCTGACTTTGCTATGACAATCTGGCACTTCTGAATCAGCTACTGTTTTGTTATTAGTTTAAGTATTTGCTATTGACTGTTCAAATGAGTAACGCGCCGTGTGTGTGTGTGTGAGGCGAGAGGAGAGAGAGCGAGCGCGCCCATCCACATCAAATCACAGTGAGTCAGCCATGTTCGTTAACCGTGGCTTGGTACTGCAAACACTACCCGCTCATTCACTGTGTCTGTCACGCGACTTTTCCCGTCGGCTATTCCTGTCTTTACATTTATTTTGAAAGATGAAGCTCGCGATTATGGTAAGGGGTTTACATTTATGATGAGTGCATTGTGTCAATCACAATGCACTGGGTCAGCTGGCCAATCAGAGCAGACTGCGCTTGTCGGAAGGAGGGACTTTGTAGAAAACGAAAAGTTTGAGAGAGGCGGGGCATAGAGGACCTACAATAATGTACAGTATTTGAAAAATAATGTGTTTTTTTAACATTAAAGCATGTCAAAATATTCTGTTACACTAAATTATGATCTTTAAAAAAGCATCATGTGACCCCTTTAAAAGCCCTTATGTCATTTTAAGAAATCAAGGATATTTTCATTCATTTGTTCTTTGTATTGTATTTTCAGAGGAGGACGGAGCATGAGCCAGTGACCGTAACATGAGGACCGGTGGAGAATGACATCTTATCCTGAGGGTTGTTGCAGAAAGCCAGAGAAAATGAACGGGGCGATCGGATACGTGATCATTTATTTAGGGGCCGTGATTAGTTTCTGTGCGGCAGAGGCTTTGAACATCTCGGCGGTGGATGGAGACGGAAGAGAGAACGGGACCGAGGCTGATGGGGACGGCTCGGTTCCCCTGGTGCTCAGCAAAGTGAGCCAGATCATCGCCCGCGAGGGGAACTGTGCTTTAATTGACTGTAATATCACCGGCGACCCTTTTCCAAACATCCAGTGGTTCAACTCGCACGGACACCTGCTTGACGCTAAGAAAAGTGGTATGTTCACTGTGAAAATCACCTTCTGACGCCAATGCATTCTCATATATCACTGCACCTACACTTGGTCACTTTATGCATTTATCTGATTCTGTAGGTGTAATCCGTTTACACTAAATATAAATCTGATCTACTGTTCCTGTACTTAACGCACGTCATGTAATTGAGTTTGCGTCCATTATAATCGTGTATGGCAGGTAGTGTTCAGTTTAGTCGATGCTCCAACCAAGTGTAAAGACATCCTGTTGGGTTTGTGAATATGTACAACAAAACACGGGATTTCATTATAACAACCATTTTCAAGGGTTTACATTGGCGTTCACAATTTGGGGTTGGTTTTTAATGTTTTTCGACAAAGTCCCCTTCTGCTCACCAAGGCTGCATTTATTTGATATAAAATACCGAAAAAAACTCTAATAATGTGAAATAATATTACAATTTAATATACAGTCATGGCCAAAAGTTTTGGCAGTGACATAAATTGTTTTGCAAAGTTTGCTGCTTCAGTATTTGTAGATTATTTTCCCACATGTTTCTATGTTATACTGAAAAACAATAAGCATATAAGTTTTAAAGGCTTTTATTGGCAAAAAAATATAATGAGTCAATATTTACAGTGTTGACCCTTGTTCTTCATAACCTTTGCAATTTGCTCTGGCATGCTGGATATTAGCTTCTGGGCCAAATCCTGATTCTTCTGCTCGTTGATAGTGATTAGTTCTCAGAGTTGATCAGAATTTGTGGGCTTATGCTGGGTCCTTATATAGCCTTGTGAGTTGTTTAGTTTTTCTGACAATGTTGGTTCTCTATTGATTGAGATCCGGGGAGTTGCCTGGCCACGGATCCAAAATATCAATGTAATGATGTTCGAGCCACTTCTTTATCACTCTTGCTTTGTGGTGCTCCATCATGCTGGAAAATGCACGGATCATAACCAAATTGCTCATGGATTGTTGGATGAAGTCGCTCTTGCAGGACGTTTTGATGCCATTCTTTATTCATGGCAGTGTTTTTGGGGAGAATTATGAGAGCGCCCACTCCCTTGGAGAAAAGCAACCCCACACATGGATGGTCTCAGTATGCTTCACTGTTGGCACAACACAGGACTCATGGTAGCGTTCACCTTTTCTTCTCCGAAAACCCCCAATCAGATTTTAACAGATGTCCCAACCTCGTGAAAGGGGCAGCTTCCTCAGGAAGATAACTTTCACCAGTCTTTTGATGTATAAATCATAAGTACTTCCTGCAGAATTTCAGTCTGTTCTTGATGTTTTTCTTGGAGAGAAGTGGTTTCTTTGCTGCCTTTCTTGACACCAGGCCATTGTCCAAAATTCTTGGCCTCACTGTGCGTGCAGATGCTCTCACACCAACCTGCTGCCATTCCTGAGCAAGCTCTGCACTGCTGGTGAGACGATTCCAGAGCTGACTCCTAAGGAGGAGATTGTCCTGGCACTTGCTGGACATTCTGGGATGTCCTGAAGACTTCTTCACTGCAGTCGAACCTCTCTCCTTGAAGTTCTTGCTGATCCGGTAAATAGTTCTTTCATATGCAATATTCTTTGTAGCAATATCTTTGCATGTGAGGCCATTTTGATGCAAAGCGATAATGGCTGCACGTGTTTCTTTGGAGGTAACCACTGCTAACAGAAAACAATGATTGGAAGCGCTTCTTCCCTCCATCAGTCTGCTCTTACAATCTATTTAGTATGATAGTGATTTTACCTGACTAGTACTCATTCACACTTTCACGTGTGCTGCTGATATTAGTCAATTAATGTTAGCTGGTCATTTTGTGTCAGGATCAAAAACACAGTGAAATTTGTCATTTATGTGGCCAATGAAGATTTAGCAATTATTTAAAATGCATCTGATCACTCTACACAACAACCTAGAAGCAATGTGAATGAACACCACAACAGCTTAAGCAGCAAACTTTGCAAAACACAAAATTAATGTCACTGCCAAAAATTTGTGATGCAAAGCTGAATTTTAGCATCATTACTCCAGTCTTCAGTGTCACATGATCTTCAGAAATCATTCTAATATGCTGATACAAATGCCATGGTTTTTTTTTTTGCTGATTTTGAGGATTTTTTTCTTAAATATATAAACACCTTAATGTTCATTGGTTTGGGAAATGGCAAATGTCAGGATATTTTCCATGCAGTGATTTTTATTAACATCCAATGTTTTGAGATTTGAGATTAATCCAATATGCAGCCATTTGATCTTTAAAACTGGTGATGTAAAACGGGACATCCAGATGAGAGTGTTGTAGAATCGAGATAATGAATGAGTGACTTGTGGAGGCTTAATGATGGTGTTGTGTTGCTTAGTTAATGAAAAATACTACAATGTTTTTACTGAAGTGACACGGAAACATTCCTGCTATTCAGTTGAGCCTGGGTAGTGAATTGGACTGGGTGTGTTACGGTGTGAAGAATTAGTGTGAACTAAAGACATTGGAGGGTTCATCGTGAAAGCATTATGAAACACGAAGAACTGCAGGCTTGAAGGTATATGAAGGAATAGTTCACCCAAAAAGGAAAAATTTACTGAAAATGTATTCACCCTCAAGCCATCCAAGATGTAGATGAGTGTTTCTTCATCAGATTTGGAGAAATAAAGCATTGCATCACTTGCTCACCAGTGGAACCTCTGCAGTGAATGGGTGCCGTCAGAATGAGAGTCCCAACAGCTGATAAAAACATCACAATAATCCACACCACTCCAGTCCATCAGTTAATGTATTGTGAAGCAAAAAGCTGTGTTTTTGTAAGAAATAAGTCCATCTTTAAGGAGTTTTTAAATTCAAACCATTGTTTTTGGCTAAAATACTAGTCCGTAATATTTCTATATCCAGTTAAAAAGTCATCTTGTCTGAATCAGAAAAGAAATATGCACAGATCAAGCACCATCTACAAGTGAAAACAGTTATAATTTGATGAAAGAAAACTTTCGAGATAGACTTTTTCACTTGAGGAAGTGTTATTTTGGATTGTGTACTTGTATTTTAGATGAAATTTTGAAGTTAAAATACCTGGATGGATTTGTTTCTTATAAACACGCACTGCTTTTTGCTTCACAAGATGTTAATTAATGGACTGGAGTCGTGTGGATTACTGTGGATTATTGTGATGTTTTCATCAGATGTTCGGGTCTAGTATTTCTGACGGCACACATTCACTGCAGAGCATCCATTGCTGTCAGCTTTGACATAAACATTAAAGGGGTCATATGATGCAATAAAAAAAATGTCTTTCACTTTGGAGTGTTACAAGCTCATGGTGAATAAAGAAGATCTGTAAAGTTGCAAAGACTAAAGTCTCCAATCCAAAGAGATATTCTTTATGAAAAGTTAAGATTCAACCACGCCCTCCTAAAACACCTCATTCAAACACGCCCCCACAAATCTAAATCACTATGTGGGAAGAAGATTTTGCATAACTGCCCAAATTTCCACGCAACGAAAAGAAGCGTAAACTGGTATTCTCGCTGGTAGGTATTGTTGCTGCAACGCCAGTCGTGAAAGGCGATTGACGCTGTGCTAGTTTGAAAGCGAAATACTATTGTTTGACTTCCAAAGGGAGATATATGCTTCGCATGCCTGGAGCTGATCAGTTTCTTTCGTGCTTTTTTGCTGGTCGCTTAGGGAATACATCAACTTAGTGCTGTGACGGATCAGCTTTAACTCCAAATGCGGACATTTTAAAGAGCACATGTGGTTGCCGCTCATTCGTCGCATCCGCCGGGCGCGCGTTCTCGACCCCGCCGCCTCAGCTCAATCTATCCCGGCCTCAGCGCACGCTAAGCCGCTGTGTTTTTCGTTGTGAAAGCGAAACTACTTTGTTTGGTCTTCCAAAAGAGGACATGACTACAAATCAGTTGTATTTACGACACTGTTCCAGAACAGTTCAACCCAAATATTCAGATGTGTGCAGCACATTTTATGGAGGACTGTTTCCTGATCTGGGGAGAGTAGACTACATTGCCGGCTGTTCTGACTCACAGACGTGAGGCTGAGACGTGATGCAGATTTTCATTGAACGTAACGGATTTGCCACTGATGATTCAAACGTGAGTTTTGAGCAGTGTAGAGTAGCACTTGTTGTTTGTCATTTCTCCGATCACAAATGCAGACATGGTTTTATGTTTATGCGGCGCGATGCAACGCGTAAAAAGACAGTATAAATCATTATAATCAGTAATTATGTCCCCACTGGATGCAACACATGCCTCGTTTATAATGAGTTTTAATGTTTTTGTCTCGTCGCTCCGGCCTGACACGGCAGCATCACAGTATGGTGAGGGGCGTAACATTTCCGTCACACGCTTGAGGTATTCGGCCAATCACAACACACTGGATAAGCTGGCCAATCACAGCACAGAAAGGCAGGGCATAGAGGAGAAACAATAATGTACAGTATGTGGAAAATAATGTGTTTTTTTAACTTTAAACCACATAAACACATTTCATTACACCAAATACACAACATAATGTTCTTTTTAGCAACATCATATGACCCCTTTAAATAACATTTGCAAATTGCAACCCATTTTACGGTCATATTTCAGTGAAGCAGGATATTTAAGAAGTGGAACTTCATTTGAACTATCTTTAGTCTGTTGAGGTCGACTGACTACTTCCTGAAAGACTACCAGCACTCTTAAAAATAAGCTTGGGCCTAGATTACATCAGCTGAAAAGAAAGGCTAATTCGATTCGTCATTGCATGTTGTTCATTCAAAATAAGACCAGGATTTCGCATTATGAAAGTAAATGGTCCATTTTAATTTCATATTATTGACTTTGCACAAATAGTCAGTAGTTAAAGATCAAATAATTTTACTTACATAATGCATTGCTGAATTGTTTCACAACGGTCTGATTAAATGACCTCGGGTTGCTGGCAGTAAGTAATGCATTGGTGGACTGGTGCCAAAAATTGAGTTTATAAATTCCCATCAGCACTTAAAGCACAGGTGGCTTGTGCGTAATGTATGTGCGTCCTCTGGACAAGGTGGACGTTTTAAGATCAGTGTCTTTATGTAAATGCATGTCTGTGGGTTATGCAAAGTCGATTAATCATGGCCACGTTGTTCACGGAACTAAGTTTTGTACTTTCAGCTTGACGAACTAGGTTTACAAAAAGGGTGCAACACCAGTTAGTTTGGAAACATGTTTAGTCATGTTGTCTTCAACGATGTTCTTTATTTGGTGGAAAGGTCATAATTGTTTATGCAAAACCTGATTTTCACACCTAGATTTTTACCTTTTATCACAGTTTCACTTTGCTTGTGACCTCCTCTATCAGCTTATCCAGTGTGAACATTTAGTTTTCTTATTTTGTTGTAATGTCAAGATGTCTTTCTAGCATTATGACCTAAAAAAAATGGGAAGCATTTGTTCTGGCATCTTGATTGTAATATGGCACGCTCTAATGTGATTGATTGACTTTTATGAAACTGTTTACAAGTTAGTGGGTTGCTATTTTCAGCAGTTTTGCAGATGGGTTAATCGCTGGATTTAATCATTTGTCAGGTTACTGGCGTCAGATCTAGATCTCAGATCTTCGAAGATACTAGGAAGAAAAAAATAGATTTCCATGAGCAGAACTGCAGGTTTCGCTTTGAGTTGTTTTAGGTTAGGTACACTTTATTGTCCCTGAGGGAAATTTGTCTTAGGCTCAGAAATACAACCACCACATCACATACAACACATAGTAGTAAAGAAAAAAAAAAAATATTATATATGATATATGAGTATATTATATAGATATATCATATCTAAACCAGTAAAAACATGTACCAGTTTAAACAATTTAAAATAAATAAACAATCAAAAAATAACCGTACCTAGTGTTATTTAATAACTTATTGCAGAAGGAATAAATGAACTTCTTGTCCGACTTCAATCGAATCTTGGAATTTTGAATCATTATTCCTGATGGCGTTATCACAACTCAACAGTTCAAAAGTGGGTTGTATCATGCAGAATCTTATCTGCCTCCCTCAGCATAGACTTTTCATAAAGAGTCTGGAGATAGAGAGGTTCTATCTTGCCCAAGATTTTCATAGCTGTTTGAATAAGACGTCCAAGCCTTGATTTCAGCTGTACCGTCGGATTACCATACCAAAGGTGTATACCGTATCTGATCTCATTCTCTAGTACAGCTTGGTAAAACAACATCATAATCTTGCTACTGACACCATAAAATCTGAGCCTTCTCAAAAAATACATTCTTTGTTGTAGCCTAATACATAAGCTTTCAACATGAACATGCCATTTAAGAGAGCAGTCAAGAAAAACACCAAGATATTTATATGAGGATACCTGTGCGATTGGAACGTTATGAATATAAACAGGGCTATGGTCGCCAATTAACTTCAGATCGAATGTCATCTCCTCAGTTTTCTTCACATTCACAATTAGGTGGTGAGCATCACACCACTCAGTAAATTGCTTGATTTCAGAGCGGTAAGACAATATGTCTTGATCTTTATACAATAAACTAAGAATAGCGGTGTCATCACTAAATTTCACAATGTGGTTATTATCATATTTGCTCACGCAACCATCTGTATATAATGTGAAGAGAACTGAGGAACTCACACATGCTTGAGGTACTCCTGTACTAATATACTGTAAGTCAGAGATCGTCTTATTGACTTTAACCTGTTGGGTTCTACCCGTTAAGAAAGAAAAAAAACATCTTATAATATTAGGATTTACATCCATGTGTTTCAATTTCTCTAATAATAAATAAGGTTGCACAGTGTTAAAAGCTGAGCAAAAATCAATAAAAAAGAAGACGTGTATATGCCTTTGGGTCCTCCAGATGTTTAGAGACTAAATGGATAATACTTCCAACCGCATCTTCTGCACTTCTGCCCTGTTTATAAGCAAACTGCCATGGATCTAGTTTTGAGGATACTTCTTTTCAAAATGGACAATATATTTCTCGAAGCATTTCATTACGATTGAAGTTAGTACTATGGGTCTAAAATCATTGTTCTCAGAAAGATATGACTTTTTTGGGATTGGTGTAATCAGTGATCTTTTCCAAAGTGCAGGAACTCTCTGCGAGTCCAGTGAATGCTGAAAGAGCGTACCCCACACCGGAGTGAGTTCTGCAGCACAAGTTTTTAAAAGTCGTGCAGAAATCCCATCAGGTCCTGTAGATTTATTTATACATAACTGTTGGAACAATGAAGGCACCTTAGACTGGTCTACCTCTAATCTAGAGCCCATATCATATATCAAAGAACCTAAAACAGATTCACATTTGTCAGAGAAATCATGAGTTTGGAACCGGAAATAGAAGTCGTTTAGTTCATTAGCTTTCTGTAAATCATCAATTGTATCTATCTGTGATCTCCTTGAATCCATATTAATAACAGCCTTCATTGTACTCCATAATTATTTTTATTATCATTATTGAATTTGAAGTTAAAAACTGATGTTCAATAATATCCTTCTGTCGTCCCCTAGCTTCCTTTAGTTGATAGTTAAGCTCTCTTTGTATGATCTTCAGCCCCGCATTATCTTTGTTCTTAAACGCAACCTTTTTCCTGTTAATACAATTCTTAAGTTCTTTTGTTATATATGGTTTGTTTTTAGGATATTCTTTTTAGTGAGTACACTGTCCACACAAAAATTTATATAGTCTGTTATTGTCTCTATCATTGTATCTGTAAAAATCATTAAAACATACCCAATCTGTGCAAAGGAAGGAAAAATCACTTTAAGTTTTCATTATGGCATTATGCCGACCATATATGACTCCTTCACATATGGGTGACTACGTTTAAAGAATAGTCTCATATGTAGGGATTTAAAATGGATGGTATAATGGTCAGGTTGGCTGAGGTGGTTTCGATCTGGCCTATAGCTTTTTTACATTTCCTAGCACTTTCTAGGTTCTGTCTTCGTGTTCCACATTTGTATGTATGTTTCAAACCCTTGCAAGACGAAAGGTCCAGATTTGCAATGATAAAATCACCTAAAATAAAGTACAGGGCGCGTCTGGTGAGCCTTGTAGTTGTTGATGAACACAATCCGCTGACGCGCGTCCATTTCCGCCCCGAACAGCACACGCCTCTTTCCTTTGGGCCTTCGCGGCATCGAATATCGATGAACGGTGTCGCCCCTAACGCGCTAGATCCTGGTACGGGCTTTGGTGGAGAGATCGTCCCACATATGGCGAAGACGAAGCCAGTTACACAAACCGAGAAAAACACGTATCTCAGGTATAGCTAATAGGCATCCATGTTTCCACACCTGCATATACCGTGCACTGCGCCAAGTATCCCCATATGACTGTTACTAGACAGGCAAATTGGACGATCATCGCCATATGAGCGTCGGATTCGTCACAATAAGATAAAATAATAAAATAAATAAAAACAGAAAAAGTATGAACAGACTGATGTAGTGGAGCACGAGCCCGGGTCGCAAGCAGAGCAGCGCCACAGTTTTAGTGCTTATTGCTTTTGGATGATCAGAAATTAATTACAAAGTCTACACTCATATCTGCTCATTTCTTCAGGTGTTTTTGCACAGCCAGTCACAGATAGACACTACTATTGTTATTTGACAATTTCTTTTATGCTGCTTTATGGCTGAATCAATTATTTCATATAAACGACCCTAATTGCAAGTAAAACAAAACCAGCAGTGGTTGGCCCCTTATGTGTCTATCAAACTGTGTCTTCACATCTAATGGTGCGTCCTCCTCGGGAAGTCGTAATTACAACCTCAAGTGCGTTCAGATCACTTCAGGTTTAAGCAAGATGCCGATGTACCTTTTTGACATAAAATTCAACAAGATTTTTCCACTTGACATCTACTAAATGAAGCATTGGACGTGTTTTTGCTTTTTTTCATATTACTGCTGTAAATTTAATGTTATATTTTATAATCGTCATTATTGTACAGTACTATGGTATTTTGTACATGCAACTTAGATGGTTTTATTGCAAAATATATATATATTTTTTTATTAATTTGAACAAATTTACCATTTATACAGATGCTTTATCCATGTCTTTCGCTATATTTTCTCACCGACACGTTCCCAGCTCGTAAATTTGGGTAATTACCGAAAAATAAAATGTACCAGTCGTAATTAAACTTTGCGGTGATATTCGTGTGCATTTAACTCTTAAATACTCTTAAGACAATTCTTGGCCAGAATATATTGAATAGTCTTTGTCACAAGTCAAAGGTTTTTATGAATTTTTATTAACATAAATTTGTTGTATATGTTTTTAGATTTCATTCAAATCCACTCAGTCTGTTTTTAATGAACAAATCAAACCGTCAGTCTTCAGTGATTTTTCTCTCTCTTTTTCTGCAGATGGTAAATGGTGGATTCTGGACAGCGGCATCCTCAACATCACCAGCATCACGTTCGCAGACCGCGGCAAATACACATGCGTGGCCTCCAACGCGTACGGCAAGGCCAACTGCACGGTGACGCTGCGCGTGGTCTTCACAAATGGAGATATGGGTGTGTACTACATGGTGGTGTGTCTGGTGACGTTTACCATCATCATGATTCTGAACATCACTCGCCTTTGCATGATGAGCAGCCATCTGAAGAAAACCGAGAAGGCCATCAACGACTTCTTCCGCACGGAAGGCGCGGAAAAGCTCCAAAAGGCCTTTGAGATCGCGAAGCGTATTCCTATCATTACCTCGGCAAAAACGCTGGAGCTGGCGAAGGTCACGCAGTTCAAGACCATGGAGTTCGCGCGCTACATCGAGGAGTTGGCGCGTAGCATACCGCTCCCGCCGCTGATCATGAACTGCCGCACCTTCATGGAGGAGATTCTCGAGGTCGTCGGCGTGGAGGAAATGAGACACACTTTTGTCCGGCAAGCGCCCGAGAGTCATGACGGGGCGGCTGTCGGCACTTCCAGCGATGTTTTCACTATCTTGCGCGAAAGAGAGCGGGCGAGGGAGAGGGAACGCAGCGATTCTCCTGCCGTGGACTCGGACGACGCGTCGCTTCACGAGCAGCCTCAGCACATAGCCATTCAGGTTTCGGTTCATCCACAGTTAGCTG
This sequence comes from Sinocyclocheilus anophthalmus, assembly GCA_018155175.1. Taxonomy (NCBI): domain Eukaryota; kingdom Metazoa; phylum Chordata; class Actinopteri; order Cypriniformes; family Cyprinidae; genus Sinocyclocheilus; species Sinocyclocheilus anophthalmus. Next base: position 210,975 of record JADLZN010005093.1, read on the forward strand.
CAGCAGGATGCTGTAACATAGAAGCTCCACCTCTTTCCGAAATAGTCTCCTCTCCACCCCAATTGGCTCAGCTGCCTCTGGAGGAGGAGTCTGAGGAGAAGGAAAACAAGGTGGAGTCTGTACAAGGAGGTGGTGCTGCACAAACCCAAGTCATTTATGAAAGCCATGTGTAATATCCTCAACGAAGATTAATGACCTCGCTATGCATTTTCTTGGGGAACGAAAAGGTCAAGATTTGTTTTTCTTCGCTTTATTTGTGTTTGGGTGAATCTCTCAAAACTCACATTTCTGGGTTGTATTTTACCTTAAAATAAAACGAAAACAGAAATTATATTTTGCATAAAGCAAATAAAGCCCATTTTTCATTCATAGTTTCTGCGTTGCATTGACATTTTCGTGACAATTAACCCTCCATTTATAGAATCTATTCTAATTCATGAAATGGTCTCATTACTGTACAATTAAATGTTTATTTTAAGTATTCCGTATTCATTTAGTTATACTTCATGGTTTTATTTGTGACAGCTGAATTTAATTTAGGTTGATTTCAATTAAAACAGTCTGAACAGAATTATTGTTAGTACTGTTTTGCAAAAATAAGGTAAATATATTTGCATTAATGAGATTGTTTTTTTTTTTTTATTTACATAACAGTAATGTGAATTTGGAGGCAAATTTTGCTTAAAATGATAGTCACAATCCACAAAAATTATTAATAGTCCTAAAAATGGTTAATTTTCTTGACTTTTTTTTTTTTTATGGTCAAATATAACCTTGTAATTTCTTTGTGAGATTGACCCGTGTAAGTTATTTTTCTCATGACAATGAATACTCATGCTGAATGTATTTTGGGGTGATGTTCTCTATTTATTTAGAAAATTCAGGTTTGCCCATGATTTTTTCCCGTAGTTAACAGAAACCAGGTCTACTGAGGGACACCAAGCTCACATCTCACGTCTTCATCGGCAGACAGAAAGTAGTTCTGTTGGATGTAGTTACAGATTATTCATTTCACGAATGAATGAGAACGAACGACTGATTAATACATTTGGCTGAAAGTAAAACTCACACCGTTTTAGAGGCTGAAGTGCATTTTTCATTCAATAGAAATCCAAAATTTTTGAAAATATTTCAGTGACGTGCACAGTAATTCCCAAGACCTCGCTCCCTCTTATAATGCATGAAGAATGCATGTCGATCTGTTTTCAATGCTGCACTCGGAGACAACTTTTGTTTGTGCGATCTTGTCTGCTATGTGTTATTTATCATGTGTCACGTAAACACAGCATTGATACTTTGAATAACATTGTAGAAATTTCAGTTTGAGATTTCGAGGCTTTTTTTTATTTTATTTAGTTGAGTTTCCACTGGAGTCTTTATACTGTTACTGTAATGATGGTATTATTACTTTACTAGTAGTACTACAGTAAGTATTAGTTTTGATTTCAAATGCACAGCTAGGTTTTTTTTCCCTTTGTTTTTTGGAGGATCCAACAGAGAGCTCTTTATAACGGAGCCCCAATTAAAATGTTTGATCTCTTCTGATGTCCTAGAAACACAGTTTTGCTTCTTAAAAAGGCTCACCTTTTAGTTTCAGTGCTAATGAGTTAGAATTCTTCAATGTTGATCTTGCTTTTTTGGGGCTGTAAATCCAGAGTAACCTCTCAGCACTGCTGATAGCTAGCTAAACGGGTTAAGCACTAGTCATTATAAATGTTCCTAGTCAGGATTGTCAGAGGAAGCGATGGCTAAGTAGTGAAATAAAGCTGCTGTGTACCCATGATTCTCTGTGTTCGTCTTCATTCACTCGGATCTTTTGATAAGCCTTTGTATCATCATTATGCCTGATCTTTTGCAGATCATTTTATGTTGTTTGAAGAGCAACATCTAGTTTTTCTTATTGTCTTTTCAACTCAAACTTTGGAATTATACTAAGCAGATTTTAAAGTTAGTGTTCAAATAAGTTGTTTCCAGTTCACACCAGCCCTGCTGAAACAGAGTGTATTAGATATGCAAGCGTCGAAATGCTTGAATAAAACACCATGCAATGTTTCTATTCAGATATTTGAAGCGCATTAGTAAGTACTGAGCTGAATGCATGATTGAACTCGGCCTTGGTCGAGTTTGTGTGGGAAAGTGCTGATTGATTTGCATATGTGGATGTGTCCTCCAATGTCTGCAAAATGAAAAATTAACAATTATTTACTTAATGTTGCTCCAAACAGGTATCCACTTTTTAACATTAAAAGATACATAGATTTCTTAAAATATATTATTGAAGTAAAAATGTTTGATTAGACTTAAAGGGTTAGTTCACCCAAAAATGAAAATTAGACCACAAATTACTCACCCTCAAGTCATCCTAGGTGTATATGACTTTCTTCTTTCAGACGAAACCAGTCGGAGTTATATAAAACATGGTCTTTGATCTTTCAAGCGGTTTCATGGCACTCAGCGGGTGTTGCATGCTTCAGTCCAAAAGATGTTAAATAAAAAGCGCCCATCCATAAAAAACCCCCGTCTCTCACACGGCTCTGGGAGGTGAACAAAGGCCTTCTGTAGAGAATCGATGCATTTTTGTAAGAAAAAAAATCCATATTCAAAACATAATAATCACATTAATGTAGCTTGCGCTCACTGTTGTAAACAGAAGCAGCTCCGGGTGGATGACGTATGAGTTCAGCGCTGCGCATGCGCCGCTCAGAAGTGACGAACGCGGAAGCGCAGCGGAGAGATCAAAACAAAACACTGGTCACTTATTAGAAGTACAAAACGAGGATTTCGATATAAGCCGAGAGGAGACTGGTTTTCCTTTGCTAAAGTAAGGAAACTTTGCTTCCTTTGCTCCTGTAAACAAACGTTGGTTTTCACGAGACTCACCGGCGCATGCGCAAAACGCTGACCTCATAGGTCATCCGCCCGGAACTACTTCCATTTACAACAGTGAGCGCAAGATAGATTAAATAGATTATTACGTTTTAAATAAGGATATTTTTCTTACAAAAACGCATCGATTCGCAACAGAAGGCCTTTGTTCACCCCCCAGAGCCGTGTGAGACACTTTTTTTTATGGATGGGTGCTTTTTATTTCCTTTTTTGTAACTGATGCAGGCACCCCAGCTGGTTTGCATGAAACCCTTGATGAAAGATCAAAGACAGTTTTTTATTAACTCCGACTGGATTCGTCTGAAAGAAGAAAAGTCATATACACCTAGGATGACTTGAGGGTGAGTAATTTGTGGGCTAATTTTCATTTTTGGGTGAACTAACCCTTTACCCTAGTAACCCTAGTAACACTGCAATCATGAAATTAAGGGAATCAAATCTCATTAGAAAGATTGTAATTTAAGTGGAATAATTCCGTGTAACTTGTTAGTCAGTATAGAGCAGGGATAATACGCATTCATAAAAGTAATTTCATTATATATGTATAAATATCAACCCCAAAATACCGTTAATGGTGCGACTTTTTCTGAGATGATGCACGTTTACCTCACCACTGATTATATTTGAAATCGTAGAAAACCGTCCCTGATAGCAGACATACATCACGGAGACATCTATTTGATGTCTGCATTACATCTGCAAGACGTAGTTTTTAGAGTGTTTGCTCATTTGCGATACGTCTACAGGACGTTTCCTATCAGATGTCAAATAGACGTTTAGAAGATGTCTTTAAGATGTTTATGATTTAGAATGCATGTAAAACTGACATCTTAAAGACGTCTATCAGATGTTTGTACACAGCAGATGCTTTCCAGATGAAGAGATCTTTAACAGACATCTTGCAGACGTACCTGTGCTGTCTGGGGTGTAAGTGACATATTTAATTACTAATTATTGTCTCAGGAAAATTATGTAGAAAATCTGTCTTTTCAATGAAAAGAAATGTAGGGCAGAACTCGATCTTCTATTCATTTGGAATCAGCTGGATTCGCCAATATACACATGTACTTTGCTTGTGATAGTCGCTCCTCGAAGCAGATCGGTGGTTACGCAGACGAGATTTTCTTTGGACTTAATGTGCATCCATTCACGATAAGATCAGGTACTGTATCTGTAGAATCAGTGTAGCAACGTTTTCACTACAGCTGGAAACCTCAAGAGCCATGAACATGCCATCCGGAGAGAAACCATACTCATGCCTTCAGTAAGGTAGTTTTCTTATGACTCATAAGAAACTGCCCAAAATTTGGATTTTGAACAAGTGGGGGCATTTTTGTAATCTTTAAATTCAATACAGGTTTCAAACAGGTAACTGCGAAGCCTGCCAAACTCAACATTCTGATGTTTATATGGACTGACAGACTATAAAGTCCTTTAAAACAACAAACATTAGAAAGACAGTACTGTTGCATGTGCAGCTCCACCTGCACAAACACTGCGATGCTCCATTTACATGCTCAGAGAGCAAAATATTTGCAGATGAAAAGAGGCTGAAAGCTATTCTGAAAACCCATTCAAATGAGAGGTTTCCTCTGGGAACGGCCACAAATACACACTGGAAAAGTCCATTTGAGCAGCCAGACGGTGAAAAAATGAAACTCGTGAACTGCTTAAAACTTCACATAGATCCACCCAGAAAAAAAAGCTGATTACCAGAGTTACATTTAAAATGAATATTAGGGAGATGTATTGTTTTGTAAAATAATTCCAATTAACACCTCTCAAATTTTGACTAAATACTGTAAAGCATCTTTCATTTAATTTATAAAGTACATTATAGCTTACAAATAAATGTGAATATGCTTTAATAGGTAGAGAGAGCTTTCGCTTTTGGCTTATGAAAATGAGCAATTTTGCATTTCCTGGAAAACAGACACCAAATGTAAGTAAAGATGAATAAACCGTTTTATGCTTACATTTTAATCTTTTAAAAAGCTTTAAAAAAGTTTACCATTCAATTTGACATCAAGTAGTTAAAACTCAAATTATTTGCTCATAAATATTCAAGACAAGAATCTGGGATCCATATTAATTTGCCTCTGTAAGGAGAATGAAAAATGTGCTGATCTTAAAATTCAACAGCAAGCAGAAGAGAAGTCAGTTTCAAAATGATATGTTTGGTCTCTCATCACACAAGGCTTTCCACCTCCGGAAACCCTTGGCCAGTTCGTCTCACAATATACAAATTTTTGATGTGTGTGTGTGTGAATCGAGACAGTCTTCCTCAGGCAGGAAAGTCTGGCGCTGATGCTAATGACCTGTGCAACCACACTGAGAAACCATACACTTGCTCCCAGTGTGGGACAACCTGTCACTGCTCTACAAATTCATAAATCACACATTTAGAGAAGATTCAGCTTATATTACACTGTGTGAAATTAGCTGTCGCTTAAGTAGACCATTATTGTTTTTAACACTTTTTATGTCCATAAGAAAACCTATACAGGTTAGAGACCACATAGTTGCCCTAAACAAGCAAATGAAGTCATGTAGTATTTTTTATATTTTTTTAAACCAGTACTACTAGTAATATTTATCGATCACAAAAATAAGCATGTTTATGCTTTTTATATTAAGACATTACAGGCAAAAAATTTTTTTTCATGCTATTTGGCTTTTTATAACAGGTTGCTCAACTTTTAAGCAGTTTATCTATTTGAGTCTGTACATTTCAATAACACGTCTTTAAAGGCCGTTTTCTCCACTTTAGCAGCACTTACATACACCAAACTTAAGCTTTATTCGCATATTCTAAAGGTTTTTACAGAGGGTCTTGTTAATTTATCATTTGCCTGATTTCATACACCATTTTATTTTCTAAAAACATTGCAAATAATTTTAAGCATCTTCTGATTCATGTAGTGATCAAATCTAAAATCCCCTCTGCAAAAACTCGAAACAAAAAACGGTTGTTTCCAATGTTCAAATTTCTTTTATGGAAATGCATGCAAATTTAACTAAATAATGCTACATTTTTCAGACAACTTGTAATAAAACTCTCTCTCTCTATATATATATACATATATTATTTTATGGTAATATGAAATATGGTAATATCTATTATTATTTTTTAACCATATTCACCCGTGGTGTTTGCCTTCATATACTGCTAGTATGTTTACTTCTAATAAGAGCTGTAAAAATACTAGAGTGCATGTGTTTGTTCAGGAACTAGAACAACTTTTATATAGTTCTGATTAAAGCAGTTATTAGTCACCAAGACACTTTTTAACATTACCTTATAATTGAAGTCATTTCTTTGCCACTGTCGTCACCGACCCTTTCGAACCGGTTTCCGAAACACTCCCCGTCTGCATCCGGACAAACTCTCTACTCGTGTAAAAACATTACAGCAGCAAGCCGATCTTCTTGTGACACCTCATTAATGAAAGCTGAAGCTAATGGACTTCATACTGCCGACTGGAATACACACTGACCGGAGAGCAGCGTCTCGAGGGCTCACAGTTAGAGAGCAAGACAGTGCAAACACAGGATCTACACTTCATTTAAAACTATTTAATCTTTACATATTTCAAACCATCAAACCATTAATCATACATAAAATTCTCCATATTGCACAACTCTAGCACTAGTATAAATAAAAAAAAAAAAATTAGATCAATACATATTGTTTTCTTCACTGATTAACAGAGGAACATCAACTGCTAATGAGAACACAGAGGCTCCGCCCACACCGGCTCATTTACTGTCAATCAATCAGCAGGGGGAGGCGGTAATGCCGGTCACCATGGAAACAAAGCGGAAAGGACAGAATTTCACCAATCAGTTAAAAGACAACACTTCGGCCTTGTTTTGGAAAAGAAATGACATGCGAATATGTAATTCAAAAGTAAATTTAAGAAACAACAGATGTAGTGCAGCTGATAGGTTAGTGTATGCAGTTTAACAGAATGGGTTACAGCAATGGTTACCACAAGTGTCACATTTGTGCAAAACTGTGCCATGTATTTCCAAAACAAACAAAAAAAAGTAAAGGACCAACAGCGGCAATCACAAAAAAACTAGAGTTTCCATTCTTATGATCTCTAACAGTCACATTTCATCATCGCTTTTTCAGTGCCAATAAGAAACTGTGCAGTCGTGCCGAATCCGAATCATTTGGCATCTCCAATAACGGTTTAGTTGGGTTTATATTTACATGTAGATTTTAGTCTCACAAAAAAGGTCTGGGTCATATTTCACCCAATATTGAAGGGTTAGTTCACCCAAAAATGAAAATTCTGTCATGAATTACTCACCCTCATGTCGTTTCAAACCCGTAAGGCCTTCCTTCATCTTCGGAACACAAATTAAGATATTTTTGATGGAATCTGAGAGCTGTCTGACCCTGCATAGACAGCAACGCAACTGAAATGTTCCCAGGTCCAGAAACGTAGCAAGGAGATCGGTAAAACAGTCCATGTGACATCAGTGGTTCATTTGCAATTATACGAAGCTACGAGAATACTTTTTATGCAAAAAAAAATAAACAAAAATAAAAACCACTTCATTCAACAATTCGTTTCCTCTGCATCACCGTGTAGCGCCTTTTTGGAGAATATCCGCTGGACGTAAACAGTGTATGCTGTTCTGTGTCAGCTGCGTCACACGGATACGCCGTTTCCGTTCAGATCAAAATCACAACAACGTAGGAAACAGATACAGCGTGACGCAGCTGACACAGAACAGCATACGCTGTTACGTCCAGCGGATATTCTCCACATGGCAATAATGGTGATGCAGAGGAGAACCAATGTTGGGAATGGAAAGGGGGGTTTTTCGTTTTTTTTTTTTTCTTTGCGCACAAAGTATTCTCGTGGCTTCGTAAGTTGCGGAATGAACCACTGATGTTGTACGTCTCTGAACTTGGGAACATTTCAGTTGCTGTCTATGCAGGATCAGACAGCTTTCAGATTCCTACAAATATCGTTATGTGTTCTGAAGAGAACGAGGTCTTCGGGTTGAAACGAATGAGGGTGAGTAATGTAATGACCAGCAGTTACACTCTCTGCAAGAGGACTTTTGAAATATTAAACAGTATAGTCAGGATACAATAAACGTGGAGTTTCGACTGGGGTGGAACTAAGCTGGAAACTGCACAAATGCCTACCAACAAATACTGTGTGAGAGCGATCTTCTGGGGAATTCTGAGATACAAGCCTCCAGTTATGTCACAAGCCTGTTGAGAGACAAACACAGGCGTGAACTGTTTCACGCTCAATCAAATCAAATAATTACACAAGGAAAATTCAAACGTGCATCATGTATACTGCAAATAAAAACAGCCATATTTATATGCAGTGTCTTTAACTCTAGTACCTTGCTTTAATATGCAGTGTTCTGGAAATGTATGCAAAATCTAATTCAATATGGACTATGTGCATTGTTCAGATAAAACCGGCAAGCGTACTAATAAGCAAAAATGACTCTAGACAAACATTTGTGTCGTTTTTTTATTACTGAAGTGTGTTGAAATTTGTTCTTCTGCATTCTACTGTACTCTCCCTTCAGCCTGAGGCGCATTCATTTAAAAGGCTTTTATATTTGCCAAAAATATAACTTTTTTATTTTAAAAAACAAACAAGCAAGCCCTGTCCAGATTTAAAAAGTAACGCAAAAGTAACGTAACGCATTACTTTCCATAAAAAGTAACTAAGTAACGTAATGCAATATTGTAATGCATTACTTTTAAAAGTAACTTTCCCCAACACTGAGTAGCTTAAAATAAAAATAACGGTAAACACAACAGCGGGCCCGCCCGTCAATACTGAAGAAGAAGAAGAAGTTAGTAAGCACAGTTGTTTACTGTATAGCGCTAATAATTTGAGAGAAATTAATACAACAAAAATTAGTCAGACAAAGTCGCTAATTTGAAAGGAGGTAGTAAAATAGCCCTTATTCTGGTGACAAAGTCAAAATATTCCAGAGAACATTGCATGTTTGAGCAGCTTAATATGGAAGAAGCAGGTGAGTTTCGAGAAAGACACAACGCACAGTAATAATGGGACAGTTTGCTTGTAGCTGTGCTCTCTTGATCATCTTCCAGATTATGAAAACCATTAGATTTCCCTCCATCTATTTGATCAGTTATACGACGGGCTAAAATGTGAGCACAGGTGCATTATGGGTGCCATTCAGAGAAACTGATCGAAATGTTATGTAAGCTACTTTTCCATCTTTTCCTTTATTAATGTCAATATATTCATTCATTTTATTTATCTTTTAATACTTGACTGTAATTGTGAATTCTTTTATCGACATAAAATATGTTTAAATTATTATCAAACATATTTACATTATTAATTAGGCTCTAGATTATAAGTAACATGATACCACTTTACAGTAAGGCCTCATGTCTTAACATTAGTTGATGCATTAGCTAATATGAACTAACAATGTTTTGTTTTATCGTCTTATTTCACACACTTCACAGTGTGTCAACAAATGTTAAAAGATGCACAACTTTTGATTTTGCTATTTATGACTGTTATAGAAGAACTGTTGTTAGTTTGTGTAAACTGATGTAGGAAACTAATGGCAACAAGTTAAACCTTACTGTAAAGTGTTACAGAAAATAATATTGGTAATATGCTTTGTCTTCATTCTCATGATGGGAGTTTAATGTTGTTCACCTGCAGGCTCCGTATGGCCAAGCACTAGGATGTATCTATTTATTTATGTTTTCCTCTCAGAGCTGGTGGAATATTTCCGAGCGCAGATCCGAGAAGACCCAGATGTGGCTTCGGCGGTGGCTGCTATACGATCCCTGCTGGAGTTCCTCAAGAGGGATCAGAGTGAGTTTAGTCTCGTGTTCAGGGATGTGAGATGCGCATGTTAACTGACGTTTGTCCTTCTCTAGGCGAGACGATCCTCGGCCTGCGAGAGAACATGACGAAGGCCATCCATAGACTAGAAGAGACGGATTCATCGGTGGCTGTGTCGTCTGGAGGAGAGCTCTTCCTGCGCTTCATCAGCCTCACCTCACTGGAACATCCGGTCGGTTCAGCATCGCAGGCAGTCTAGTTGCTCTTTTTAATATTACGGCTGTTTGGTGAATTAAGATCGCATCTTACATTCCAAGTAGGGCTGCACGATTTTTTTTTCTGCGATATGGAAAAAAAAAATCAGATGATTTCAATAGCTTTATATTTGAAAAACAAAAAACTATGATTTTGTAGGCGAGTAAATCAGCATAGGAAATAAACAAATTTCAAGCATAGATAAAAT
>JADLZN010005095.1:0-66840 GCA_018155175.1 Sinocyclocheilus anophthalmus
CTCCTTGTGTGTCCCTCTGCTGTGACTCATTCTATTATTGATGCAGAAGAAGCTGTGACGCGCACAATTCTCTCTTACACACAAGTGCTCCCTTACATGTCTATATATTTTTTTTATACACACTCCAGCCTTTTGTGATGTCAGTATATACATCACTGAACACGACACTCCACCCAGGACCACCAAGACTGTAGTTGGCTTCCCTCAACACAAGGCCCAGGAATTGAAAAGCAGAAAAGCACTCTCTATCTCTCACGAGGGCTGCAGTCTGTTACAGTTCTGCAAAGTCATACGGTCAGGATGATGGTATTGTACCTCTCCACAGTTCTGCAGCCACTCACTGTGATGATTCTGGACGCATCCGGACGCTATCCACATCAATAGCATTGTTGATTTTATCAGAGGATGTATTTCTGTTTAGAGGTCATCTTGTCACAGACATTACCATTTTTAAAAGTTTGGTGTCAGTAAGATTTTTAATGTTCTTAATGAATCTTATGTTCACCAAGGCTGCCTTCAATTTGAAATAACTCTTTTCTATATATTTATAATAAAAGCGAATTTTCAGCAGCCCTTACGACGTCAAGTCACATGTCCTTCACACGACCTTCTAATAAGCTGGTTTGGTGCTCGGCCGTAACTTTCCCTGTATTATTTACCCATGATAAAAAAAAAACGTTGTGCAGCTTAATTTTTTGTTGAACAGTGATAGTTTTATGTATCTGGAGACAGAAAGTTAAGAACAGCATTTATTTAAAATAGAATCTTTTGTAGCATTATAAATGTCATCATTGTCTCTTTTGGTCAATTTAATGCATCCTTGCATTTCTTTTTTTTAACCTAATTTTTACTGAGCTCAAACGTTTGAATGGTCGTGTAGAGAGTATGTATGTTTGCTTTTATACTTAATACAAAACTACAATATTGCTGCACTAATTGGGCTGTTGGAAGGATGTATAATGGATTTTGGATTTCTTCCTAAACAGAATGATGGATGGTCATGACTGGAGTGAAATTAAAGTATAACAAGTCCATGGTTCATCCTTTCAACATTTATGGATATTTATATTAGAGCATCAGAGCTCTGGATTTAGATGACTTACATAAAGCCAATGGTATTAATCTAGGCAATGAATTTTAATCATGATGATTTCACTAATCTTTAATTGTTAATTGAATGCCCAGGGATTCTTTATATTAACCATCCTCCCAAATCAGTTTAGAATGCATTGAAAAAACTTTTGTAAAGCACATACTCACTGATGTGTGGTGGAACTGAATCGTGACTCTGTGCAGCTGCTTGGCCTTCCCTCTAGATCTTTCTATTGATCCCGCAGCCATCTGCGTGAGTCTCCTCATGGGAGATAACACTTACTACACAAATACATGCTTCCTGAAAGCAGCAGCACCAACATTTCACTCACTAAGTAGCATAGTAAATCCTCAAGCATTTCTGGCATCTTGAGGAGGTTTTGTGGAGATCATTTATTGTCTATATTTGTGTACTTGGAACTGTTGTTCTTTGTTCCAGGAGCATGACATCGAGACGCCCCACGGTGTGCTCCATGTGACTATGAGAGGAAGCCTTAAAGGCAACCGTCCTGTCATTCTGACCTACCATGACATCGGCCTCAACCGTATGTGAAAAAATCAAATGACAGACTAATTTTATACTTGTCATAAATCTGAGCTGGATGATGACGGTGTTTGGTTGGTTTTCAGACAAGTCCTGCTTCAACACACTGTTCAACTTTGAGGACATGATGGAGATCACTCAGCACTTTGCCGTTGTGCACGTGGACGCCCCTGGCCAGCAGGAGGGAGCACCCCCCTTAAGGGTTCGCCTCCCTCACTCCTATCTCTCGACCGGTGGGTGGTGCGCAGACGTTGCAGGTAGCTTGGTGTACGACGGTGGTTGGATAGTCAGTACGTTGCCACGTTAAAAGTACTATATAGTATAAATGTTGGCTATGACATGCCATCAGGATGTCCGAGGACAGTCCTCTATGATGTCTTGTCGCATGACCGGTAGCCAGCATCAGTGTAATCCTTGACTACCGGTCTTCACAAATCCACTCCCGTGCCTCAGTTTTTTGTGCTGCTGCTTTTGGGGTTCTAAGTGGGCTGTGTCGGGCTGGGGGTTTTTGAGAGTACTGTTTTTGATGTGTGTGTGTGATTCTTTAGTGTTTTTTCCTTGTCGCTACCTTTCTGCGCTGTTCTGGGGTGGGCTTTCTTCATTCCTCTTGTTTAAATATCTTCTTTGCGTAGATAAGAAAAAGAGAAAACTGGCGGTGGGTGTGTGGTGGTGCTCGAGGGGTGTGGAGGGAAAGTTGCACCCGAGAGTACGGATGCATTCCAGCGCCTCCCCTGGGTTCAATGGCGGTGGGGATAGGTTGCGGCCTGTGTGTGAGTGGGCTGCCGGGTGTTGGGTCAGGGGGACCGGCAGACTTTACTGTCTGCGGGGGGAGGGGGCATGGCGGCCGCAGGCCTGCGTGTGAACCGACACACCCTGTCTCTTTATAGAAGGCAGGGAGGAGAAAGACAGATTGCAGCGACGAAGACGGCGTTGGGAAAGTGCAAAATGATGAGGATGTGGTTGGGCTTCCGTTGCAGGGTCAACAGCGGTGATGGCAGGGGGGTGGGGAGGAGCGGGTGAGGCAGGGAGAGCAGCGAGAGAAAAAGGCACCGCTATTAGCGGGGAGAGGAAATGGGCACGAAGTAGCTATTTCGGCGTTGAGATTTTGCTAACTTCTTGTGTTGTCTTAAACCATTGACGGGCAGCTGCGGGCTGAAAGGGCCGGCGCACCGCAGTGGGGCGGGCGGGGTGAACGGACGAGCCCATAGCAGGCTGGGGGTGGTTCAAGATACCGATGCCTCCAAAACCATAGCAAAACACAGTTGGCGTCCTCCCTGTTGGAAACAATGAACATGGATGCCCAGTTGAACCACCTAACCCATTTGGCATTAGCTAAGAAGAAATAATAACTACTTAATGTGACTGTAAAGTTACAGTTTGCAAATTAGGTACCTCTGCAGGGCTCAACAAAAAGTTTTTTTTTTTTCTGCGGACTCAGGTCAAGTTTAAATTTGACTTTTCCTGCAACATTTTCACTAGCCCATTACAAATATTTTTAATAACATTTTTGAAAGTATAAATACATATTTTTTATTAAATAATTACTTAAAAAAACGTTATAAATATATTTTTAAAACTTTATAAACAAACAATTAATTTGTTTTTAAGGTATAATAACAAATATAATAAATCATTTTGTATAGTTTTTTAACATTTCTGTGTTGCCTTTTTGGTTTTTATTTCACTGTGATAAGGGTTAAGTCAAATCTTGAGTTGGGTAGTTCCATATGAGTAATATACGGAAAAAAAAAAAGCTGGCCGAGGCGCTAACTGCAGAAACAACCATAAGTTATTGACAAAGTTGGGCAGGGGGAAAGGACAAAATTGTTTTTGGTGGGGTAATAAGATAATAGATACGTGTGTCAGGTGGGCTGTGGTGGGGGTCCACCACAAATCAAAAGGAGATGGGGGAAATGTGGTATGTTAACTTAGCGAGGTAGATTTGTAAACACAAACAACGTACAAAAAGGTGTGCGTCAAAAGGTGGACATGAAGAAAGGGGGGGTCAAAATAACATCAAGGAATACAACGAGCGAGGGGTACAGCCTATAGCAACAGACGCCTTCATCGTGGGCAAATGTTATAAGCATACGGCGGGGGGAAAAGACGGGGGAAGAAGGGGAATGGGGGGAGGGAACAGTAAAACAGGGTCTGAAAAAAACAGGAGGGGGGGGAAAAAAGGAAGGGACACAAAAAGCAGCAAAGTAAAGGGGAGGGGGGGGCCACAAAAAAAAGAAACAGGGGAGGAACAAGGAGGCCGGAACAGGCAAGTCAAGAAACAAAAAGACACGTGTAAAAACAAACAGAAAAAGGCGGGGTATGAGCTGGAAGGACAAGAGTGAAGAAAAAAAGCCCCACGCGGTGCCCGTTCAGAGCGAAGTCAAAAGTTGGCACAGCAAGGGCTTCACACGGTAAAACCCAAAGGCTAATGTCAGGACGGTTTTATTTGAACACTGGCAGACACATAAGACCAAACACACGGGAATGTGCGAAATGCGTGGGCGAAAATGAGGAATGAAATCCCAGAGAAAACGGAAATAAGCTCTGGACTCACTCAGATCCAATCATATTCAGCGTTTCATATTATGAGATGCAGGTAACCCTATATACCGCCTTTTCTTTTCTCAATATCAACACTCATATGAATAGCTCCTTGTGTGGAAATAGCTGGGCTTAAGAACTGGGCCGAGATATAGACTGCTCGAAGGGGGGGGGATGCATCGCTCTCCTATGCAAGAATATAGTCGTGACAACTGAGGGTGACATCATAAAAGTCCGACTTTACAGAGCGGCCGCAGCACACCGTAATGGGTCAATGAGAAAGGAGGTGGGGGGGTGGTTTGTGGTGAATAATACAAAACAGCTGCTAAAGGGGCGTCACTCGCCGATGACATACATACAGCGTGTTCTTAACCTCCTCCCGGCATTCCTTTCATGTAATAGTGGAGATGGCGGCGGGCTCGGTCGGGGCAGCTCAAAGGTGCAGGAAGGCGTGAATAACCGTGCGCATGGGGAGGGGCTGGGGGATTTGTGGATCATGATACCCCAGGCGCAGAGGCTGGATGAGACTGGGCGCTTCTAAAGTGAAGTAACATTTGACCAACAGATGATCGATTCACATTCATAATTCTATAGCTGGAACGTATGTTGTATTTAAATGGTATTAACCACACAGTGATTATTCGATTTCCGGCCCGCGGCTCACTGGTGACTACATCTTGACTGGGTGGCGGTGGCTCATCCAGGGGTTCAGGCACAATTGTGTGAGGTACAAACCGGGCCGTTTGGACATGAATTAACAGACATCAGTCCAGTCCAAGTGCCCATAATGCTGTGTGTGACACCGATAAGAGGCAACTGGCTTTTAGTTGTCATAAACACAAGTGTTTTCTGATTGTTATTCGGTTCAATTCAGAGGAGGCTGAAAAGAAACTTGACAACCAAGAAACTAATCACAGTCATGACTACCCGCCTGCACATGGCCCAGGACGCAACCAGGACAACCTGAGCCCTCTCGCGTCGGTGTCTCACTAACAGACGATGCGGGAGTGAGCATACTTTGCATTAGACAAAAGCTTAGTATATTGATTATGTACCCTATCTGACAACCTTCTAAAGTAGGTGTTGTCGCTAGTAATATAACAGAGGCGTCAAGACCAATTGGAATCGCAGCAATGGTCCAGGGTGGTGGCCTGAGACTATAATTAGAATACGTCGTAAACTTGATGTGATTTATATCTTGTGTAGAATAAGGGGGAAATTTCTTTTATATTCTATCAATATTAATAAAAGTCAATCTATAAAATCTTCAGGCGGGATAGTTTTTTAGGGCGGTTCACGTGACCAAGTGTCCCTGAAAAACACAAAAAGAGGTCCTTCTCTTCCTCTGGCGTGGAATGAGTGACTGAACAACGCACGGTCGTCTTGGCTAGTGTAGTTGTATTTAGAACCTAGTAGTGTCGGAATACAGTACGCGGGGCGGAGGGGACTTTAAAGGTTTTTTGTTGGCTCTTAACTCCCTTCCACTCACATTGGGATTAAGTCTTCTGAATTTTTACTGCAGGTTACAATGCGCCCTGTAATCCCAAGCCATTTGACAAGCGAAGGTAAGTTCACTTGAATTGGGCAAAACATCGGAATCTTTAAATATCATCTGCATTTACCCCTTCTATCTCTTTCTCCACTTCACTTAATATTGATTCCTCAATCTCTTTAGGTGGGACGTGCGGTCCTGCCTCATATTTGGTATAACCAGGTTAGTCTGTTCCAGCATAATTATGCTGATATTGAACACCTATTAACACCTGCACCCCGACTGTTTTTTAACCAACGAGCAGAAGTATAGGAAGGGGAACCAGTGTAAAGCCTCTAATCTCCCCACAGCTGTCGGAGCTGGCCGAAGCTCTTCCGCAATACCTTACTGTGTCGGAATGGGAGACGTGAGTATTTTGTATCATATACTCTACCGAAAAGAAAAAAATCAACGTGGACTCGTTAAACCTTGCATCTGTCTTCAGATATTTGTTTATCTTCGGTTATGCAATCTGGGGCAAACGGTGCGCAAAGGGGGGGTATGGGGAACTCCGTAAACATGCATCTGTTTATCTGGGTTTCAGATGCTAGGCTATGCTAATTAGCAATTCAGCACCACACTATGACTAATGGGAATCTTTTTTTCTTTCTTTTTACCGCACACAACTCAGCAAATCGTCCCACAAACTGTGTTTTGATTAGTTTTCAAACTACAGACGTGCGCGACATCACAATGCGCTCTGAATGAGCCCTCCTCGCATATTTGTTGACAGGTTTTGGCGCTCCAGTAAAGCGCTCGATGTGCTGCCAGCGCTCTATGTGAAAATATGTCACCCTCTCTCTCATTAATAAATGACCCTGTAAACCTACCCCCTGCGGGGGGGGGGGGGGGGGAGTAAAGAAATGAAGAGAGGGGGGGGGGGGCCAAAATACTTTGCGGGGGGGGGTGGGTCATTTCGTCACGTGTATAGTCCTTGTTCCAGTCCAGCAGGAATTTACTCACGTCAAAGTCAGACCAAACGGTTGCTTTCAAGAGCTATGCTTGTAGGACATTGGCATCGGAGGCTATAGCTTGTAGTGAATGTACGCCGGTTTTGCGTCGAGCACTAGCGAGTCTTTCCGCGAATAACGAATAGGGGGGGGGGAAAAAGCCATGAGGAATCCAAGGGCTTTTTCAGACCTGTAGATTGTTTGCTTTGTTCCAAAACAGGGACTTTAATTTGTTACAATTTTGCATTTTCTTCTTGGTTCGGTGCGCTTTCAGAAAGCAATACTGCAAAGTGTACCAGACTGTGTTTATGCAAGTCACATGTGAGATAAATTTATAAAAATTTTCTCTAATATTTTGAGGAGGCACTTCCTCCCTTGCCTCCCTCGAGGAAACACCCATATACGTAATACATAATTATATATATATATATTATATATATAATTATAATAATAACAGTATATATATATATAATTATATATATATATAATATACCATATATATATATATCAATATATATATATATATATAATATATATAGACATTATATATATATATATATATATATATATATATATATGTAACAGTATATATATATAATTGAAAGTGCATCATGACCCCACTAGTCCGACATCATATCTGAGGTCCCAGAACAATAAAAGAGTGCTTAAAATGTATAGTGAAGCTTGATAAAAGGTTATGAGAAACTTCATTGTGAATCTCAGGGGAACTACAATAGACTTTATATTTAGCCTCTTTAATTGCTTAGGTGCCAAAAATATTCATAATCATCTGAGGATATATAAGAGCATGTTTTTTGCTTCTTGATTCCCTCTATTGGTGAAGAGCCATAAATGCAGCATGAGGCTCAGGTGGTTAAATGTCAAGGCAGGAAAAGATTTGCCATTTTTAGACCCTGCAGAGAAGCCAGTAAAACATAGCTGTAGATACATGCAAGAATTACAGCTGCCATTGGTAGGGTCGAGGTCGTAACTTGCAGGGTTACATTTTAAACCACAGACGTACACAGTCAGTATCTGAACAGTATCTGACCGGTTTTCACTGAAAGCATTTCCATGAAATACCAAAATCTGTGCTGTACAGAGATCTTATTTTTCTCTCCGTTTCCCTTCAACTTTTGCAAACAGTTCCTCATGTTTTGCTCAGCCGTCTGAGCAGTGAATCAGGTACACGTGATGTGATTTGACTGATGTATACATGCTTGCACGGCTCACCTCTGTGATTGTGTTTAGACATATTCGCATGTAGATATTTGACATGGTAATATTTAGTGCTCGACCGATATGGGTTTTTCAGTGGCCTTTGCCGATATCTAGAAAGTTGGGTGGTAAATATCTGATACACTTTTATTTTTAATGTAAATATTATTTTTTGTTTAAAACACAATTTCAGTTAAAAAACATATGCCTATTTTACATTTAAAGAAGCTGTTGTTCGATTTTAAAACTAGCCTATATAGTGATACAATGCCACTGTTACATGGCCAGGTCAACATATCGGTCTGTCACTACAATTACTAAAAAGTTTCAGCAGACATTTTATACGATATGTAGACCTTGTTTTAATTATTTCTTAATTTATGAAAGTTTTATTAAAAAGTTTTAGTTTTTAAATATTACTTTTAAATGCTATTGGCTTTACTTTTTTATTTTATTTTTAATTTATATTAGACTTTATCCTTTATGTCAGATTTTTTTTTTTTTTTTTCTTTTTTTTTCTTTTATTTTATAATATTTTTTTGCATTTATTTACATGTTTTCTCCCTTTCCGAAAGGTATGTGTTGTTTTTTATTTAAGCATGTATGTGTCTTTGCTTTTTGTTTGGTAGGTATAAATTTTGTCAGAAATGCTTCTGTGTGCACATTTATACTCTGTGTAAGCAGACACGAGACGAACTTGTGATTATCTATTATTACATTCTCGGTTTGGTTTCCTCTTGCATGATGCTTGTTCTTTCGTTTTGCTTGCCGCCCCTGATTATACTGAAGACTGCAATAATCACATTCTCATCTCACAGTACCAGCGGCTGGCATGACCCGTCTGTCTCGGTCCCGATCCTCCTCGTCCAGCATCACATCCACGGACGGCTCACGCAGCCGCAACCTGAACAGCCCTCTGGACGGGCCCAACTCTGGAGTCCTGGACAACCAGGCCAGGCCACAAACGATGGAGGTGTCCTGCTAAAGCCCGAGGCTCAGAATCTGCTGTGTGCTGTCTGTCGTTTCACCCCTCACCTCCTGTTGTTCGTGTCAGATTCCCACGTGTTTCTAAAGCCTTTAATAGTGAGGCAGGGGAGGCTTGAATGAAATGTATGACATATTGAAGGTATGCATATTGAATATATACATGTTAATATACACTAGTCAAATTTTAAGTCGTAAAAGCAAAAGACTAATATATATTTACACATGAAAGGTCTTCCACCAAGCTTTTTTTTAAATATTTGTTAGCATTACATTCCACCTCATTTTTGATCGTTAGACTGAAATGGTTCCACTCTCACATAAATGAAAAACACATGCATTAAAATTTTTGTTTTTGTTTTATGGTGTGACCTGTGACCTCTCCTGTGCTCTTATCTTGCTACACTGTGTGATATTGTTTAACTGTGTTTTAAATGCCTGTCGTGTTCTGTCATTGAATCCACTTTTCTGTTCATCCTATGAATGTTTAAGAACTGACTTTTGGTGTATTTATATTAAAAAACTCTGATAGGTTATACTAAAAGCCGTCAGCTATTAGGTGATAAATGCTTTTGAAGACTTTGAAAGAAGTGGAATATCATTCTTTATTTTCATTTTAATATTTGTTTCTTTTACTCTAATGCTTACATTAGGCCATCGCTCTTTTAAATATGCAAAACAAAAGTAGCAAGGACTTAGTATGACTTAAATCATGTTTTTCTTTTGTATATTTACTCCCTTACCATTTTTAACATAATTATTCTTAATCAAAACATAAATTGATGTACACATGGAATGACAGCTTTCACAGACATGAATACGAGTATGAAATAGTGTCTGACAAAGTCACTGTCCACTGATTCTCAATTACTAAATAAAGTTAGATCATGGAAAATAAGACTGTTCGTGCAGTTTTTCCCCCCTTTAAATACTAAACGTTTATAACTGCTTTACTTTTGCTTTCAAAATAGTACTATTATTTTCAGAATCACTGAAGAAAGAGATTCTCAACGGTAAAGGAGATGAAAGATTGTCGAGTCGCAAAGTTTCCGACCACAAATGTACTTTTTTGACACTCACATCGAGCAACCCTTATCCTCAGGTTGTGGTTAGACTATTTTTAACAACCACTTAAAATAATGAAAGGTGCACATTACAGTGCCAAGAAAACATTAGAAGCTCCAATTTATCGCATACACACAAAATTGTCTTTGTATGTACAATCTATAAATCTAAATCCATTCCATGAAATTTATTTTAATTGAATGAACTGCATCTTGCACACTTTGTCCCTTTATAGAGTTTACTTCTGACTGTAGAACGATTATGGATTTTGAAAAGTCTAATAGCACAGGAAATTTCATTTGCATATTGGTTTGTTCACCACAACTCCTACTCAAGAGATCACACACGTCAATTCACACGCACAACAGAGGATGAAGGTCGCATCAACACTGTTGTGCATTCTCTAGTGCTGGGATCTCTATAGTGGATGCTCTTTTATATGGCCTACTGCATATTGTTGGCCAAGAAAATCATAATTTCAGCATATTTGCACACAGAGTTGAAACGGAATAAACAGAGTATGGTAAGTATTTGTTTGTGTAACTCTGGACTAGTTAAATGTTTAGGATCTCCTTGAGTAAGATGTTTTATTTTAGTTATTAATATTTAAATGTTTTATAGAATAAGTTTTTTATTATTTTACTTATAATAAATTAAAATAAAATCAAAAAAATCATTTTTTCATTCTTCATTTGTATTATTTAGTTAATTTTCTGCTATGATGTGTATTGTTTTCTAGTCTTGCTTGGATATGTGGCTTTGTTTTTTATTTATTTACTTTTTTATTTTCTTTTTATTGTATTCCTTTTATTATAATTAGGGCCCAAGCCGGTAAGGCGCAGGCCCTATTGTTTTTCTAAGGATTATTATTTTATTTTATTTTTTTCTTTCAAGGTTTTTGGGGGTTTTGGGGCCCTTAACATACACGAAAACTCTTGAAACTTTGCACACATGTTGGAATCTGCGGCCATCAGGGCTGGACTGAGTTTCAGATGGGGGGGTGCATGGCACAGCCTTTAAAAAGGATACTTTTCATGAGCGCTGAGCACGCACGGCTTTGATCTACACTCACCAAAATTCATACACATATATGTCTCATCAGGCCGAACAACTTTCATGCTGACCGTCAGTGCTCTGCCCAACAGGAAGTTGGCTATTCAGGGCTGTGTAAAAAGTATATGCTCTGGATTTTGATATACTTGTCTGAGGATTTCCAACCGATTGTCACCAAACTCGGTGCACATGATCTCAAGACACTGGGGATGCTAAATTGCAACGGGATTTTTGATATCTCGAACGGTTTGGCCGTGGCGAGGCGCTGAAATTATGGTGATAAATGAGAAACAGGAAGTGTCTAATAGCATCCACATATTGTCTGATTTTGATCAAACTGCAGGAATTAGTTTGTTGTATGATGCCGATCTTAGGAGTCAAAGATATAGCACCACCAACTGGTGTCAGGAAGTGTGTCATTTTCAAAATGCTTTAAATTCAGCATCTTATTTTTACTTGATTTGCTTCAAACTTCATCAGATTAATGTCAAAACACGGCCGATGTAAAACTGTTAAGGGGATATTGATATCTAAAATGTTGTTGCTATGGCAACCTGTCAAACTTGAATATTCCTTTATGGTGATTTTGATTCAGATAGCATTCTTAGAATTTAATGAAACTCAACACACATATAAGTATAAATTATATATAGACACTGCGAAAAGTTCATAAAAGGCCGTGGAAGAGGCACTCTATAGCGCCAACTTTTGACAAAACTTGGGGGATTAGTGTACATATATTGTTTCCATCAAGGCCGGACACTTTCTAATTTACAATAATTACTAACGCCCTAACAGGAGTACACACGGCTATTTTGATTTGAATGTGGATTTTTGGGAAAATATAGCTGTGAATTAATTAATACTCCTCAGAGGAAAATTACGCTATACACACCAAATTTTTTCTACATGATGCCAAAACATTGAGGATCTTATATTGCGGATGGATTTTGGATAACTTGAACGGTTTTGCCGTGGTTATTTATTAAAATAACAGTAAAAAAGGGAACAGTAATTGTCTTATATTATTAAAGTGCATTTTCCAGACTCTTCAAAACTTTTTACTTATAGAGAACAAGTCATTCTGAGGAAACTTGCTTAGTTTAAAAAATGCATCATGCTCAGAGGCCACAAAAAAATTAAAATTATCACTCATTATTGGTGTCCGGTGAAGACCGTAATGCCAAGGATGAACACCAGATGGAGCCATAGGATTAAAAATCTTTTAACCTTAATCCTGATCAGCTAATTAGCTGTGTATCAGAATGAAAACAAATGCATAGAATCAGTTTAAATGTTACTGCCGTTCTGTACTCTCATTATACTTCTAAATAATTATTGTAGAAATGCTTTTAGAGCATTAAACCCATTTTTAAAAATCTTTAAAGAAAAAATCATTACAAAAAATTACTTTTATTTATCCTACCTCTCTCACTGATAGGATAAAAATATTTTAAGTCTGACCCTTTACAGCTCAGTTCAATTATTTAGAATAATATATATTATCTATAATATATATATCTATCTATATATATATTATATATATATATATAATATATCAAATAAGTTAATATGTATTTTACTGGTAACATTGATTTATATAATTTTCACAACTGCTTATAGATCATTAAAATAATTTTAATAAAAGGTTATTGATCATAAAAAGTGTTGGCAACAATTTAAAATAAGGTCTCTTTGGTTAACATTAATTAATGCATTAACTAACATGAACAATGAACAATACATTTATTACAATACTTATTAATCTTTTTTAATGTTAGTTAAAACTAACATTAAAATATTTATGTTCATGTTAATTCACAGTACATAAACTAATGTTAAGGTACAACTTTAAATTTTAATAATGTATTAAAACATTTTTAACTTAACATTAATTAACATTAATAAATGCTATATAATTGTTGTTCATGTTAACTAATATACTTAATGTAGTTTTTAACATTAGTTAATTCACAACTAAGAAACTAACTATGAATAACATATTTTTACTGCATTTATTTTTGTTATTAAAAAATTGTTTATGTTAGTTTATGGTACAGTAACTGATGTACATTAACTATACATTTTAATTAATAATGTTGTGGTCAATTTTCAACATAATATTAACTAAGATTCATAAATACTATATAAATATTAGCATGCATGTTACTTATATATGTTAAACGAAACCTTTTGAAAAGTGTTATAAAAGTTTTTTATATATTGTTGGCTTCGTGTGTGTGTGTGTGTGTGTGTGTGTGATAGATAGAGAGAGAGAGAGAGAGAGAGACTCACATTAATAAATGCTACATAATTATTGTTCATGTTAATTAACATAGTTTTATGTTAATAACTGCAACCTTACTGAAGTGTTACCAAAGTTTTAAAAATGGTTGTGTGTGTGTGTCTTTATGGTTCGTATTAACTCTTTAATTGCCGTATCTCTTAAAACCAGACTGGCAGAGGGTTACTGTAAATGCATGTGCCCGCTGTGCATTGTTCTCCTGATGCCTCCGGGGTGGCGTTTGCACTGATGGCTTGTGCCTGCCATCGCTGCTTGCAGCTATATTTATGATTATTATTTGTTTTTTGTAGTTTGCTTTCCAGAAGGTATGTGTTGTTTCTTTATGGTTTAGCTTGTATGTAAAAGGTCAAGAACCTTACATACACACACACAAGCTTTTTGACAATACAGTGGTGTATCTTCTGTTGTGTTTTCAGGTGGGCTTCTGTGCATAAATCTATCAGACATGGTCCTGAAATAAACATGGGTTGTCTAACAAGCAGACCCTGGCGTCGATCTTCTGTTCACAGACTGGAGGACCCCATCTTGATGTCTGATGAATGTATGGACATGATTATGCAATTAAACTAACATATACAAACCGCTTTTTTTATAATTTATCATTAATGTTGTTAGATTGCAAATAAATAACACATTCACATCTAGTTTGTGTATAATTAGCCCTCACCGGTGTCTGTTGTACTTTAGCATCAGGAAATCACATGCGCGTGGCAGTGGCCTTGTGTAACTTTCCACCCAACAGGTCTGATGAACACACTATATTTTTAGGAGACAGACTGAACATTATGTCAGAGTAAGTAAAGATTATTTCTAGACAAAAGTATGTAAGTGTTAGCTACAGTGAATGCAGGGGTTGTAATGGGTTTGCTTCTGTTGCAGAGATGATGACATGTTGATGGTTTATTCTACAACAACTGGCACAGAGTTTTTCATTCCTCACACCTACGTTTCCAAAGTGCATAATTGGTCAGTCATGTTCAAACTTTTTTTTTTTTACAAAGTTACAAAAGGAAATAAGTGAAAGTGAATAAGTGAATTTTTGACTTTTTACGCTTATGGGAGAACTGGGTTTTAGTCTGGCCTGCATCTTCTCTCCCCTTACTTTTGCTGTTATTGTGTCTATCAGTAAAAATGGTGAAAGAGAAAAGCCATGCAGAGCGAGAGAGAGAGAGAGAGAGAGAGGTTATGTGATGTTATCAATCATAATGAGGGAGGGACTTAATCATATCATGATCACTGATGATTGAGCGATTTAGGAAATTGTGTAATGATGTCCTTTAATAACTTTTCCGGGTTTTGACTATTTGAATAAAGGTGGCTGTTTGAAGGGATCACAAGGAGAAATGCAGAACAACTTCTTATGCTGCCTCCAAATTACTCTGGATGTTTTCTAATTCGGGAAAGCCAGTCATGCCCTGGTTAGTCTGCGCCCCAAAAATAGCTAATTTGTTGATTGCCCTCTGTTGTATTAAAAATGATGTCTATTTCTTAAAGCGACTGTAAGTTAAAGTATACTGTACGTTTTAGGGGTTTTACCTTAAATATTAGTTTCAAAATCATTCTGATGGCACACTTCTAATTGACGTTAGTCAGGCTATGAAAACGAGGCTGGGAGGGATAGATTTACAGACTATGGCACACACTGTATAAAGGTTCTAGATCAGGGCTGTCCAAACTCGGTCATGGAGGGCCGGTGTCCTGCAGAGTTTCGATCCAACCCCAATTAGACACACCTACACCAGCTAATCAAGCTCTTACTAGGCACACTAGAAACTTCCAGGCAGGTGTGTTAGGCAATTTTGGAGCTAAACTCTGCAGGACAACGCCTCTCCAGACCGGTTGGGACAGCCCGTTCTAGATCCTGTAAGAACATGTAAACTGTTTTATGGTGTTTTTGTCTACTGAAAGTTTTTTTTCTTCTCAAGTTTCACCAGAGGAACAATCAGTAGGCTTTGTTAAACAACAGTACAATCTGAACGCACTGTACTTACATTCTTCACAGCCTCGTTTTCATTCCCGTCAAAAATTAAATATGTCACTACACTGACTCTATACGGTGCAAACATCTATTTTGGGAGTTTGTTGAGCCAGTATGATAAAGCTCAGCAACGAATGCACGTGTACAGCCATCCAATGTATTTACCACAGTGAAATCACAAATACTTAACTGTAGGGGGCTCTAAAATATACAAAAATACATTCAGTTGCTTTAACCTTAACAAATGTGTTGCCTTGGTTGTAGGTTCCTACTCACTTTCCATGCGACAAGATATAGGCCATGTGCACAATGTAAAGCACTACAGAATCCATCAGCTCCACAACGGCTGGTTCTACATCCACCAGAGCCACTACTTCTCCACTCTCACACAGTTGGTGGACTATTACTCACGTAAGCTCAAATGGCAATGGTGCTGTAAACTCAATATTAGTCCTATTCCACCTTCAAAAGACAGTCCATTGCATTTTAAACAACATCTGAATGTTAAAATAAATCGGAGAGTAGAAACACTTAATTTCTTCCATTTACAGGGTCCTCTAATGGTGCATACTGTCAGCTGACTGAACCTTGCTTACTTCATGACTCCAACAGAGCTATAGTGCATAGACCCTCACCAATATCAATCCAGAGGTCCAATCTTAACTGGGGAGATTTGTCCAGGTATGTTCAGTTTTTATTTTTGGATCACACTTTCCAGTCTTCTGCTAGAATTTAGTAGGATGCTTATTTTAGTTCTTCTATAAAATAACTTCTTTGTTTATCATCAGGTCAGTGATTCAAAGGCAGGTAAAGGGAACCGACCAGGAGAGTCTGGTCAGTGAAGGACTAAGAGAGACTATGAAAGCATATTTTTATGTCACAGAGGAGTCGAATTGGACTGAGTGACATCCAACACAGGACAGACTTGTAAGACTCTGATGAAGTTAAGTTAAAGATGTTTTGGGTATTTGGTGGGCATTTTGATCACAATACACGAGCGTTCCCAGTGTCATGCACGATTAATGATGTTTTGTTAATTATTTAACGATTGTTTTTGTATGTTTTAATTACGTTTTTTTCATGTTATAGTTATGTTTTGTGTCTGTCATAGTGTACAGGATGCATAAACTTGGGAAACTACAGAATAAATGGCTCAGTTGGTCAGTAGGACCCAACAGAAAACAAATTAACAATACAAACAAAGTAACAGAATTTAATATAATTTTGCAACTTAACAATTATGTAAATAAAATTGTGGGGAATAAATTGTGCTAGTTTTTTTTTAATGCGTTTTATTTTACTTTTCATTTAATGTTACAATATTTTGAAATCTACCGTTTTAATAATGTGTCATTTATTTAGTCAAAATGGGGCTCAACTTTTTAATCTGCCTTTTACATGTAGGCCTGATAACTGACATAAATGTTTTGTGATCATGATTTATATGAGACTGGGCAATTTAAAAAATGTACTATAATTATATAGTCCCTTTAAATGTATAGAAAATAAGGTAGCTGTCTCTGTATTATGAAATAGTCCATACTTTCACTACATTTACATTGTTATTTAGCAGACACTTTTATCCAAGCGACTTACAAAGGGACAATGGAAGCAATCAAACTCAACAAAAGAGCAGTGTAATCAGAGAGAAGAAATATTAACAAAGAACAATTAATTAAAATTAAAAATGAATAATTATTCTTATTAGTATAAGAACAAAATATTTACAACTTATAGTAGGCTAATTTATGACATTGTATTCAGTTTATGGTAAAAACTGTTGTCACAAATAGTTGTCCACTGGCCTCTTTCTTTTTTAAATAGACGACATTTAACGTTAAGTCTCAACATTTAGTTTGGAAATGTGCTGTAATGTTGAAATGCTAAATGATCAATTTAGAAGGCAGGTCATTACATGTTGATTTGAGTGGTCACGTTTCCTATAGCCTATGAGTGTCTTTTCAGCTTCTCACGTATTATCAAAAGCTGGTTTTATAAAAAAAAACAGACTTTTAATATGTATATTTGTACATTTCCGTTCAATTTTAATATTGTATTTTTATTCATATAAAATACAGATTTGGCAATGTCTCGTTCAGTAGATGTATTTGAGCTCGCAGCGCATGGCGCCCTCTACTGGCCAGTTTAAATATCATCCACACGAGGGCGCTCAACACACACCAGTGAACGTCGAGGGCAGAACGATTTTAACTTCCTGTTTGGAGCAGTTCAGGAAGACGAAGTAATGGCGACGCTATTGGGGCCCGAGTCCCCTTGGATGGGAGGAAAGAAACGGACTCGAAACAGAAATATTCTCAGCAGAATACGGCAGAGTCAGATCGCGGGCCGGGGCTTCAGCAGAGGGACGCAGGTAAACGGGAGAGTTTGTGCTGCTGAAAGAGCCGCTGTCAGTGATCTGCGTTTATGGTCTGAACCGTCGATCAACATGATTTAAGTTAAGAAACAAAATAAAGTGGACGGGTGTGACGCTTAACTTTAATCTAGAAGTAGTTTAAATTATATTTTTAATACATGTGAAGTCAAACGCTAAATATAGTTTAAAAATAAACCACGTAAACGGAGAATGACAACTGGCCGTTAACTAATTAACGTTAGGTTGTTCTTGGCTTTGACTGTCCGATAATTATTTGGGTTAAACGAGGCTTTAAATACAGTTCAAATACAATCCAATTAAAGGCTCCGACACATGGAGTCGTATTATTATGAATGAGTAATAATCACTTATACAGATCTATCTGTAATCATAATGTTTATAATCGATCAGCTGTTTCAAGTAAACACTGGTTGTGTCTCACAGCCTACTGAGCTGCCTACCTAGACGGCATTTTTGACCATTATGGACGCTTTTGGAAATCATATAACAAAAAAAAATGCTGTCAAGGTAGTCAGTATGCAAGAGTTTGACAGGTTTTTATGTAGTGTACGTTTGAGACATTAAACGTTGACGCCAGAGATCTTGTTTTTATAGATTGTATTATCCAGTTTTGGTCCGTCACCAGCCTAAACAGCAAATTGCACTCATATAGTTTGGGGTATTGGACCAGGCAGTGATATTTAGCTGGCTCAGGCCTCGAGTTTAAAGAGCTTGAGTTATGTAAGATGCCCCGTTGAGTTGGACAGCATCTGAGCCTGGGAACTTCACTCAATTTAAACCCCACAGGATTCACTTTCTCTTCATACACAGAAGTTGACACTTTCTACTTAATAAGTTAGGACCTATAAGAATAATCTTTGCTGTCTAATGTTTCTAGACAGGTGATAGGTTGGTAAATGTTTCCAAATAACCTAGAAATAGATCCTAATTGAGGTGCAGTTTGTTATGCATGCAGAAACCATCCAGATTGGCCTTATGTTGTTGTACATTAATTTTTAAATTGGCCTATTACTAGTTCCTGACTAACTTGTCATGTATTTTTTTGAATATGTGAAAAGGTAGAGGACCTCATTTAAAGGTGGCTTGTGATATAATGTTAAAGTTCATACATGAATCTTACAGTTATTTGACTTTAATCAATATCAATATTTATGACTTTAACACTATATAAGCTTTCTGTGTAATATTATTACACAAACCTAATGGCAAGTACCATGGGAGGAAGCTGAGAATAGGCAACCTGGAATAAATACTGATATTCTTAATTAACTAAACAAATATGTAACCTGTGTGTCGGGATGTAGAGCTTTCACAAAATTAAATGCAAATGATATAGCTTGTATTTACATGTCTTTTGCGTTTGATTGTCAGTGCTGTGTTTGTGTGTAAAGGGAACTTTGCAGCCTCCAAAGTAATGCCCATGTAAATTCATTGTAATAGCATTTCATTATTTCCATTAGTTGTCAAACATGCAAAGGCATTTTTTTTTACTTGTTTTGGGGCAAGCAGCAGATTCACAAATAGTTTTGGTTTACCATATGATGTTAAATTTTCAATTATCAATACAGATACCTAACTCCTTGTAACTTTCTAATTGTAATTATAAATGAATTGTATATATTATAATTGAACGGGCTGTTGTTGTAGTATACATATATATATTATACTAATATATATATATATATATATATAATATAATATATATATATATATACACACACAATATATACAGAGACTACATTATAGATGATATATATGTATTGTGTGTGGTTTGTTTGTTGTATGTCTCTATTCTCTTTGTGTCACTTCTGATTATTTGTATGAATTTGATTAAAAATAGAGATATATATGTTGAGTGTCATGACGGTGGCAAAGCAGCTGTGATGCAAAATTTTTATAGCATTTAAGAACAAAAGCCTAAAGTCTAGCACTGTTCTTTTGCTGACTTGCGAGAACTGGTATTTCTTTAATTAATGCAAATCCAGTTAGCATTTATTCTTTGTTTCCAGCTCCCAGAAGCTCTTCTTCAGGAGAGAGATAAGAGGGCAAAATGGCACGGGATTCCAGTCTTACTCCAAGAGCTGTACGAGAGCAGCCACCTAAACAGTGACTTCACCCACACACACACTGTCCTGAAGGTGAGGTCTCTTTCTCTATTCGCTTCTTTCAGTCTCCTATATTTACTTATATCTTACAAACAGGTTTATAGCCTCTTGATAACTGTATTTCATTATGTACTTAATTGTGGTGTTCTGATACAGGAACTGTCATCCCTGCTGTCTATGGAGGCCATGTCTTTTGTGACAGAGGACAGAAAGACGGCACAGGAGTCCACCTTTCCCAACACATACACCTTTGGCCTGTTTGGAGGTGTAGATGTGAGTGTTAATATAATTCCTAAATGTAAAAAATAACAACAATTCAACTTGTTTACACATAGTTCAAGGAAAACATTGACAGACTCACAGAATCTGTAGGTGCAGAATTCTGAAGAAAGCTCCAAAGAATTTGGAACAGATGTTTTCCACAAAGTTTATAACAAGTTTTTATACATATACATATATACATAAACTTAATTTTGTTTTGTGTTATCTATCAGTATGAGGGTAGTGTTTATTTGTTAGTGTGCTGCAGATGTTTCACCCTAATTAGCCTAGAAAGAGTCTAAAGAGTCCGTCTGGTTTTGAACATGGAAAATATTTTTTCAATGACATGCAGTAAATAAAATTAACTTTTGTTTATTCAATGGATATGTAATTGGCAGATTCATTTATTTATCAACATAGATGTTAGTTGCAGCCATAGATGAGTTCATTGGCTGATTGTTTGTTTGTCATCTTAGCTGCTGGTGGAGCTTCTGATGAGACCCACTCTGACTACGCTACAAAAACCCAAGAGTAAGTTGACTAGAGATTTTATGGAGATTCACGAACAATAATTACTTATTTTGGAATATAAAAATATATTTATATGAAATAAAAAGAACAGTAATGATATTTTATGTGCACTTATTTTAGTAACCATTGATATGTTTTTATGTCTGTCATCAACAGATGTATAAATTAATCTTTCTTAATGTCATTTTTAAACGGCTTGTAGTGAACGATGACTTGGTGAAGGACTGCCTTAGTGTGCTGTACAATTGCTGCATATGTGTATGTATTCAGCCTTCCTTCTCATTTAGAAATTGAACACAAGCATGACTAATATCCACATGATCAGTTCATGAGTTCAATAAGTGCACATGTTTTCTTGCAGACGGAAGGAGTCACAAAAAGCTTGGCATCGAGGGATGATTTTGTGTTATTTCTCTTCACGCTGATGACAAACAAGAAGACCTTTTTGCAAACAGCTACGTTAATTGAGGATATTCTTGGAGTCAAAAAGGTCAGTGCTAATATTATATATCTGCAACTACAACCTTAATTTCCTTAGTTAGAAGCTGTTAATACATTTTAATGCCCCTGGATTTGTCATGTTGACACTATGGACAGGCTTAAAATCCATTGTGAAGATTACGAATATTTGTCTTATCTAAAAAAACTAAAAAAACACCTGATAATTAGTGGCGATAATCATGTTGGATATGTAACCCCTAATATCTGACGGTGATTAATGATGGTTCATAACAGGAGATGATTCAGCTGGAGTGGATCCCAAACCTGTCAGGACTGGTTCAGAGCTTTGACCAGCAGCAGCTCGCCAACTTTTGTCGTATCCTCTCCGTCACCATCTCTGAGCCAGATGTGGGGAACGATGACAAACACACACTCCTGGCTAAAAATGCACAGCAGAAACGCAATACCAGCCCCTCATGTGCCGAGGTCAACCAGGGTAGGTGGTCTACAAACTGTGACTTTACTTAGAGCTAATGCCACAAAGAACAGTAAAGTAGTGATGGAGGATTTGTGGAGAATAAGGTCATTGCTAAAGGGAAATTACAGCTTTTTGCATTCAGTACACTGCTACTTTCCAGTGTGTATAAATGTAGAGTACTTCTGGCAGGGATTTATTCAGGGTTAGGGTTAATAGGGCATCAATAATGAAAACATAATGAAATATTTTCCAGTCACACTCCTGAACATCCCCGGCTTCATTGAGCGTCTCTGTAAGTTGGCCACACGGAAGGTGTCCGAGGCAACTGGAACGTCAAACTTTCTGCAGGAACTGGAGGAATGGTACACTTGGCTCGACAACACTCTAGTGCTGGATGCGCTCATGCAGATAGCAACAGATGAAGCCGAGCACAGTAGCACAGGTACGACCGCTACAGCACACTGTGTCACAAAGTCAGGTGTGCACTGGCAGCAACAAAGGAAATAACAATTGAATGAGAAATTAAATGTTAATTGAGAATTTTAGTGATTGGTTATGTATAACAATAATAACAGAATATAACACGTTCATTTCTTCCATGTTTAAGGGAATTCCACCAATATTTTTTGGCTTTTTTCCCCTACAGAGACAATTTTACCACTTGGTATACACTACAATGTTTCAAGGTGTGTTTGAAAGAAGTCTCTTACAAAGGCTGCATTTATTTGATCAAAATTAAAAACAGTAATATTGTGAAATATTAAAAAAATGTTTTGTCTTGAAATGTAATTTATTCCTGTGATGCAAAGCTGAATTTTCAACAGCCATTTCCATAGTCAGTTCACATGAGTTGAATCATTCATTCTGGTTATTTCTCGAACATTTTCTTTTTATTCTTATCACTGATGAAACCATTTTTTGCTGCTAATATTTTTTTTCTGGAATGTTAATAAATTTTTATAGGATTTTTAAAGGGTTAGTTCACCCCAAAATGACAATTCTGTCATTAAGTATTCACCCTCACGTAGGGCTGGACAATAATTCAATATCAATATGTATCGCAATATAATTTTTTTCAATAATGGTGATATGAATTTTAAACACATTTCTGATATTTCGATATACATTACCAGTGTTTCCCATACATTGATTTCTTTGTGGCGTTTGACTTCGTTGAATAAAAATGAGCACTGCACAAAACTCGTTGGCGGGTGTGTTTCTATGACTGCATCTTCTGAAGGGAACCGACTGTCTTCAAGAATAGTTTAGGATGGCATTTTATCTGATAAGTAACTTTCAATGTTTTACAGCCATTACTGGAGAAACGTTAGTCCACGCTCTCACAGCGCCTCCGCTGGGAGAACAATCATTTTTCACCTTTCATAATAATCCCCTTTCCACAACATGCTATCTGTTGTGGAGTCATGTTTCATACTCGTTATCCTGGTTAATGCACGTTTCAATCTATAAGACTAATCAGCCTACACTACCAGTCAAAGGTTTTTGAATTGCAAGATTTTTAATGTTTCTTAAAGGAATTCTCTTCTTCTCACCAAGCCTGCATTTTTTGATCCAAAATACAGCAAAAAACAGTAACATTTAGAAATATTTTTACTATTTAGATTCCTGCTTTCTATTTGGAATAGAATTTTACATGTAATTTATTCATGGTCAAGCTATATTTTCAGCATCCATTACTCCAGTCTTCAGTGTCACAGATCCTTCAGCAATCATTTTAATATGCTGATTTGCTGATCAATATTTAAAACAGTTGAGTACATTTTTTTCAGGATTCGTGGATGAATAGAAAGATCCAATGATCAGCATTTATCTGAAATAAAAACGTTTTGTAACATTATACACTGTTCCATTCAAAAGCTCTTTTTAAAATTTACATTATAGAAATTATTACTTTCATTTAGCAGGATGCTTTAAATTGATCAAAAGTGACTGTAAAGACATTTATAAAGTTACAAAAATTTCTATTTCAGATCATGCTGTTCTTCTGAACTTCTATTCATCAAAGAAACCTGAAAAAAATCTACTCCGCTGTTTTCACCAACATAATAATAAATGTGTTTTGAGCAGCAAATAAGAATATTAGAAAGATTTCTGAAGGATCACGTGACACTAAAGATTAAAGCCTGCTTGAAATCACATGAATAAATTCTATTTAAAATAGAAAGCTGTTATTTTAAATTGCAGTAATATTTCACAGTTTTACTGTTTTTGCTGTATTTTTAATCAAATAAATGCAGGCTTGGTGAGCAGAAGAGAATTCTTTAAAAAAATTAAAATCTTACTGTTCAAAAACTTTTGACTGGTATGTTAGCCTAAAGTTTCAAGTAAAAAATATTAATATTACTAAGGAGAGTCTGAGATTTATTTGACAATGATTTCACATTTCCTGTTTGTATGAAGGCTAAATACAAATAAAAACATTTATTTGTGCTGTTTTTTTTTTCTAAAATATTATATGGTTTTATATGAGATGTCATAGACTTGGCAAATTAATTTTTCATAAGTTTGTAGGTAAAGACATCTATTGTGGGCGTTCTTGGCAGTTTTAATAAGGCCTTTTTTAATAGTGTTCATATCGATATCGGAATTATATCGTATCGACGGAATAAAAATAGATCGTGATTAAATTTTGGCCATATCGTCCACTCTACCCTCATGTCGTTCCAAACCGCGTAGACTTCGTTCATCTTCGGAACACAAATTAAGATATTTTTGATAAAATCTGAGAGCTTTCTGACTCTGCATAGACAGCAGTGCAACTGCAATGTTCAGAGGTCCAGAAACATAGTAAGAACATCGGTAAAACAGTCCATGTGACATCAGTGGCTCAACTTCAATTTTGCGAAGCTACAAGAATACTTTTTGTGCGCAAAGAAACCAATAATGTCAACTTTATTCAACAATTCTTCTCCCCCACGTTACTGTCTTCCACCATCTTCCAAAATATCGTAATTTGTGTTCCGAGGTTGAATGAGGTCTTACGGGTTTGGAACAACATAAGGGTGAGTATTTATTACATTATTTGCATTCTTGGGGTGACTGTAACCCTTTTAAGGATATAACATCCCTACAAACATGCATTTATTTGAAACAAATTTTTTGCAACATGATTTTTTGTACGGTCTCTTTTTATTAATTGAATGTGTCCTTGCTAAATAAAATGAATTTCTTTGTTATTATAATTTTTTTCCTCACAGAATCATCTGATGAGAGCACATTGGCCACCATCCCTCTGAGGCACCGTTTGCCGCAGTCCATGAAGATCGTCCATGAGATCATGTATAAGGTGGAAGTGCTTTACGTGCTGTGTGTCCTTCTCATGGGCCGACAGCGAAACCAGGTAAGAGCCGTTCTTGTCAGTAAAGGATCTGCTTGGTGCTGATTAATGTTGTAATTCCCATCTTTGTTTATCATAATCTGTTAGGTGCATAAAATGTTGGCAGAGTTTCGTTTGATTCCTGGACTCAGTAACCTTTTCGACAAGCTCATCTGGAGGAAATACACCACCTCTAATCACGTGGTTCATGGACAGAATGAAAACTGTGATTGCAGCCCGGTGAGCTTTGGGATAATGTATTCACTCATTCAAAATATTCTATTTGCCATAATTCTCATTGATCATGTTATGCTATTGTTTATTGCACAGGAAATCTCTTTTAAAATCCAGTTCTTGAGGCTTCTGCAGAGCTTTAGTGACCACCACGAGTAAGTTAAATTGTGTGAGCTTTCAGTGGCGTGCCATGTACATGTAGATTGACAGAACAACACATTTATTCTTTTGTCCTTAGGAATAAGTACCTACTTTTGAACGCTCAGGAGCTGAATGAGTTGAGTGCCATCTCCCTAAAGGCAAACATCCCTGAGGTGGAGGCTCTAGTAAACACCGACAGGTAGTATTCAGAATGGAATGATAATTTACATGCTAATATGCATCATTTCTTTACGATATTACAATCTGTCTGGTATGTGGTGTCTTTTAGGAGTTTAGTGTGTGATGGTAAAAAAGGGCTTCTCGCACGGATCCTCACTGTTATGAAAAGAGAACCTCCAGACTCTTCCTTCAGGTGAGACACTGGGTTCTTAATAATTTTGGTTAAGTGTTTTGAAATGCCACATAAGTCATGGTGACATATGTTCCCTCTGAAGGTTCTGGCAGGCCAGAGCTGTTGAGAGCTTCCTCAGAGGGGCCACCTCATATGCAGACCAGATGTTTCTGCTGAAGAGAGGCTTGCTGGAGGTAAAAACGTTAATGCCTGCTTGTGTGTCTTATTGGTCAAAATGTTTTTACTTGAGTAGTTGAATTCTCTATCCCTATAGAATTTCTGCATAGTCTAATTCTGTCTTTGGTTTGTAGCACATCCTCTTCTGCATCATCGACAGCGCTGCAAGCTCCATAGATTCCTGCAAAGCTACTTTGATTTCTCGGGGAGCTTATGAATTCAACATTTTGTAAAAAAAAAAAAAAAATGCCTTCAAGAGATTCCACAACATATGTCAACCGAAGACAGTACTGCAACCAGCAAAAGAGGTCACTACATGATTTTCTGATTTATTGTAGAGCTAAGATGTCATAGAAAAATAAAAGCTGGTCTCCTTCCGTTCCAGGTGTTCCTCCTCACATCAACAGCTCCCTGGATGTACTCCAACCTGCTTTGCGATGTATCGTCCTCTCTCTGCACCTTTTGAGAGCGACAGAAGATTGAACGGTAAATTAAGCATTGTACTCTTGGATCTGTATGATACATGCTAAAAAAATATATATTTTTTTAATATAGCTGTCTTCACCAAAAACACTTTGAATTGTTTAAAAGGGGGGAAAAAAGATAATAAAAAAAAAAATCACTTTCAAATTAATGCTGTTATTTTGAAATTTCTCTTAGTCAAAGAAGCAGAATAAATAAATCCTGTAGATTTTTTCCATAAAACTATACAGCACAAATTAGCCTATTAAGGATTTCTGAAGGATCATGTACACGGAAGACGGGATAATGGCGCAGCTAATACATTCAGCTTTGCCGCCAGGAATACGATGAAATTTTTAAAAATCATAAATTAGAATGTTTTTTTTTTTCTTAAATAATTCAACCATAGAGACTTCCTTAAACAATATTACCCAATTGTACCCAACCCCCATTCGATTGGTAGTGTATATGTATTTGTAAATACATAAAAAAAAAAAGGCTGGTATATCAGTAATGTTTATTCCAAGAAGTAAACTGCTGTAAGGTATATTTCTACACTAGTTTTCACAATTGACTCAAAGGAATTTTTTTTTTTGTGAACTAAAATAACAAGACATAGTAATAAACAGCAGTATGCATAGATGCAAACTCCTCACTTTTCAGTGACAACTCACCTTTTTGAGAGCAAATTATGTCACCTATGAGATTTGCTTCGATCCAATTAAAGTGTTTAGATTGAGGTGGGGGGTCTTACAGGGTAAATAAGAACTGGTTGTTTCAATAATTTTGGAATGTCTTGTAATTTTCCTTTACACTTTCTTCAAAAAACTGTCTAAAAGGTCATATTTTTATGTAATTTGAGTCTGAGATTGGGAACGGTGAGAGCGATAGGCAAGCATTTGATTTTAGGTCATAGCTTGCCATCTAATGCACCAATATCTGTCTTAAGATAGCCGTGCATACAGTTCATCTTTTTATAACTTGGTGTTTTACCAAATAATTCCATCTTTATTTTTGTAAAATGGTTTCAACAAGATTTTAATGAACAATACCATTTTTGGCCATATAAGGGATAATGTTTTTTTTAAATACCTAATTGAACTAAACTGAGCATGCTAAAGCAAATATCTTTAAAAGGTACTGCAGTGTCGGGCATGCCCCCGATCAGTCAATGTTTCTCACACATTTTTTTCCCCCTTACCTGTTTGCATCTCTTGAGTATATATTTCCATACTGATTTTACTAAAACAATATTTCATGTAAAATTCCACATTTTCAACACACTTCAGTTCAATTCTCATCAGTTTCAGTGAATCTGATTCTGATTCACAGAAGCAAATTGAACTTTCCAGGTCGAATACAGTTTCTACAACTTAAAGATCAGAGATCAAACATCTGTCTTCACATTCTCTTACTCACTAGTCTGATTTAGGCTAGTGACAACTGACAAGTGACACGTCTTTAGGGAGTTTAACAGTTCAAATTAAAAGTGCATTAAATTCATCACAATATTTATAATGCCAGTCACTTTACATGTGTATTTAATATTTCATCCTGTGTTAATTGTTAGTGTAAAAAATGTTGATGTCTCTAAGAAAAATCTGATGGGAAGATGACTATTTTCTCAGGTAACTTGGTATTTTATAAACCGTCTGTTCCCTTTCACAGATCATGTTAATTGCTTAATCAGATGATAAATCGGTTCAGAGCATTAGACATAGATTTCTAAAAAAAATATTTAGTCCGATCTTTGTTTTTAAAATTGCAGTGTCTATTTTAGTCTGTGTTTGTGCATCTGCAGTGGTTGAAGTGCTCTCTGAGTGCTGTCTGCTGTCCTACATGGCTCGAGTGGAGAACAGACTGGCCTTCCTTTTTAGGCTGGTTAACATCATCAACGTGCAAACCCTCACACAGGCAAGACCATAGTGCACATCTCCTCTCCCTGCTTGTCTCATTTTAATCCTCCTTGATAATTATTCCTGTGTTTTTTTCCTTTGTTTTTCTGGTTGCTCTCCCAGGAGAATGTGAGCTGTCTTAACACCAGCCTGGTGATTCTGATGTTGGCCCGGAGGAGAGACAAGCTCCCGTTTTACCTGAACGCCCTGCGGGAGAAGGAATACGCAGAGAAATATCCCGGCTGCCTGCTCAACAATTTCCACAACTTGCTGCGCTTTTGGCAGCACCACTACCTCAACAAGGACAAGGACAGCACCTGCCTGGAGAATGTGAGTGTGTATACATTTTATATTTAACTGTATAGAATTCTTCCTTTAAGTCGGGGGTTCCAAAAATAAATACCCCCTGAGGGTATGTTTTTAAGTAAATATTTCAATAATTCACCATCACATTCACAATATATTTTGATAAATCTCACAGGTCCTAGGTCTTTTTGTATATAAATAACATAAAGGGCTTGAACCTGTTAACAGGGTTCCTGTGATCTGCACGTCTAGGCCTTCACAGACGCAGGCCTTTTAAAGGTCTTAAATTGAATCAGATAGTCCTTAAAGCATAGTTCCCCCGGCATACATGGCACCATTTTCTCACCTGCGTATTCCAAACCCTAAGACTTTCATGAATCTTTTGGAACACCAATGAAGATACTTTCACGGAAACTGAGAGATGTATTTTCCTCCATTGACAGTCTACGTCAACTATCACTTTGATTTTCCAAAAAGTTCCTAAAGAGACTTAAAAACGGGGGGGGGTTTTTTTTTTTTTATTAAAAAAAAAAATTATCCATGGGTATGAGTCAGTTTAGTCCAAGTTTTCTGAAGAGACTCGATCATTTTATATCATGAAAATATTTAATTTAGGCTTTTTGTTTTAATGAATTAAAAAGTAATGGAGTAAAAAGTAATGGAGATATGTTGAAAGTTTGAAGTGTTGAACTTTGAAGTATTGCTAATATAAGATATTTACAATTAGGGTGTTTTCACATATAGTTCATTTTAAAATAACCAAACCCAGTTCACTTAAAGTGAACCAGAAAGAAAACCAGCCGAAAGTGACCTCAGTCCTTTTGGTCTTCACAATATAGTGGACTCAAAAGAGAACCCAGTTCTTTTCTTGGTCCTCTTCAGCACTGAAATGATCTCAGACCCTTTCTTGTTCACACCACAACTTCATAAGAACTCAGACCCCAGCTTTCTGTGCAGCAGTGGAGTCTGACTTATTGGAAAATTTGGAAGAAGAAGTGGACAGGGAAGTGGGTGAGAAAGAGCTGGCAATCCCTGATCATGTCACTGGTCAAGACTTTGTTGGCGATGAGAGGTTGTTCCACTGCCTTTCATTGACACACTCGAGGTTTATTGATTTATTATACTTGTATTTTTGATGCCTGACATGGCATTAAATTAAAAATATATATATACTTGACAACACGGAACGCACGCACGCACGCACGCACATTCACTCGCAGAGACACAGATCGGAATTGCGCTCACATAAATAGTCACGAGTATGGACACCTGTTGTCAATGCTGCTGTAAAATTTATGTTTTGAAGTAACGAAACTCACAGCTTCACTTGACTTGCACAGACGCAATCCACACACGCAACTTTCATCTCTCTTTCTCTCTCTATAATTAAATCAAATCAATAATATAATTCATGCATTCAAATACATGTGATCTTACCGCACTATTTCATCTCTGTGTCTGATTTGAAGCTA
Organism: Sinocyclocheilus anophthalmus; assembly: GCA_018155175.1. Taxonomy (NCBI): domain Eukaryota; kingdom Metazoa; phylum Chordata; class Actinopteri; order Cypriniformes; family Cyprinidae; genus Sinocyclocheilus; species Sinocyclocheilus anophthalmus. Next base: position 29,849 of record JADLZN010005095.1, read on the forward strand.
GCAGAATGCTAGATCTCCGCTTCGGGTGGTTCTTTGCCTCCGTCATGCATTAATTAATTTAATGCACAGTTAGCCGTAGATTACATAAATGACAACATAATTTTGTATTGCTCGTGTTAACAGTTGGTTTATTTATTTATTTTTGAAAAATTTAACGACATTGTGCGTGTGTGAATGTGACATGTGAATCTGAAATGACATCAATAAATAATAAAAATAAAATATAGCCTATATAAAAATATATATACAAGTACTAAACTGCTTAGTTCAAACTCAAGCATTACTGTTATGTTGGCCCATAGTACAAAGCGTACCGGTACCTCATTGCTTTCACAAATCACGAGGAACTTGCCCACAAACTACCGCACTGAGTAGGTTCGCTTTTGGTCTTTTTAGGGGGTCTGAGGATCACTTGTTTGTCACGTATACACGAACCGCTCGAGAGTTTTTTGCAGGCTCAAACGTCTAGTTTGTAAAACCCCCTTAAGACCTTAACTGAACATATGTGTGTCCATTCAGTTATTCTTTAGATTTTTTTACTTGTTCGAAGTCTAAATTGACCCTTCATATTGTTATTACTATTATATTGTAACTCTAAAAATGAAATGATAAATCGTAAATTATCTTGCAGATGTATATTAGCTTTCATCACTACAACCCCTGCTTTTGGTGCAAGGGGTGCCGTTTAGCATTGGTGGATATGGGATCGACTGTGACAGTGTTGAGACCAGATGTAGTTCCGGCAAATGCCAAGCTGGAACCCACCACTGTCCGACTACGCACAGTGACGGGTGAACTAGCGCCCATGAAGGGTAAAGGAGAGGTGGGGCTGACGGTAGGGGGAAAGACATTACGCCATTCTGTGTGGGTGGCTACAGTACAAGACCCCTGTATTCTTGGTCTGGACTTCCTTAAAAGTGCAGGTTGCCAGTTAGACTTAAGGGGTGGCCTGCTCCGGTTTGAAGGGGGTCCTGAGGTTGTCATGTCCACTGAAAATAACGTTGATATGTCTTTTACAGGTCTGTTAGAGGCAGCAAATGTTCCTGGGGACTCTAGGTTGGAGTGCCACACATTGCATTTGCAATCCATCCCGAGTGCTGATACCAGACCACCTCAGGTAGATGATTCTTCCACTCCCTTACCCCACACCCCAGCTGACCTCTACCCGGGGGTCGCCACACAACCCTCCTCAGAGTCAGTTTCAAGTCTCCCTGGCAGGGATGGGCAGGAGGCTGTCTGTCTGTTTCCACCTCTGGGAGAGGGGGGAGGGGTGGTTGCTTTGAGGGAGATGTGGCTTAAGAATCGGGAGGGCTTGGATACGAGTCAGCAGGAGCAGTTGTGGGATTTGCTGGTAGATTTCCAACATTGTTTTGCATTTGGGGAGGGGGATGTGGGGCGAACACACCTGGTACAGCACGGAATTGAGACAGGAGATGCCATGCCCATCAGGTTGCTGGCCCGGAGGCTTCCTTTTGCCCGTCAGGATACTGCAGACAAGGCCTTGTTGGATATGCAGCGAGCGGGTATTATTGAGCCGTCTGAGAGTGCGTGGGCCGCACCGGTGGTCATGGTGCCTAAGAATGGGGGTCAGTGGAGATTTTGTGTTGACTATAGGCGCCTTAATGAGGTCACTAGGAAGGACTCGTATCCCATCCCTCATGTGGATGAATCAGTGGACCTTGTAGCTGGGTCGTCGTGGTTCACTTGCCTGGACATGCGTACTGGCTATTGGCAGGCACCACTTGCTCCGGAGCAGCCCCCCCCCAAAAAAAAAACAACCCGTTTTTTTTGTACAGTAGTGGGTTTTGGCAGTTCCAGGCAGTAAAATTGTATATTGTGAAATATTATTACAGTTTACAATGACTGTTTTCTATTTTAATATATATTTTTAATAGACTTTATTTCTGTGATGGCAAAGCTGAATTTTCAGCATCAGTTACTCCAGTCTTCAGTGTCACATGATCCTTCAGAAATCATTCTAATATGCTGATTTGATTATTATCAATCAAACTGTTGTGCCACTTAATATCTTACTGACCCCTAAACTTTTACTGATGGTGTGTGTTTAAATAGCACATTCGTATGAGATGACTACAGTCATATCATTAGCCAAGAAAAACTTGTTTTATTCTACATTTAATCAATATAGTAAGGTGTAATGAATTTCCTTTTTTGCTTTTATTTTCTTAATTTTTCAACATTTTCTTCTGTAAAGCTGAACAATGTGTATTGTAAACACGCTATCAAATAAAATACAAAAAGACTGTTTTTGCAATGAGTAATGGAGGGAATACAGGAAGCGTGCGGATCCATCTGCAAGACTTTATTCATAAGAGACGTGGTCAAAAACAGGCATAGGTCAGACAATGGCAAACGGGTATATCGAAGGCAATACGGGATAACCCGTACAAGGCAAAGTCCAGCAGGGCTAACCGGATCCCTTGCGGACTCGAGGATAATCCAGGCCCAGCAGTGCTCAGAACACGGGAAACAGACAATTCAAGACGATGAAACAGGAAACAAGCCCACTAGGCTCGTACTGTGGGGTGGGGAGTGGAAAAAGGCAGGAACAATACACGCAATCGGAACAGTGACTGAGAGAGTTTTTAAATAAGTTGTGTAATGGCTCTCAGTGAGCGTGTGATAGTGACGATGTGTGATCATGAATTCGCTGTGTAAGTGCAATGTAATGATGTGCACTGTAGTCCTGAGTGACATGTACCAGTCGTGAAGTTTGAGAGTCAATGTAGAGGGAGAGTGCCTCTAGGGCAATCGGCCGGAATGCCTCATGACCGATTCCGTGACAGACCCCGCCCCCCCCAAGAGCTTCTTTCCACGCCCCAACACAATCCCATCAGGCGGTGGTGGATCGGCGGCAGAACAGGGGGAGGGACGTGGGCCAATCCATGTGGAAAATGGAGAGATGGAACTTGAGGAAAGCCTGCAGGGACCAATGTGGAGCAGGACGGAACATAAGCCCCCCAGTGCAGAGCAACGAGCAGAAGACCTCCATGGCTGAGCAGACAGGGCAGGAGCCCACCCTGGGCCTAACTCGGGGACATGATCCCTTCCTGGGCGGAACTGAGGATCTGGAGCCCTTCCAGGGCGGTACTGGGGATCAGGAAAGCGCTTACGTGGTGCTGGCACTGGAATGAGTCTGGGGCTGGATCAGACCCTGTAGAACCGGGGAACAGGAGCCCTCCGTTGGCTATACTCGGGAACAGGAGCCCTCCCTGGGCGTTCACTCGGGACAGGAGTCCCCCTGTTAGGACTGTGACCTGGTGACCTGAGACTCAAGAGACAGACATAACAAATACAGTCTCATGGATGGGAATAGACAGTTCTCTCACAATGCCTCCATAGTCGTGACATGACGGGCAGTGAGTTCACAGATTGCCTCCATATCCTTACAGACAGGTAAAAGGAGCTCACAAACGGCCTCCATATCCGGGACAGGACAGGTTAGAAAGTTCAACACACGGCCTCCATAGGCCAGCAGGGTATACGAGGAATCACAGACGGCCTCCTTAGCCGTGACAGGACAAACAGGAAGTTCACAAGTGGGTACTACTGACACCTCTGGAGGATCTGCAGCGGATGCCGCCACCTCTGGAGGTTCTACAGTAGTGCCCTCAGGATACAGGGAGAGTTCGGCAAAGGTTCCTTCGACCTTGACATGACAGGTTGAAAGTGCGTTTCTGGGCGCCACCACCACGCAAGGAGCTCAAGCGAGCACCGCCGTTTCGGGTGGTTCTGCAGCATGCGCCGCCACCTCTGAACAGACTGCAGCGGATACCATGGCCTCTAGGAGCACAGCAGCGGACACCGCTACCTCAGGAGGTTCTGCGCTTCCCCGCCGCCAATCTGGAGACCTAATAGTGGTGCTGCCGCCCTCCTGTTAGTTCGTGGTGTGTATTCAGCACAAACCAACAAAAAGCGATCCCCATCCGGGGAAAACTTCAGGACAGTGATTAAGTTCTGAACAGAAGGGTTAAGAGAGTGGGTTTGTGGAGTGGGGATACCATCGGCTGCGGCAGACACCAGGGTGTATCCCCACACTAGATACCAGATCGGGTACCGAAAGACTTACCTTGAAAGATCTGGTGCAACCGACCTGGACTGACAATACTCCTGATGATCAGCGTTGTCCTGACGAGACTACCGGATGAATCATCCCTGTGGACGTGAAGATGACTCAGGATGAATCAGCTGTGGACTGGACCTGGACTCAATAAGCAGCTGAGACTTGCTTGGTTCAGGAAGTCAACTGTGATTTGACTTGACTCCTGAAGATCAGTTGTGATTTGACTTGACTCATGAAGATCAACCGTGACTTTACTTTGTTCATAAAGAAAAGCGGTGACCTTGAACGGTTCCTGAATGATAAGCTGTGACTTGAACTGGACCATCAGGAAGATCAGCTTGACCTTGACTGTACGCTCAGAGATCCAGCTGTGACTGGACTGGACTCAGAGATCAGCTTGACTGGACCTGGACTCAGAAGATCAGCTGTGACTGGACTGGACCCATAAAGACAGCTTGACTGGACTTGACTCATGAAGATCAGCTGTGACTTGACTTGGTTCATGAAGATCAGCGGTGACTTGACTTGGTTCATGATGATCAGCTGTGACTTGACTTGACTCACGATGATCAGCTGTGACTTGACTTGGTTCATGATGATCAGGTGTGACTTGACTTGACTCACGATGATCAACTGTGATTTGACTTGGTTCATGAAGATCAGCTGTGACTTGAATTGGTTCATGATGATCAGCTGTGACTTGACTTGACTCACGATGATCAACTGTGACTTGACTTGACTCACGATGATCAGCTGTGACTTGACTTGACTCACGATGATCAGCTGTGACTTGACTTGACTCACGATGATCAGCTTTGACTTGACTTGACTCACGATGATCAGCTTTGACTTGACTTGACTCACGATGATCAACTGTGACTAGACCTGACTCAAGAAGATCAGCTGTGACTTTGACTTTGGTCATGAAGCTCACTGTGACTTGACTTGGTTCATGAAATCACCTGTTGACTGACTTGGTTTACATGCAGATCACTTCAAATAACGGGCTCGTTTGTGTCCGCCATTTTGTGAGCGAATCTAGTGCGGGGACATTACATGAGTGAGGGCGTGGTTTGCTTTCGTCCGCTACCCACAGTGAATTATAGAGCCAACAGTCCAACAAGAAAGTCCCAAAAACACTCGGTGACACACGCGGACCCTCGCATCTAAGCTCGATCGTCGATGTTGTTAAGGCCATACAAACAAACTACAAAAGACAGGCTGGCGATCAGAATAGGGTGCTATGGCTTAAAAGTTGTGAATAATTTCTCTCTGACGCGGGCCCTATCTAAGGCTAACAAAATCCGTGCGTGACCATACCTGGCCATTTGTTCTTCTGAAAAGCTGCTGGCTCCTTGTAAAATGCCGTTTATTCTGTAACGGAGGAATAAGCACGTGCGGATCCATCGTGCAAGGCTGGATTTCATTAAGACTTGTCAAAACAGCATAGGTCAGACAAGGCAAACAGGTTATATTGATGGCAAGAAGAGTTGATAACCAGTACAGGCAAAGGTCAGGCAGGGCCTAACATTATCCAATTTGGGCGGGCTCAAGGGATAATTTTCGGTCCACAGGCAGTGACAGACATGGGGAACAGACAGAGTCAAGACAGGAACAACAAGACACTCTGGTCGGTAATTCAGCTCCACTTGGAGTGGAAAATGCAGAACAATACACGTCAATCTGAACAGGAACTGAGAGAGTGTTAAGTAGTGTGTGTAATGGCTCTCAGGTGAGCGTGTTATTAGTGACGGCTGTGTGATCAGTGAATTTAGCTGTGTAAGTGCAATGGATGATGGGACTGTAGTCCGGAGTGACATGTAACAGACTGTGTAGTGTGAGAGTCAATGTAATAGTAGAGTGACCTCTAGTGGCAATCGGCCGGAAGGCCAAGGACCAGATTCGTGACACCATGCTTAAAGTTCTTGATAACCAAAAACCAGTCCAAGACTATCATCTTGTCAAGCCAGGGTAACAGTTTAACATTATTACAACAAAATGTGTTACAAACCCAACAAACACTACAAAACACAATGCAAACACTACAAACAAAAATACATTTAAACAAATAAAAATAAATGTAAATTGAAGAACTTACATGTCCTCCTTCTTCTCCAGGGAAACCAGGAAGTCCCATCAGTCCAGGTGACCCCTGATCAGCAGTACAGTGACAAATTAAACACTTATCTCCATTTTCAAATATTGTTCAGTAAATCTTGAGTCATAAATCTAATGACCTTAATCCCCAGGGGACCATAATTTCCACGTGCTCCCTCATGACCGGTGCATTTACACATCACATTACAGCACTCCCTTGAGGCAACTGTATCCTATGGATTGGAAAAAAAAGTTAGATAGCGAGAAACACTTGAAGGAAGGCGTTTTATGTTATGAACTGACTGTTGACACGTTGAACCAAGCACTTGACATCCTGACATCTTTCTTCAGCATTCTTTAAAAACTTACAGCTGTTTCCCTTCCTCTTAGAGAGCCTCACACTACTTCCCACAGGAAGCCATTTATTTACACAGCAGTCAAAACACCGTTGTGATCCCTAAGGCAAACCATTTGGCAGCTAATGTACTGCAAATATACAATGTACTTGCATGTGACAAATAAGGCCTGAAAATTCTCATAGCACCAAAATTATGAAATATAGATTTTCTCAAAGTCTCATGCTTTTGTCTATGATTTGGTGATTTAAATTAACTTACAATTTCTTTCTGCATGACACTGGCCACATTCTGAATGCCGATAGAGAGAAGCTGCTTGTAGTGCATCCCTCGACCAAACTCCAGCCTCTGCAGGTCAGCAGTGCTTTTAAATCCTTCTAGCGCCACAGTCATCAGCGCTTTTACACCTGTGAATGTCACAAAGGGAGTCTTAGTAAACGGAAAAATGTAATTGGCATATTCAACCTCCTTTGATTTGAAGCAGGCACATCTGTAACTGTAACTGCACAGTATGAAGCTGTTTTTGTTGAAAAGCTATTGAACAAAGTGCAGGTTTTTAAAGAAACTTGTTGTTGTTTAGTCATTGTACCACTCATCCTGAGGCTGTTGACGGCAAGCAGAAGGTCCTCAACAGGCTCATCCAACCCGTCTGTAAAGATGATCAGCACCTAAAACAAGAAATCAAAGAAAAAAAATGTTTTCTCTAATGAAAGGACAAATTTAGACAAACATGAATACTTGATGGTTCATGCTGGTTTATGGCGGTCAGTGCTGGTTCAGTGCTGGTATAACTGGTGGATCAGCATAGCAAATCAATCAATTAATCATTCAATCAATCAATAAATCAATCAATCATCATGCATACATCTATCTGATGTATTTTTCAGAGGGGCTGGTTTGGTAACTGCTGTTCTCACCTTTACATAAGAATTTGAAGCTCTGAACTTGTCTTCAAAAGAGCGTAGAAGCTGTGCGTTGAATTTCAGAGACTGTGAAGTCTGAAGTGCCATCACTTTTTTTACCACACCTTCATCGTACTCTTTGAAGGAAAAGTCATCCAGCATATTTCCATTAGCATCAACCAATCGGAGGCCTACATTGGTGTTGGGGGTTGGGCTGCGGACACAACACAGGTTGTGCACAACTGAAACATAGCGGATGATCTCGGGCAGGTAGGACTGCAGCTTTTTCTGGTCTCTAAAGATTGACTGATGACTTGAGCTGGTGCGCGAGTTATCAAATCCGATGCCAATGTCAATAGAGCAACCTAAATAAAGAGAAACAGAATTTATATGTGATCAATTAAATGCTTTCAATGTTCAAATCACAACCATATGCATAACTGAATAAATATATGCATATATGAATAATTATTTAATGCTAAAGATAATAAATGGCTGATATTTAAATTATATCCTATTTTGCCTAACTTAATTAAAAGTAAAACATTTTTTTAAAAATCATTTTAAATGCTACAAGTTAATTAAGGCATCAGAACATTTTAATGTGCAATATGAATAATCTGCATTTAGAGATTTGCTAGATTTAATTTAACAGTAAATAATTAGTTAAATCATTAATGTTAATAAAGATTTACTTTAAGTGAGAGTTAGATGATGGGTAAAATCTGGGAAATTAACAATTAGTTATAACAATTAAATATCCAATATCAAACAAATCTGATAAATAAATTAAAAAAAAGTCTAATATCGGCCAATAACCAATATGGTACAAATATACTGTGGATTCCTAATTCGGTGTTACTCTTAAAGGTATATAATTTCACTAATTAATATCACACATAAATGGTACTTCTACTCACTTGGCTCCTGACTTGGAGGAACACAAATGGCATAAACAAATGTTGCTGTTGTCAGATTAAGGTAGTTGAAGTTTTGCACTTTGAATAACCTATCTGGTGACCCAGCAATATAGCTGAGCTGTGGCATCGAGATGTCTCCGATTCCAATCACAAAAATTTGAATTTGCAGGCATCTGAGATAATCGGCTGCTTCGTTCACACTGTCTGATGAAATGCCATCAGTGATAAGTACAAGATTTTGCGGTACGCTGCTCTGTCTGCGACTCCCTTTGCTCTCCTCGAAGAATTCCACAACGTTACGTAGAGCGTTTCCAATTTTTGTCCCTTCTTTAATTTGCGTGATTTGTCGAATTGCTGATTTCACCCCCTCCGTATCGTTATACTCATTTAAGTAGAACTCCTTCTGATATAAGCTGCTGAACTGGGCTATACCAATTCTGTAAAGGTCTGGAGAAATACGGAGCTGGTTCATAACATTTAGCAAGAACGCAATCATGGTTCTCCATGACTCCTCGCTGATGCTTTCAGATCCATCAATAAGAAACACCAGGTCGGCTAACTCTTTCTGGCATTCTGCAAGACAGAACAATCAAACTGAGACAAGCCAATTCTGATCATGTTGATAAATCTGAGATCTAAATCAAGAAGTCATTCTGAAGCAAATTCTTTTACCTGGTTTGGTTGCATTGCAAAGCACACTGGAGATATTCATCTGCAGTGTTTGAAGACCCACGTAATTATCAACGTGGAAGATTTTGTTTTTGTTCATGGTAATCATCTCCAGCTCACTCTCTTTAGCTCTAGCCACTCCAATTCCATACACATCTATATTTTTGTGCGCAAACTCATCAGCCCGTGCACTTAAGTTTTCTCGGTCTCTAGCATCACCATCCGTAATTATGAACAGCATTTGAGGGATGTCCCGTTTCTTGCGTCCACCATTCTCTTCATTGAAGTAATTGAAAGAGTATCCCAGAGCCTTAGCCGTGTTGTCATTTCCAGGTGGGGACTTCAAGGTTTTTATGGCTTCCACTACCTGACGTTTATTGTTGTACTGGTTTAAAGAGAATTGATTTGGAGTGCCTGAGTAGACAATAACGCCAATGCGAATTAGATTGTCTCCAATCTGTGTGCTGTTCACCACGGAAATCAAAAAGGTTTTAATGTTTTCAAACTCTTGAATACGAATCCGTCTGGTGCACTGCACCAAGAAGATCACATCAGCCAGTTGCGTGCTTGGACAACCTACAAGTACAATGAGAAAAGGTTTATTAATATTCCATTAAAAAAATCATGTCCTCCAAGACTATAGTTTAAACCAGCCTAAAAATCCCAGGCTGGTCTAAGATGGTTTATTCTAGCAATTTTGTTCACAGCAAAACTTTGTAGTCAACCAACATGGTTGCATTTGAATAATGTTAAACGGGTGTCTAACAGGATGCACAGTTGCAATTTAAATAAGAATTCAATTAAGTAGAATTTATCAATTCAACTAAAAGAAGTATATAATTTTTAACTAAAAAAGGAAGGTTCATTAAAATAAACGTTTAAGATCTCTTAAAGCAAAATTGTTTGCAAAACTGACCTTTTAAATTTAAATTTACCAAGGGTGAAAACCCCTTCATTTCCCAAAATGCCATTACCTGTTGAATTTCTTGGAAATATAAATAAGTAAATTCAACTTTCTGTCAGTCCAATTCAACTTCCTGCGGAATTCACAATTCAACTCAAGAAACTAAAGAGAGAAATTCAAAATTTTGCCAAACCCTAAATAAAAAGCATCCGAAATACAAAGCTGATCTTTTCAACAGGGTTGTGCTGAAAACGTGGCATACAGGAACATTTTAGGAACGTTTAGGATTCACCTGTTTCAGGGCTGCAGAGCTTGAATTGGAGGTTTTTGTCAATGGACTGAAGTGCATCAAAATCCCTCTCCACGTATACTTTATCTCGAGTTCCACTGATCTCCCACATCTGTGTAGTGTTTACACTGCCCACACCTATTGAGAAGATGGTGACACCCTTGTCTCTGATGGCCTTGGCAGGCGCAGCGACAGCATCATGAGCTTCCCCATCTGTGATAACTACAAGGAACCGTGGAACATTAGGCCGACCGCCATTGGATTTGTCAAAATATTTTGAAATGAATGAGAGCGCTTTCCCTGTGTATGTGTTTCCTGTTAGCTGTATAATGCTGTTGATCGCTTCCTCTACTTCATCTTTGTTGTAGAACCTATTCAGTGGAAACTGCTCCCGTGGATTATCGCTGAACTGGACCACCCCAATGTGCACATTATCTTCACCAATGACGGTACCATTCACGACTTTGGTAATAAATGTCTTCATTGATGTAAAGTCTAGGCTGTAAATGCTAGAAGAGCCATCAATCAAAAACATGATATCTGCCACTTTGTTCTTGCAGGCTAAAGAAAGCAGAAAAAATCCAGTAAATATATCTAACATATTTAAAATTAAAAATACAATCTTTAAGCTACACTACCATCCAAAATTTTGTGGTTGATAGGATGTTTTTTTTATGTTTTTGATCACTTAAAAACAGTAATATTGTGAAACTAATTTCAAATGAATGCTAACTATTTTATTCACATTTATTCATGTTACAGCCAGTTTAATTTTCAGCAGCCTTTACTCCAGTCTTCAGTGTTACATGTTCTTTCAGAAATCATTCTAAGATGCTGATTTGGTGCTCAAAAACATTTATTATCATTATTAATTTTGAGAACAATTGTGTTGCATAAAAGTTTCATGGAAACTCAGATTTTTTTCCCCTCAGATTCTTCGATGTACAAAAGGTTCAAAAGAACAGCATTTATTCAAAATAAATCTTTTGTAACAATAAATTGTCCAACAACCCCAATAATGCATCCTTGTTTAATAAAAGTATTAATTTCTTATCAAAAAGAAGAAGAAAAAAAACTTTACTGATCTCAACTTTTGAATGGTAGTAATCTTTAATTTAGCTTTTAATGTTTTTTAAGTTTGTCACAAATGTTTCTTGTTTTAAACAGACAAAACATGCAATTTTTTGCAGTATAGGTTACGGGGTCGACGAGACGAGAGGCGTGCGGATCCATGTGCAAGCTTTATTTAAAGAGACGTGGTATAACAGGCTGGGTCGAACAATGGCAAACAGGTATTTGGCGGAATAGTACAAGAATAGTCCTAGGGCTAGCGTATGTTGACGATCGGCAGACAGAATCACAGGGCGAGACGAGAGGGAAAAATCAAGGAAAACAGACAAAGATCAGAAACCAAGAGAACAGGCAAGGCAAGGCAAGGCAAGACAAGGAAACACAGAGACTCGGAACGGGGAACAGGCTAAACAATACTCAGCCAAGAATGGTTGTTTGAGTGGGTATTATATAGTGAGTGAGTGATCTGAAACAGCTGTGTGCAATCAGTGCAGTGTGTAATCAGTGCAATGAATGATGGGATATGTAGTCCGGGGTGCTATGCAACAGTTTGTGTTGTGCGAGAGTCAATGTAATGGAAAGGGTGACCTCTGGTGGTGAATGAACAGAAGTCCATGGACAGGATTCATGACTATATGTATCATTGATTAGTCTTACCCTCTTGTGAACAAATATCTGTGACAATTTCGTTCTTGAGGGCATTCAGAGCATCGTAGTTGCTCACATAGAACTGCTTAGTTGTGTCAGCCGTCATCTTCAAGAGCTCATCCTGCTTAGCATCCCTTACTCCAATGGCATAGACTGAAACACCTTGAATCCTCAGCTCTGCCGCTGGTTCGCTCACTTCATCTTGGGATTCCTTATCAGTAATGATAATGAGAATCTCCTGCACCTTAGCTGAACGGGATGCTTTTGCCTGACTAAAGAGATTGCCCACATAAGTTAGTGCTTTGCCTGTCTCTGTACCTCCATAGGGCTTATTGATGTTACTCACAGCTGCTTCTAAGGAGACTCTGTTTTTGTGCTCCGTCAGGCTGAACTGTAGAGTCGGATCACGCTCAACTTTCACAACTCCAACACGAACTCGACTAGGTCCAATGTTAAATAATTGCAAGAAGTCTAGAATAAATTTCTTCACGTCTCCAATGTCGGCGCAAGTGCTGCTAGAGTGGTCCAACAAGAAATATATATCGGCTTCTTCTGTGTTCACGCATCCTAAAAGTGAGGATTGAATTAAAAGTACAAGAAATTATAAGGGGAAACCAAAGGTAACATACTGAAAGCATAAGATATTCAGCACAAGCTCTTTAGGTTAAGTGTATTATGATATTAATCATATCATTATTTTATTTCTCTGAGTCTCCTTTTACCATTATATAAATGGTTGACATTTTCATCAAAAATTATGAGGTAAAACAAATCATGCTGACTTTAACTACTCTTTTAACTAATTTATCAAATGTATCAATCAATTACTTGAGTTAGTATGTAATCCCTCAACAATATAGGAAGTTAATGATGCTTTTTTAACTATTTTAACTCATTGCCTACATTGTTTGTTGCTTTTACCTTGTTTTAGGATGAATCTATTGATCTTGTCAAAACTTCTATCAACCACAACCTTACAAAGGCTCTTTCTGAGGCTTTTCTCCAGCGATGTAAGCATCAGAAAACTATCCACATTGAACACAAACTGCCGTTCAGGGTAAGATCCTATTTTTTGGAGCTCCTCCACACTAGCATTCTTCACCCCGAGGGCATATACAGTGACCCCTGAGCGTCTCAGCTCAGCAGCTGGGGGGGTGACATCATCTTGTGACTTGCCATCAGTGATGACAACAGCAATCTGCTTAACACCGACAGCTTTCCTGCTTCCCCTCGTCTTAGTAAAGAGATTGTCCTTAGCAAACTTCAGGGCTGCACCTGTTGAGGTTTCTCCCCCTCTGTATGGTAGGATTTTAATATAGTTCAGAATATCACTCTTGATAATGAAAGTGTCCAAGTAGAATTCAGCACTGGGTCTGTCATTGTAAAGAATCATTCCCACCCTCACACTGTCAGACTTCACCTCGAGGCCACTTATTGTGCGGTGGAGGAAACGTTTCACTAGATCAAAGTTGCTTCTGGTGATACTACCCGATTCGTCCACAATAAACACAATATCTGCCACTTGGGCAGAACTGCAATCTGTTCAAAGACAATAAAAATACATTAATATAGATTATCAAGTGAAAAATAGTGTGGCAAAATTGAACAGTAACAGAAAATGTCATTATCACCAAATTATACATAATATTACAATTATATTTTTATATTACAGTGTACACTGCATGGATTTTTAATCAAATAAGGTACTATTGGATTTCATTCATGTTTCGCTGGCTCTCATTTATTTTGCTAAACAAGACAACAATATTAGGCTCTCTGCTGCCCCCATCAGCTCTGGAGTACAAATGGTGTTTATGAGATGACTAATATGCAACATATGTTAACATTTTCTGAAAATTATGTTTATTATTTGGTTGAATTGCAAAACATGGCTTGTCATGATCTCAACATGGAAGCCACCATGAGGGGGGAGGACCCACCTTACATAGAATAAAACAGCTTCAATGTCATCTTCAATCTGATTTTAATCAAAAACACTTCATATTTTGTCAAACTTACTTAATGCACCTTAAAGAACATATAACTCATAATGTGCTGTTATGTCTGTATTGTTTTAGTAATAATAAAGGCAAACTAACCTCCTGTAACATTGAACACTTCTTTTTCCTGAATTATTTTCGTGATGTCTGCAGCAACATCAATGATATTCTGGTCAACCTGGAAAGTCCGTAGTGTAGGTGAAAGGTAGCGTAAATCTGCTTCCAATCTGATATCAATAACAGTCACATCCTCGTTCTTCATTGTCCGTATGGCCCTCAGAGTGGAGTCGGAAGAGTTCCCTGTTCTCAGCACCAGCAGATACTGCTTGTAGCCTTTAGCAATTCTGCCGCCAGATGCCGTGTTAAGGAAGTGAGTACGAACATAATCTATGGTCTTTCCTAATTTTCGCTCTCCATTGGGCCTGGGCTCAAACCGGTTTATGTACCCTCTGGCTTTTTCTGTTACTTTGTAGTCATTGAACAGGAACTCCTTGACGACGCTCTCGCCAAATTGAGCCAGTGCGATCTTATGAGATCCATCACCCACATTGAGCTGCACAGCCAGTAGGTTGAGAAGTTCCCTTATCTGCTGTGTTCCCCCTTGGGCCAAACTATCCACCAGGATAAATACATCAGCAAACTTTGGGGCAATGGCTGAAACGACACAAAATGGAAATTTACCATTATTTTACATATTTGCACATATAAATACTCGAATATTCAATATATTACACAGTCACTGCTCACAAATCAACCAGTGATGATCTTTTCCTCAAAGTTAAGATAAAAGTCAATAACACAGAATGCTTTTAAAAACACAAAACAGGGCAGAACTTCTTTCAACTTGAGCCCCGCATTTTTAGAATACTTGGTCATATTCAAAACACTGTAAAAGATGTGAGACATGAGCATAACAAATATAAGTTTATTTTTTGGCTTTTTATATGTACTTAGCATGTGCATATTACATGCACAAGACTTAATGATGATTCTTCAACATGCTTGATATGAATTTAAATTCTTTCTTATCATTATGTATTTATTTACTGCTTTTGTGGGTGTGTGTGTATTATCAATATACAATAACACACAGTGAAGTGGTGATGTTAGTGACATCACTGATGTAAAGTATATAATCATAATATCAGAGACCCTCTTCCTGAAAATCACACATGGTCACAGGAGACACATTTGAGACGTGCATTACTACCAGTCAAACCAAAAACCCATATTATATGCAACAGTACAAAGAAAGACTAAATAACTATTTAAAATTAAAATGAAAACTGAATATATTAAAAGCTAATTCAAAATATTAATAATAAATATAATTGTACTAAAATAACACTGTTATCTCGCTTGACCACTTGTGATTGGATCACCAGAAACAGATTCAGATATCAGGTGTATACAGGCTTGTTGACTTATGAACAAAGTTTTAAAATCTCAATTTACCTTTCCCCTGATCCCTCATCAAGATGCACACTGTCTCCTTCATGGTGGTTGTTAGTCCTTGCAATGCTTGGTAATTGTCTATATTAACCACAAAACGCTCAGGTGGGCTGTTGGCGATGGCCTTTAACTCTGTCATATTGGTTGGACCAACACCAATGGCAAAGATGATAATACCCATCTTTCGCAGATCTCCAGCAGGTCCCTTTATATCATCAGCTGAGTCTCCGTCTGTGATCACCACAACAATCTGAGGCACTTTTTCATTGATACGGCTTCCACCCGCACTCGTGAAATAGTTGTCCTTAAGGAATTTCATGGCTTTTCCCATGTACGTGCCTCCTGTTCGGTATGGAAGGTTATCTATTTTCTTAAACAGCTCTGCTTTGTTTGCATAGTCCCCGATCAGAAACTCTTTGTGGGGATCGGTGCTGAACTGAGCAATGCCAACTTGAACCTTTTTCATGTCAATTTCCAAACCATCCACAAAAGTGTGCATGAACATCTTAACCTCCCGGAAGTCTCGAGTACCGATGCTGCTAGAACTATCCACAAGGAATACAATGTCGTATGGCGGATTTTCATCCAGGCATCCTATCAATGAGTGTATAATAGACAACATGTGACAATCAAGACATAAGGGACAGAAATTACAGAATAGACACTACTGGGTTCAAAGTTTGTGGTTGGTAGGATTTTTAATGTTAAGTTTCTTTGTCATCATGGCTGCATTTCTATTGATAAAAAACCCCCACTTAAACATTAATTTTTTGTGAAATATTCTTTCAATTTTATGATAACTGCTTTCTATTTATATATATTTTTTAAATGTAGTTCTGCCTGTGATGGCCAGCTGAATTTTTCAGCAGCCATTACTCCAGTCTTCAATTTCACATGATCCTTCAGAAATAATTATAATACGCAAATTTTCTGTTCAAGAAACATTAATTATTATTATCAATGTTGAAAAACAGCTGTGCTGCTTAATATTTTGGTGGAAACCATTATACTTTTTTTCAGGATTATTTGATGCATAGAAAGTTCAAAAGAACGGTATTTATTTGAAATAGATTTTTTTTTTGTAACAATGTAAGTCTGTACTGTCACTTTTGAAGCATTCTTCTTGCTGAAATATTAATTTTGTTTAAAAAAAAGGACCAAACATTTGAATGAACTTTAAACCCCACGAACAAACTATTTACATCTATACAATATAAAAATTAACACACATAACATTTTCACCTTAATAGTTCATACTTCATTGATTTCATCTGTTGTGCTTTGGGCCATTGTTAAAATAAAAGTCCATATTTGTGACCCTGGACCACAAAACCCAGTCTTAAGTGTAAATTTTTCAAAATTGAGATTTGTACATCTTCTGAAAGTTGAATAAATAAGCTTTCTGTTGATGTATGGTTGTTAGGATAGGACAATATTTGGTCGCGATACAACTATTTGAATATCTGGAATCTGAGGGTGCAAAAAAATAAAAAATATTGAGAAAATCGCCTTTAAAGTTTTCCAAATGAAGTTCTTAGCAATGTATACTACTAATCAAAAATTATGTTTTAGTATATTTACAGTATGAAATTTACAAAATATTTTCATGGAATATGATCTTTACTTAATCTCCTAATGATTTTTGGCATAAAAGAAAAATCTATATTTTTGACCCATACAATGTATTTTTGGCTATCGCTACAAAATATATACCCCAGCGACTTAAGACTGGTTTTGTGGTCCAGGGTCACATATTATTCAGTAAATTATTCATAGTCAGTAAACTGGTCATCTCAAGTATTTGTCTGGAAAGTGTTTACCTGTTTGCTGTGCAGTGCTTACAAGGAAACATGATATAATGATTAAACCAGAAAGAAACGCCTGTGTCTTCCCCATTGTCTGAACACGTCCCGAAGACCTTAACAGAAAAAAACAGAAATAATTTTTGCATGATAATTCTAATAAATTTAATATCACCTGATACTAAACCTAACTTGACCCCTAACTTGAGCAAATGTGAAAATGTGAATAAAAATAAATAAATCAAAGTCAAAGAAATATATCAATATACAATTATTCCTTAAAATACATACTTTTAAAACAAGGAACAATTAATACAATAACATTAGTAAAGAATGATTATACTTATAGGTTATTTTGAATAATATGTTTAAATGTGATTTGATTTATGGGATAGATAAATAAATACTATGTGATATATACTCACAGATCACTAATAAAGACAAATTCTTCTGATTCACTCAAAAAATTTATTCAGGTGACCTGTTACCACAACTTAAATAAATGCATGGTTGCAAGTTAAAAATTCAGATTTAATAATTTAATTAAACCTTTTAGTTGCAAACATTATTTTGTTGAGTTCAGTTGACATAATAATGTTGCTTAATGCGTGACATGCTTAATGTTGCTTAACTTAATGTTGTGCGTAATTTAAACTCAAATGTCTTAAAAAAATTAAGTTGTAGTAACTCAATAAAATTGTCTTATTAACTTTGGAAATTTGGTTTCCAGCATGCTTTCCATAGGACTGCATAAGGAGAATAAATGTTGAAATAAAATGCTATTTTATGTGTTTTTTAGTGAAGGGAAAGACCTGTTAGTGTTTATGATTGTCATTTCTGTTATGCTGAAGTTTTTGTGGTTACCATTGTGTTGAAGAGTAGACCACATGAAGGTAAACACTACATTGACTCTATCAGCAATGAGTTTGTGTTACAATGTGCAATGTCTTTATGTTATTGTTTATGTAAATTGTTAAGTTCTTCTAACTCAGTGTAGTTTATTGGTTGAACTTAATTTCATTAGAAGTTTTCATAACACAAAAATATTGATACGAACTGTTGCATTAATTGTTTTGAGCCAACACATTATTTTTTAGAGTGTTGAATAAATCCCACAATTGTTGATGTTCAGATAAAAATGAATAAAAAAATATAGCAATTTAGTAAATGTGCTGAAATGAGTCTGCTTGTCCGTTTGTCTGCTATACAAATGAACTAAAAACATAACAATGTCATAATAAAGGATCTACAGTGAGGCAAACAAAAGTGTTTATTTTTTCCTGTTAAGAAATACTTCAACTTGAGCATAGAGCATGTTTCACACACAGAGCAGCTGTGAAATTTAAGGTCAACCGAGGGCCTGTCTAAACCCTCGAGTTCTCATAGCCCAAGACCCCAACTCTTTCATGTGGTGAGACGAAATGAATACCAATCTGTTCCTGGAATGAACAACACAACCTCTCAAAGACCGGACCCAACAACCACATAAATGTTGGATTCCCATAGTCCCATGTAACGTTTTCAGTTGCTAAGATTTTGTTTTATTCTGAAGAAAAATGCAATAAATGTTCAGATCATTCCTATCCTTTTTGTGAAGCCACACTCTGAATTCAGATGGATCATTTGAAAACAGGTTTCAAACATTGCCCCTGTCTGCCATTAATCAAATAACACATATATCTAAGATGTAGATGAGTTTATTTTTTTCATCGTAACAGATTTGGAGAAATTTAGCATTACATCAATTGCTCACCAGTGGATGCTCTGCAGTCAATGGGTGCCGTCAGAGTGAAGGTCCAAACAGCTGATAAAAACATCACAATAATCCACAAGTAATCCACTCCAGTCCATCAATTAAGTTGCTAAAATATGAGTCCTATCCATAATATTTCTTTATCCAGTGAAAAAGTTGTCTCATCTGAATCAGGAGATAAATATGCACAAATTACTGGAGGAATGAGGAAAAAACATTCTGATGGTGGCACCCATTCACTGCAGAGGATCCATTTTTGAGCAAGTGATGTAATGCTAAATTTATCTAAATTTGTTCCAATGAAGAAACAAACTCATGTTCATCTTTTTGAGGGTGGGTACATTTTCAGCTAATTTTCATTTTGGGGTGAACTATTCCTTCATCTCACACCATTGCTTAACTATTGGACTGGTCGGCATGGGAGAGAGAGATAAAGGGCTATATATTTTGTTGTTATTTTTCTTGAATCAAATTCAGTCACATTCTACTTTCCCTTCCATGAGGCAATAGAAACATCTGCATCTACTTGCTTCTCTCTATTCATTTGAGAGGTACAAAATCTACAAATGTCCTATGCATAGAAAGTTACGCCCATTGTCCCAAAGTAGGAGCTCAAAGGAAATCAATCTAATCTAATCTGTATTCTGCTCCTTTGCTCTCATGCTTCAATTTCTACTGTAGAATCCCACATGAGAGATACATGGAGCCTATATGTGTCTCGGGCACTCTAACAGAACAACTTGCTCTATTACAAAATAATTTCTAACACAACTCTTTCATTAAGATGGCTTTCCAAATACAGTCATTGACAAGCTTTTATGTCTTGTGTTTCACAATGCTGTTACTTCCTATACAAGGAGTAGGCACACAGAAAATAAAGAGCAAGAAAGATTAATATTATATGTACTATTTTTTACTTTGTTGTTTGTTTAAATTGAAGTTATCTGCATCTGCATCCCAAAAAACTTCTTTCAGTAATCCTTCAGCGTCACGCCACCTGTTTAATTAATTTATGAGCTACTCAGTTGAGCTGGACGCTGCAGGTGCTTTGATGTGGTCTGCTGTTCTTGAAACACTTTGCACTCAATATAAAGAAGATTTTTTTTTAAATAGTTTTTTCAACACAGGAAAAAAAAAGATTTGTGATTTTGCTAGATTAATAAATCATTAAAATAATAACTCCAGACTTCAGTGTAACATGATCATTCAAAAATCATTCTAATATGCTGATCTTCTGCTCAAGAAACAATTCAATGTTGAAAACAGTTGTGCTGCTGACTAGTTGTTGGTGATAGGGGTAGGCAGTGGGGTCTGGTTTTTCGATTCTCGCGCCGGTATAGGGCTTAAATCAACTAATAACATATATTTTTGACCCTAAACTTGTGGTAGTGCAGTAATATATCAGATGTAGAACATGGTACTTTATTTTACTTTTTATTATTACTATTATTATCATTATTATTAACTTTTTTTTTACTTTTATTTGAATTAAATCAGCAAAATAAGATCAGCACTTCTTTAGATTCCATCTCATCTTGTCGTAGAATTGCTTGAATTCACTGCAAACTGTGATAACCAGAATTTTATTCTTCCCAGTCTGGGCCCCCTGAACAGCATATTGACTCGGGCCCCCTCTCCGTTATTGCTTCTGGGGAGGAGGGGGGGTTCCCATTGGCAAAATCAATTCCAGACCCCTCTCCCTCATCAGGCTCCGCTTAATCCGTCCCTAATCCTTCACCCCCCTTACCCCATGACCCCTGCCCTATGCTTATTAAGAAAATGGGCATCCCACCCCTGTTCTATGCCATTAAGAATGTCAACAGTTTTGATAAAACAGATTTGAACAGAAAATCAAATAATATCCAAACCTACCAATGAGTGTTTTAAACCCTTAAGCCAGAACCAACAGAGTGAAAAAACTGTCATAAGGCCCATATGTTTAAGGGTAACAGGAACAGTGGATCAAATAATGTGCACATGGAAGTAATTAAACTGTGAAGAGAGAGTTGACTGATTGAGAAAACCAAAATCAGAGGCCTGACATTTCACTTCAGTGAGGCAAATCTTTGCATGTACGTTTATTTCAAGCTTGTTTCCTTCCATATGATTTCAGAGGTCAGACAATGTTTGACACAAATATTAATACGACAACATATTAAATGAATAAAATACTCTGTAGATCATCTCATGACCATAACATTCCACGAATCTGAGCAACTGAAAGCCTTTAGACACAGCTCTTTAAGTTATGATTATTTTATTTCTTAATAGTAAATTACTGATTACAGCCCAACTTTCTAATTTAATTCTAATAATTTACTGATTTTAAGTACGAAATTTATTTTGGGGATAGGTAACATGCCACTTGATCAGGCATCAGAAACCTTTGGCATGTTATGCCACCACTGGAATGTGGAAAATAAACATCGGCACACAAGTGATAAGGGAGACAGGAATATTATGCTATTATGTTATAGTAGTAATATAAATGATAAGGATGACAGCACAGAGAATATAGCAAGAAGAATTCTAGTAAAAAAAAAAAATCCCAACCCCATGCACTCGATCTGACTCCAGTCATACAACCAGTTGCCTTCCTTATGGTGACATCGGACGCTCTACATAATTGTATTCTCACAGTGTCAAACATTCAAGTGCCTACAGAACCATATCAGATGGCACAAAACATCCTATAAAGGAACCAAATGCCGTGTTGATGGCTCTCTTCTAATTGACTCCAATTTATTGCGCTTATTACCCCTGTCGATAAGACAGTCTGCTTATGATTTAATTAATTAATCATGTACCGGATGTTTTTTTGTATTATTAAGCATGATGACAGCAAAGAACATATTGCAGCTGCCAGATGTGCAATTATGTTGGCCTTTTAAATTCCTAAACCCAGAGCATATTTGGGCCTACACACAAATGTAGTCTAACTAGCTGGGCCTTCGAAACCCGTGGTGCTGATCACCTTAATTACAAGTCATGTCGTAGTCACCCTTAGACTACTCCGCCTTCAAAACAGAGGGGGGATTCCCACATCTCTTTGAAACTGACCAAAATATTGCCCTCCTAGAAAACGAAACCTCATGACCTTCAGACTTTCAGTCAGGCATTGACAAGCCATCAAATTTTTGTCTAGATACCAATTCCATTGGTTTGCCAGATAATTCGTAAGGACTGTTCTTTCACATTTGTTTTACTTGCAATTTAATAGCTGTGAAATGATGAATATATTTTGTATGCTAGGAGTATAATTTTTTTTATGTAATTAAAAAAATATAATGGCTTCCTCTATGACTACTAGTCTAATCAAGATATGTAGCTTTGCACACTGTTAAGAGACCGAAAAAAAATAATAATATACGACTTAATTGCATTTATGGTGATACTTAAAAAATACATTAAAATAAAAAATTTAACTAAAAAGGTTAATTTGAAAAAAAATTGTTTGTCAGAAAATGTGCTAACTATTGCAGCTATGGGGTACAAGAGACTGTTTAGACTGCTAAAAAGTGATCGCTAGCATCATATAATGAAGTAGTAGTGACCGCTGAGAGAATTAACCATTTGCGATTAAACAGCCGTTTTAAATGTGAAAATGCAAACAGAGAGAGCTTTTTCCTATTAATAAACCGTTTTCCAATAGTTTACGGTCAAACTCTCATTTTCTTGCAGTGCTTATCCTCTCCACCACTTCCACCCCCCGACACCCCTCTCATATCTTATATTAAAACACAACAACAATTTCCAAAACAATGCAAGACTACCTCTGCATGCAAGAACGAAGCGTGGGCACTTACTGTACATCTGTCGGAGAGCGAGACAAAAATCCCACTGCATGAGCGCGTCTGTGCATAGACGGTGTGACCTCTCCTCACTGAACCCCCTCCCCCATGTATTTTGTTAATATCTACATCACGTTTTGACTGGGCATAGTGCAGTTAGGGTTACCATACGTGCCATTTTCCCAGGACTCGTCTATATCTAGGTTTTGGCTTTGTTTGCGAGTGCAAACCGATCGGTGTATGACATCAAAATACCATACAGACGGCTCCTTATGCTTTCAAATTGCTCTCGTGGTACTTTGATGTCATACACCGATTGGTTTGCACATGCAAACAAAGCCAAAACCTCGATATTTTAGGCAATATAGAAATCACGGCCAGGACACGTCCTGGGAAAATGGCACCCTATTCACTGCATTGGAAGATTGTATCGAAACTATATTCGTTTTTAGGGCTCTTACAAGAACACGACTTGTTAACTTCTAATATTCACATTTGATTTACCAAATCTATAATATCCATGAAATACAATTAAGGAAAGTCAATTGAAAGTAAAAAGATATGATATATATATTAAAATAATCATAATAGACAATCTAATATAATATATATCTATATATAATAGTATATATATATATATAATAATATATATATATATACATTTTTGTTATATAATTTTGTTATATAATTTTTATATGTTTTATTACATTATAAAACTTTTTTTATATATAGCAATTGGTATTTTTTGGCTTGTAATCCATGTGTCAGCAAATCATGGTGAAGGACTTGTTTTAAAGCCCTTCAGTATATCCAACATCACTGCTCTTCAGAACTGTTGCGCATAGATCCAGCTTCATGCAATGAAAAACAACAAGAGTGATCTGTTAAGAATATTTAAGATCATTATTAGTATAATCCTCTTGACCTGTGACAAAATCTTGTCTTGCATGTTACTTGCACAGATGAATGGAATTAATGTAATGTCTGGTGATACAATAATGAATGGATGATTCTTGTCCACAGGGACCACATTTTTGGGGGGTAAAGTGCGAACACCGCCGTTGCCCGCGCGATGCCCCAACTCAAGCCATATATCTTGGGAACAATCCCAGACAGCCACACATGTGCCATCACCTTAAGCTGTGCTGACTTTAGTCAACTTCCAAATCCAGCCTTGGAATCAATCTTGAAGCAATGTAGAGTTCAACTCTGGTGTGACTAGATCAAAAAAGATCATGCATCCCTCATGAAAGATGTCAAAAAGACCTGACTGATTTTAATTTGTAATTTTGGCCACACATGAATTTAACATTGCATGAGCAGTTGATGTAAATATGCTAGAAAACCAAAAAAACTTTAAATACATGTTTGCATACCCACTTTACTGTCCCCTGTGTTAAAATCTTAACTCAGAACATACTCTTTCTGTAAGGTGAGAAGAGACATCTCCTACACATAGTCCACATACCATTGCAGCTTGCTGTTTCAGGCAGCCCATTTACCTTTTTTTAATTAAAGGAATAATTCACCCTTAATAATAATAATAATAATATTATTATTATATTATTATTGTTGTCGAATATTATGATGTTTTTATCAGCTGTTTGAACTCTCATTCTGGCGGCACCCATTCACTGCAGAGGATCTACTGGTTAACAACTAGTGCAATGCTACATTTATCCAAATATGTTCAGATGAATTAACAAACTCATCTGCATCTTGGATGGCCAGAGGATGAGTACATTTTCATTTTTGGGTGAACTTTTCCTTTGAACACTGGCAATAATATTCAGTAATTTCTAATAAATTCAAGAGAAATGTAAGTTCTTCTGAAATTCTTTATAACTAGCAGACTCCCTTTTTGGCAGATGTTATTTTAAATACAACATCATGATTTCTCGGGCATAGTATATGCTTTGTATACTATAACAAATGCAGCTAATTATGCTGATTGCTAAATGTATTCATCATGGACATTCTTGGTGAATGAAAATACAAATGTTGACCGACTTGTCAGCATCAAGATATAGGTTCTGTGAATTATCCCAATAGATGTGTAAGAGAAAGCTAACCAGAATAGGGAACATTGTGCAGAATAGGCCAGGCAAGCAGGCTGTTCAGATTTGTTTTGGTCTGTGGGATATTGTTTGTGGTTTAGTCTATGGGTTTAGTGTTCATATCATTACGAAGCCATTATGAAGTCAAGTGCTTATCCAAATGTATGACTTAAGAACCTCTAGGTTACTTGTGTAACCCTCGTTCCCTGAAGGAGGGAACGGAGATGTTACATCAGTCGTGACTGACGAATTGTGATCTCGCCCAAGAGCCCAATCACCTTCGAGTGTTAACTAAACAAGCCAATGACAGTTGGCGTGCGTGTTTCGTCATCAGTTAACGCACATCAGTTTTTCGCTGAGGAGCCGAGACTACGTGCCCCGGCCGTACAGCGTTGTCACACTGTGGCGACGGAACTAACGTCGTCCGTTCCCCTCCTTCAGGGAACGAGGGTTACACAAGTAACCTAGACTTTCCCTTTCAGTCAGTCACGTTCAACATCATGTTGACACTGACGTAAGGGGTCCCTATGGAAAGTGCCACTATTGCTGACAAGAAAAAAAAAAAAGACCCCGCCAGTTGCCCTGCGTAAGCCCCGGCATTCCCCCCACACAAGTGGGCCAATTAACATTTCCGCAAGTCTAAAAACGAGTTTCATCTATAGTCTTTCGCTCTTTTTAGCTTAAAAGATTGTGAGCATTTCAGAATCTTGACATCTGTTGCTCTCTTGCACATAGTGATGAGCGCTTTTGAAATACTGCTTTATGAAGCTTGGAAGCCATTGCGAGTCATTTGTTTCGAATCAGTGAATTGGAGTACGTATCAAATGGCCAAAGTCGCGCGATTTCAGTAATCAAGGTTTTGTTGCATTATAACTGTTCAGCAATGTCTGGAAATTTCAATGATCCGCCACTAGGGGGTGATCTCTATAAACACATGAACCAGTGTCCATATGGGCTTTATCTGATCTCGGGTAAATTGGCTAATTTTGTCAACATTTCATTGACACATTTGAACTATAAAAAAGGAGTTGTAGTTAATAGTCTCTAATTGGCCTCATTATAACAATGGCTAACCACAAATTGTCAAGCAAACCCATGCTTGATTTGCTTTTCTCATTTGATCTTTAACCAGGACACCTTATAGCAACCCTTCAAAAATTTCTGATTTTTTTCAATAAGCGCATTGTAGAAAGAAGATAATTTTCAATACCACTCATATCATACTCCCCCTTTAACATCACCAAAAGCAAGATGAAAGCTCATCAATAATAGAGCTTGCAATCAAAGTCTCGGTTCTGTCCTCTGTTCACCTCAGAAAGCAGCATTACAGCTCATCATCGTGGGTTGAGAGACAAACAATTTCTAAACACATTTCAAAGTAAAGGACTATAGAAATGATAATTGGAGTACGTATCAAAC
Source organism: Sinocyclocheilus anophthalmus (assembly GCA_018155175.1). Taxonomy (NCBI): domain Eukaryota; kingdom Metazoa; phylum Chordata; class Actinopteri; order Cypriniformes; family Cyprinidae; genus Sinocyclocheilus; species Sinocyclocheilus anophthalmus. The sequence goes on from JADLZN010005095.1 coordinate 56,063, forward strand.
GGCCAAAGTCGCGCGATTTCAGTAAACAAGGCTTTGTTGCGTTATAACTGTTCAGCAAAGTCTGGAAATTTCAATGATCCACCACTAGGGGGTGATCTCTATAAACACATGAACCAGTGTCCATATGGGCTTTACCTGATCTTGGTTAAATTGGCTAATTTCGTCAACATTTCAATAAAACATTTGAACTATAAAAAAGGAGTTGTAGTCAATAGTTTCTTATTGGCCTCATTACAACTACAGCTGACCACAAATGGTGAAACAACACCACGCTTGATCTGTTTTTCCTAGTTGATATTTCAACCAGCTCACTTTGTAACATCGCTTCAAATAAATCTGATTTTCTTTTCAATGTGCACCTCGTAGAAAGAACACTAATCTCAAAAACAAACCGTAGTACTACCACTCAGATCATACTCCTTTCTTCCATATGCCAGAAGCAATATGAATGCTCATCAACGACAGATTGTGACTAAAGTCACAGTTCTACCCTTGATTCACTCTCAGAAAGAAGCATCGCAGTTCATCATCATGGGTCGGGAGACAAACACTATCAAAACACATTTTCAAATAAAGAACTATAGAAATGATCCCTGAAAATACAGTCTTAATTTTATATATCATCTCAAATGGAATTCCATTCTGAAGTGCCCCTCCTCTCAGATGGTTTGCGTAGTAGATTTCTATGGGCTTTAACATTTATTAAAAGACGCTTTTTTGCACACACTTCAGAGCTAAAAGTACAAATCACATTCCCAATCCCCGTGAAGTCTAGTCTTAACCTGCGATGTGGAATACCAACCTGCCTATATCGCCCCCTGTGTGATGATTTGTAGTCTACCCATCAAATCTAAAGGTAGAATATCTTTTAGATGAAAATTCATGTGCCAATTAACATTTCTCTGCAAGTCTAAAAACGATTTATCTAATAGGCTTTCTACTTTTGTAATTGCATTACAGCTCATCATCGTGGGTTTAGAGACAAGCACTTTCGAAACACATTTCAAAGTAAAGGACTATAGAAATGATAATTGGAGTACGTATCAAACGGCCAAAGTCGCGCGATTTCAGTAAACAAGGCTTTGTTGCGTTATAACTGTTCAGCAAAGTCTGGAAATTTCAATGATCCGCCACTAGGGGGTGATCTCTATAAACACATGAACCAGTGTCCGTATGGGCTTTCCCTGATCTTGGTTAAATTGGCTAATTTCGTCAACATTTAAATGTCACATTTGAATTATAAAAAATGAGTTGTAATTAATAGTCTCTTATTGGCCTCATTACAACAATGGCTAACCACAAATTGTCAAGCAAACCCATGCTTGATTTGCTTTTCTCATTTGATATTTCAACATCTCACTTTTGTACAGCGCCTTCAAATAAATCTGATTTTCTTTCAATGTCCCCTCGGAGAAGAACCTATCTCAAACAAACCGTAGTACTACCACTCAGATCAAACTCCTTTCTTCCATACTGCCAGAAACAATAGGAATGCTCAGCAACAACAGATTGTGACTAAAGTCACAGTTCTGCCCTTGATTCACTCTCAGAAAGGAGCATCGCAGTTCATCATCACGGTTGGGAGACAAACACTTTCAAAACACATTTCCAAATAAAGGACTATAGAAATGATCTCTGAAAATACAGTCTTAACTTTATATATCATCTCAAATGGAATTCCATTCTGAAGTGCCTCCTCCTCATGTGGTTTGCGTAGTGATTTCCTATGGGCTTTAACATTCGTGCACGCTTTTTTGCACACACTTCAGGAAGCTCCAAGCACAAATCACAATCCCACCCCATGAAGCAGTCTAACCTACGTTGTGGAATACCAACCTGCCTATATCGCCCCCTGTGTGATGATTTGTAGTCTACCCATCAAATCTAAAGGTAGAAAACCTTTTAGATGAAAATTCATGTGCAAATTAACAATTCTCTGCAAGTCTAAAAACGATTTATCTAGAAGGCTTTCTACTTTTAGCTTAAAAGATTGTGAGCATTTCAGAATCTTGACATCTGTTGCTCTCTTGCACATAGTGATGAGCGCTTTTGAAATACTGCTTCATGAAGCTTCGAAACCTTCGCGAATCATTTGTTTCGAAACAGTAGTTCGGAGTGCGTATCAAAATGCCAAAGTCACGTGATTTCAGTAAACAAGGCTTTGTTGCATTATAACTGTTCAGCAATGTCTGGAAATTACAATTATCCGCCACTAGGGGGTGTTCTCCATAAACACATGAACCAGTGTCCATATGGGCTTTACCTGATCTCGGGTAAATTGGCTAATTTCGTCAACATTTAAATGTCACATTTGAATTATAAAAAAGGAGTTGTAATTAATAGTCTCTTATTGGCCTCATTACAACAATGGCTAACCACAGATTGTCAAGCAAACCCATGCTTGATTTGCTTTTCTGATTTGATCTTTAACCAGGACACCTTATAGCAACGCTTCAAAAATTTCAGATTTTTTTCAATATGCGCATTGTAGAAAGAAGAGAATTTTCAATACCACTCATATCATACTCCCCCTTTAACATCACCAAAAGCAAGATGAAAGCTCATCAATAATAGAGCTTGCAATGAAAGTCTCGGTTCTGTCCTCTGTTCACCTCAGAAAGCAGCATTACAGCTCATCATCGTGGGTTGAGAGACAAACACTTTCTAAACACATTTCAAAGTAAAGGACTATAGAAATTATAATTGGAGTACGTATCAAACGGCCAAAGTCGCGCGATTTCAGTAAACAAGGCTTATTTTGCATTATAACTGTTCAGCAATGTCTGGAAATTTCAATGATCCGCCACTTGGGGGTGATCTCTATAAACACATGAACCAGTGTCCATATGGGCTTTACCTGATCTTGGATAAATTGGCTAATTTCGTCAACATTTCAATAAAACATTTGAACTATAAAAAAGGAGTTGTAGTTAATAGTCTCTAATTGGCCTCATTATAACAATGGCTAACCACAAATTGTCAAGCAAACCCATGCTTGATTTGCTTTTCTCATTTGATATAACAACGTTTCAAAAATTAAAAAAAAATTTCAATATGCACATTGTAGAAAGAAGATCATCTTCAATACCACTTAGATCATACTCCCCCTTTAATATCACCAAAAGCAAGATGAAAGCTCATCAATAATAGAGCTTGCAATCAAAGTCTCGGTTATGTCCTCTGTTCCCCTCAGAAAGCAGCATTACAGCTCATCATTGTGGGTTGAGAGACAAACACTTTCGAAACACATTTCAAAGTAAAGGACTATAGAAATGATAATTGGAGTACGTATCAAATGGCCAAAGTCACGAGATTTCAGTAAACAAGGCATTGTTGCATTATAACTGTTCAGCAATGTCTGGAAATTTCAATGATCCGCTACTTGGGGGTGATCTCTATAAACACATGAACCACAAAACCAACCCCCTAGAGCCTGGGTGGATCAATTTAACAACGCCACCACCCTGTCATTTTCCCAACATTGGGACCAAAACTTCTTCTGCTTCTTCTCTGTCTCTCTGCTGCTTTCTTCTAATTTGACTACTGCGGCTGTTTGCTGGGATTTTGCCTGTGGAGAAATCATAAAGCAGAGAACTTTAACAATTGAACAGACATTTGCAAAACTTGAGAACGTCAGTTTAAAATTTACCTTCCACTCTCTTTTGAAACCCTACCCAGCCAATTATAAAGCAGGTCAACAAGAGAACTGATTGGCATCCCCCAAATGAAAAATTTTTTAACACGCATCTAGAAACGATTTAATTGGTGTATGGTATCAATCTTATCAGCTAAGAAACCAATACTGTCATTTTTGTTTTTTTTCCTTCGCCCTGAGGAATTTTAATAACAATCACAGTCCTGGTATTTAGAAATCCCCATTCCCAAACACCGGTTTAGAAGCATCCTTCTAAATCAAACTTAAAAAAAAGGAAGCGAGTAGAACATTTAATTATACTCATTCTGCTACCAGAAAAGGGTATTTTGTTTTGTCTTTCACTCTCATCTTACCATTAACTTTCTTTCCTTACAAAAAAACATTTATCTTACAGGAAAATTGGAAGCAGCCAATTATTATTCTGTTCCTTGCTCTGTTTGTTATTTTTCTTTTCTCCCTCTGTTCTCTAGCTGTGCTACCTGTGTGTGCTTACTAATTTTCCCTACAGAGACTACAAATTAGAAGCACGCCCACCAGAGGATCACAGTCGCTGAGAACTACACTCACCTGTCCATTACACACTCACAGTCAAACCACACTTGACATTGCACACTTACACCCCTGTTTTGCCTTGTTTGTTTTGTTTTGTTTCCTCTTCTTCAAGGTCTGTGTCAGTCTAGGTTCTAAAATCCCCCTCACCGCGCCAAAACATGTCTCGCACAACAGACTCTGTTGGCCACTGGGAGGACCTCGAGACATGGCTAATTGTTTCAACAGACAGCCTCCTACCTAAGGCTGCTGAAACACTGAAGCATCAGACACAGGACCAGCTGGATGACAACATAACAATTACATTATGTATCATCATGAGACAAGACCCAATTCAGAGCTACAGTCACAAAGAGCTAGCCAAGATCACAGGCTCCTTAAGTCACACACTCATCGCCACCCTCAAGCTGAGCGACAGGCATGCCGCCCATCTCCAGCAGGAGCTAACATGCGCACAACGACGCGTCGGGCAGCTAGAACTGGAGGCTCAGGAATGACAGGAAGGGCCTGATGAAGTGGAACAAGGCGCCGAGGAGGAGATCACTAGGCTAAAAGAGACCCTAGCAGCTAATACCCAAGAGATGGAACAAGGCAAGGCTGACTACGCTGATCTCTCCAACAAGCTACAATATGCAGAACAGCTCCTGGAAAAGGCAAAGGCCGACTTCAGAGACAAGAACGGCAGAATTAAAGCCCTCGAAACTCACCTGGATGAGTCAAGAAATTAGATCAGTCGCCTAACACAACAGCTGGATTACATCAAAGAGAAGTCCGACAGCATCAGAGAGGAACTCAGACATGCCTACGAGCTGCGCCCTGAGCCTGCAAGGACCCGACGAGCAGGACCGGGTTCCCTGTTCCTGGACTGAGACGTGATCAAAAGGGGGAGGGGGCAGTGCTGAAACATTCATCGGCTCCCTCTGAAGAACTTTACCTCACGACAAAGCTAAAAGAACTTGCTCCAGCCAGCCACAGATCATCGCATGGCTTGGACCTCAAAGACCTCGACAAGCTCGCCAGGAACATTGGCAAATTCACCCCAAGTGTGCCAGGTAGCCAGGATGTCCAAGCTTATCTGCGATATGACGATTTTTTACCTGGAAATGAGACCCAATGTCACTGACAAAGATAGATTCTATTTGCTCCGAACAACATCCAGCCCTGAAGTGCGCAACTTCCTGGACCGGCAGCCTGCTCACACAAAGACTGATTACCACCTGCTCCGAGAAGCCCTCATTAAAGAATTCACTGACCCTGAGTCAGAACAAGGACTGGTGGCTGCCCTGGAGACGAAACAAGGTTGTCATGAATCTCCTCAAGCCTACTACAGCCGACTCAGACGAGCATACTTCGGAACTCGCAACGAACCTGACATGGAAGATGATCTGAAAACTCTCTTCCTGAGAAACCTTCATCCTGGGGTAAGCCACCATCTTGGCGTCCTTGCATGTCCGCGAACAATGAATGCTCAAGAGTTGTGAGACTTGGTGCATAAAGCCTACGGCAAACAAAAGAGGGCCTCAGAAAAGGGCGCCAAATCCACAGCAGTTCTTGACTTCAACACTCAAAGTCACGAGTTGGTTCCAGAGAGTGCCCAACATCAAGACCATGCCAAGCCGCCACACAAAGAGTGGAACACACCCTTATCCAACAGAGAATGGGACTCCCACGCTGGTACCTGACCTAAGCAGAGGAACAACCGCTGGGATGGACCGCGTGGACGACAACACTCACCTGGATGTCACTGGGAAAAATCGATGAAAGAACTCGCAAAGATTCCAAGCTGACCGAGCTCAAACTGAATCCACACAAGAACAAAAGACATCACCGTGTTTGGACTCACAAGAACTGATGAACATTATGATGAAAGAGTTCTTCCAACGCAAGGAGGAGGATCGGAAGTGGGAAAAGAAAGACAAACCAGATTCAGCCTGACTAGCAGCGGAACAGGATGGCAGCGACCACCTGACCCAACAGACCACAGAGAACAGCACTTCCTCACCTCACTCTCAGAGAACCGTAACCTCTATAACTTCAGACGGACAAGAAATCCTACCTGAACAACCCGCAAAACAGTCAGAAACTGACCCAACACCTGATGCGTTAGATCACAGCAGCGTCCAACAAACACCTGCTGACGAAACCACTCAAGTTCCTGAAAGTGCTGTCTTGGTCGTCTGCCACTCCTACGAAGAACACCAGATCAGTCCTGACATCCTACCTGTCTCATCCCAAACTTCAGTCCCTCAACTCCTGGGCAACCTCATTGAGAAAGGTATAGCAAGAAAGTTTTACCTCTCCATCATCATCGAACGCCACATCAAAGTTGAAGCCCTCCTGGACCCGGGAGGTGACATCACTCTAATGTCAACTGAACTCTTTGAAGAAGTCCAAGAAAGAACAAAGAGGTCTAACGGACCCCTCAAACTCCAAAGGTGCGAGCTGAACCTTCAAGCATATTCCCACATGGGCCTACAACTAAAACATATAGCCCCAATTCACCTAACTGTGGGACCAATGGACCTCGTTCACCCAGTATACGTCTCACCACTCAACACTCATTGGAAAAGACCTGTTTAATCGCTTTGAACCCTTAATAGACTTCAAGCACCTAAAGATATGGACGCAAGTCCGCAAGCCTCTGCCCTTCCAGTCTGTAGACTCCAAACAGTCGCAGTGTCAAGCCACAAACACCGCCGCCCATTCACTGACCGATGATGCAATGTCAAAGCCAGGGCCAGGGCCAAGCTCAACTCCAAGCAGCAAGAACCTGGGGCCTTATTTATACAATGTTGTGTAAAAACCATCCTAAATTTGTTCTAAGATCATTTCTCAAAAGTGTGTAAGTGCGATTCAGAGAAAACGAACGTACGCACAGAAACACGCGTGTACGCCTTTCTTCCAGATGTGACATTTATAAATCGCAAATGTTGAAATTGTGCGCAGCTGAATGGTGTCAGAGCTCCCCTTTGTAAACTCCCCCTAATTAATATCATTACCATATAAAAGATCACACGCCAATATCCGAATTTCTGTGCTTGAGAATGACAAGCACAAAGAAAAAAAACTTTACTGAGTCTGAAATTGAGGTCCTGCTGGCGGAGCAGGTTCGTGCGGGACGCTGTAATTATTCTGTGGACAAACAATATGTGTGTGGTTATATTTTTTCGATTGACTATTATGAAAATGATTACTTTTAGAAACAACAGAAATAATAATAATAATAATAAAATAAAATAAAAACCATTAGGTTTTCAAAAGTAAGAATAGGAATTCAAGTAAAATTTTCAGTCATCTTATAAAAAGTGAGCCATCCTACTTTTAAAATCACCTGCTTTGACAACTAACAAAAAGTTTAGTATCACGAAATTCTTGCAATACTTTAAAAAACATTATTGAAAGAAAAATTGGACGTTTCATATCATAATAAAATAAATTATTACATGATTATGGTCTCCGGTCCGGAAAAACCTGCGTGTGATTTGGCATTTCTTTATATTTACACAGTTTAGGCTACTAATGCTGCTTATTAATGTACTGACACAAAAATATATAGTGTATTTTATACAAATATAACTGATGTAAATGACAAAAACAAAGTTTAAGGCTGATGTCTCTATTCATTTTCACAGAAGCAAAGCAGCAGATGTTATAGATAAAAACAGTTAACAATGTCATTGAATAGAATATAGGCTATTAAAACCGTTATTGCACGACATAGGTCGGAGATGCGTTTATTAATTTTTTTTCTATTTTACGCATTAGTAGTAAGCAGATTCGCAAGTTCTCTGTACCAAAAACAAAAACAAAACAACTTGGTATAAACTACAGAAAGCGAGTAAAGAACTCTCAACATTAGGCTACTAAAAAGGTTGCAAAAACTCCCGTTAATAAAAAATCTGACTACACTGCCAATTAATCTCTCACACTCATCTTCGTTGTTTATGAATGATTCGTTCTTGCACGTACACCGCTTTTATTATTATTGCGCTTTAGTATGTTCAAATAGTTGCACTACTCCGACTTTGCCACAAGGAAAAGTTTGTACACCTGCTCAGAACCTGACGTGGCGGTTACTTTTCCACGTCAAAGACCGTTTTTATAAATATGAACGTTGCCGTGGATTTTAGCGTACGCACACTCTAATAGCAATGAGCCAGCCTGGACCCTTTCCTCTGCTCATTGCAGGCGCCTGACTCAGACTCAGGCCCCCTTCGAATCATGACTGCCATAAATGTCCACAATATATCAGTGTCTGACGCAGTACTAGCCCTGTGGGGCTAGAAACAGAGCATTGAAACAAAAACAGCAGAGCCTCCCACGTCTCAAGATACAACCGCTTCCCTCTCAGTCCCTGGTGACAATCATGGCTACCTCCAAGATCATCTGCGCTGTGGACATACGATGGAACAACAGACACCTGAGTCACTACTTCCTCGTTGTCCCCAACCTACCTCATGACATCTACATTGGAGCAGACATCATGGTCCGGCTCAATGCCTGTGTGGACATCGTGAATAACGTCATATGGGCTCCCCTGTCACACCAACTGACCACTGCAGTCAACCTCAAGAACCTTCGATCTGGTCAAACAATGCCAGACGCATGCGCCATGATCAGTGAGCAAGAAGCTGCAATACCTGCCTACAGCAACCTACAGTGTCAGCGTCCGCCTCAACATGCGAGCTGGCCACTCTCTCGACAGTAAGCTAGGCCTCTTCCATCCCTCCAGGACCTGCTTAAGACTAGGACTGACCTTGGAAGCCACACCTCTCTCATTGAAGTGTCATCTCGTGCTGTGTATGTGTTGTTCAACAACTGTACGGCCAAAGACATCAACATTCCCAAAGCCAGTCACCTGCGATGGCTCATCAACCAGGCGTTCCACGACTTTGATATAACGGCACCTGTCTTAGGCCCCATACCAATCCGACTAATGTCAGATGAATATGATGACACTCATACATTCAAAAGACCCAATGAAACCATTGCCATCACTTCTATTCTGCCAGTGTCCAGAGAAAACGTTTGACGTTCAGAACTAACAGATGACACTCACCTCGCTGTCTACGCTGTCTCAACACAGCCTGCGACAGAATCACATACACAGGTGACTATCTGGGCCCATGACCCCTCAAATGACTCAACTGCGGAGGAACCCTATGCCAGATTCAATGCACAAATTCAACAGATTCTGAGTGAGGCTGATGCCCTCCACAATGAAGTGGATCGCCAAGGACTCAAAGAGGTTCTGCGCAAGTACAAGGACTTCGCAAAGGATTCGCTGGATTGTGGCCTGACCGACATCCACACGGTGTGCATTCCGACACACCCAAATGTGCCACCCACATTTATGTGACAGTGCAAGATTCCAATAGCATTATATGAGCCGGTGCAAGAAATCATAGACTCCATTTTGGAAAAGGGGGCCATCCGCCCCTGTAACAACACGTACTCTGCCCCGATAAGGCCAGTTCTAAAGCCCAATGGCAAATGGCGGCCCACCATTGACTATCACAAATTAAACCAGCAAATACCCTTATCGCGATGTCCTATGACTATGACCCAAAATCAAAGGCTCAACGATCCTTTCCACATTGGACGTCGCCTCGCGATTTTGGACAATCTCTGTCCACCCTGATGACCAACACAAGCTGGCATTCACCTTTGGCAATCGACAATACACCTTCACATGGTGCCCCTTTGGCTATGCCAACTCACCAGCTGAATTCAACATCTTCCTGAACAAAGCATGCCCTGATGCCAGAACGAGGGGCAACCTCGTTTACGTGGATGATGTTCTTTTAAAAAGCTCAAATGTGGCAGACCACCTCAAAGAAATCGATCACGTCCTGAACCAGCTGACAACAGCAGGAGCAAAGATCGCCCTCCACAAAGGACAATGGTGCAAAACCAAAGTGAACTATGTCGGCCTGCTCGTCGGATGAGACAGCATCAAACCACAGTCCAGTCGCACCCAAGCAATCCAGAACATAAAGATACCCACTAACATTTCTGAGCTACTAAGCTTTCTGGGAGTGTGCAATTACTCACGACAGTTCATTGAAAACTACGCTGACATCGCACGACCACTAACCTCCCTCCTGAGAAAGGACGAACCCTTCGTTTGGTCAGAAGCCCAGGACACAGCTATGAGCGAGCTCAAACAATGTCTGTGCGCTGCACAATGCCTGGCCTACCTAGACCCAGGAAAAGAATTCTATCTGGACGCTGGATTCTCCAATCACTGCCTCAGTGCAGACCTGTACCAGTTCCATGACAAAGACAAGCGAGTGGTCTTATGCCAGCAAAACACTGCTTCCCCAAGAATGCAAATACTCAGACTGCGAAAAAGCTTTGCTTTGCACTGTGTGGGCCATCCAGCGTTTCTCAGAAGGTTATCATTGAAACCTGTCACCAGCCAGTAACCTTCCTCAACAGCCAACGAATCAGGGATGGCGTGGCAACCAACGCACGCAGAGTTACCTGGTTAATGACGCTCCAAGGATGGGATGTCGAGGCAAGATATGCCCAAAACAACAAATCATCTCTAGAAAATGGGCTAGCAGCCTGC
>JADLZN010005095.1:69609-110705 GCA_018155175.1 Sinocyclocheilus anophthalmus
GAAACCGATGGCTAGTCAACAACCCAGCGCGTATGGCTACCCTCACCTATGATCAACACGACACTGCCATGCGCATTATACTGCCCAACCAAACTTTATGGATCAAAGTCCCTAAGGGTTCGATCCTCCATTTTGATGATTTAGCATTGTATCACCTTACCAACGACGAATATCAGGCCGAACTCGAAATCTCACCCTTCTTCAAACAACATTCCTTCCTCCTACACAAGCGACACCCCCCTCGTGTGAAACACGTTCAAGAGTCTTTCAGCAAATGCACGTCCGGCGTCCCACGCATGTTCCGACGTGATAAACTGACCAAGAACCTGAACCTGAGAACACAACAAACCTGATTGAGATTACGCCTACACCGCCTCGTCGAACCTCTGACAGTTAGAGTAATCAAAACGACCCAATTCTAGATAATCCTAAACAATGCACCCCTACGTCATCTCAAGTGTTCCTTAACCAATCATCCCAAATTACTTAAGCCTTGCACCAGGATTCAGTCAGTGATGGAGATGTTGTTTGTGTCTTGTGTGTGCCTGTTCTCTCTCTCTGCCTCTTGTTCCAGTGCCCGTCGATGTTCGCACCGGGAACATCACCGCGCAAAAGGGGGATGTGTAGGATCTCTGTCCGAGAACAGAGACAAATAAACTATGGATTCACCACGTGAATTATTGTACAGACATATTCCAGAAGAATCTAAAGCTTCAAGCCATCATGAGGTCTAAACTAATCACCCCATCACATGACGCCAATATTCGGGGTCGACTTCCTGTCAACCCTTGTCGTCATCTCCTCTGAAGAATCGGAAGAGTGATGAAAACTAATCCAATCAGGAGACAACAGAGATCTTTTGTATCAAGGACTAAAAAGTTATTTCACAGCATATATGCTTGAGAGATACCTCGTGATAGCTTATGCATGGAACAATAAATGCACAGGAAATGGCTAATTTAATCACACCCTCCCGGTTTGCATGCGCAAACAGGATCTATACAGCGTGACACCACATGACCCATTGAACATCTGCTTCCTGCCACTGTCTGAAACCCTTACAAAACTTCTCTGACAGACAAAAGAAACCGAGCCTTGCATGACGATTTTAAAAGACAATCATTTAAAATAATTTAAAAGTATAAAAGGGCAACTATATTCACAATTATATTTTGTGCCTTTCTATGATCGATGTGTTTCATGTAATCGGTGCAACTTTAATCAATGCCTTATACGTTTCCTTTTAGCAGATTAAAGCAGTAATAGGTGTGTACTGATATGTTAAGTTTAGTGTTGAATGAAAGCTTGCTTTATTCGCCGAACATTGGCGTGAATGAAAAATTGGTATCTGGCATAATTTTCTGGTGATAATATTGTTTATAATAAGTTATTAAAGCTTGCAGAAATACTCCCCACGGGAAACATGTGACCCATGCCTGATCAAGAGAACAGTGCGGGGCGTGGCTAAGTCCCGCCAACAATATTTGATTGGAAGACCGCACCATGGGATGGACTAAAATCAGCCTGCTTAAAAAACTGGACACAAAGCCTTCGCTCGCTGCTTGCTCTCCGGATCTTTGGCTCTTCCACCTTATTGATTGCGCTACAAAGCGCTCACAGTCATCAACATCAGGCTAGTGATCCTCCAGAACTCCAAAACTTTGTCAAACTTCGTTACAGCAGAAATCTTCAAAACGTAGTCTTCGCAAACAGATTCTGAGACGAACTTCCAGCGGGTCGTCATGTCACAAGGAAACCAACCAATCGCCGGAGGGCATCCCCAGAAATACGTCAGACATCGACCGAGTCAGCAGCCAATCCGCAGCCCCGGGATTCCCTCAAGCAGCCATCCAGGAAGCCTGTTGTCAGCTGTCACCAAAACGCAAGTAAACAAATTAGGTTTTCATCTCTTGCTGAACTGGTGCTGAATTGAGTTTAAGCAGTAAACATAAGCCAAGTCTCTGCTTTTATGAGTTTTCTCAGGTTGAATTTAAAGAACTCGTAGAAAATGAGCATTAGAACTTTGGGAACTTCATGCAAACGCAGCAACTCATTTCCTGAACCTTTTGTGTGTATGTGTGTGTGTTTTAGCTTAGTTTAATGTGCAATAGAATAGCGAATAAATTCCTGTTTCATTTATAAAGTATTGTCTTGTGTCGTGTATTTTTAAAGTTAAACTCTGCCCAGATCCGGCTACCTAGCTCGTAGCTTATAAATTATCACAAGCATTTATTAACCTTTGGCCAGGGATAGTACAAATATTCAAATTGGTAAGATACACTGATGTTAACATCTTGCTGGACGAACGGTCGATAAAGTGTAAACTATCAAATTTGGAATCAGTTCAATCAGGTTGATTTTGAATTTTCAGATTCGTTTCCCCTCTGAAAAGAGCTAAAATAAAAGAGTTAAATTCCTTACACCAGACAATTGGTTCAGTCAATTCAAAGTATTGAAAATAGTTTTTTCTCCCATCACCATTTACATAACGTGCAACGGCTGACCACAAATTGTGAAGCAACACCACACTCGACCTGCTTTTCACATTTGATGTTTCAACCAGTACACTCTGTAACATCGCTTCAAATAAATCCGATTTTTTTTCAATATGCTCTTCATAGAAAGACCACTAATCTCAAAAACACTGCTAAAACAAACCGTATTAATAGCACTCAGATCATACTCTTTTTTTCAAAATTGCCAGAAGCAGTATGAACGCTCATCAACAACTGATTGTGACTAAAAATCACAGTTCTGCCCTTGATTCACTCGCAGAAAAAAGTATTACAGCTCATCATCATGGGTTGGGAGACAAACACTTTCAAAACACATTTCCAAGAAAAAAAACAATAGAAATAATCCTTGAAAATACAGTCTTAGCTTTAGATAGCATCTCAAATGGAATTCCATTCGGAAGCACCCCTCCTCTCAGATGGTTTGCGTAGTAGATTTCTATGGGCTTTAACATGAGCACTTTTGAAATACTTCTTTATGAAGCTTGGAAGCCATTGCGAGTCATTTGTTTCGAATCAGTGAATTGGAGTAAACATCAAACGGCCAAAGTCGCGAGATTTCAGTAAACAAGGCTTTGTTGCATTATAACTGTTCAGCAATGTCTAGAAATTTCAATGATCCACCACTAGGGGGTGATCTCTATAAACACATGAACCAGTGTTCCATATGGGCTTTACCTGATCTCTGGTAAATTGGCTAATTTGCAGTTCATTTAGGGGTAGGAGTTTATATGAATGTATATCTGAGGGGAACCTTAGAACTTTAGTCTTTAGAAAAGTTTCGATGGTATTTTTTCTTTTCCTCTTGCCTCTGCATAATGCATATTAAAAGTTCACAAGTGCAGTGCTGCTTTGCTTACAGTGGAAACCAAGGAAACACTTTAAGCGCAGCCTGCTGGCAGAGAGTGAATCTGCATCTCATTCAGCTCGTCTGCTTTTTCTGTTTCATGCAGATATTTTTAATGTATAGTTCAAAAAACTGAAGTCTTTATTTACATTTACATTATATTTAAATTTTGTTATTTAGCAGATGCTTTTATCCAAAAAGACTTACATGAGGACATTAGAAGCAATCAAAACCAACAAAAGACCAATAATATGAAAGTGTTATATTAGTATATTATTATAGTTTTATTTCCATTTCACAAAGAAACGTGCAGCATTTTGTCCAAGAAATAATAAAGGACATATTTTAATTTATAATTTGTCTTAAATCTCTTTTTGTTAAAAAAAATTGTGAGAAAATTGAATCATGTAATCAAAATCGTGAATCGAATCGAATTGTTAGTTGAGGGAATTGTTACATCCCTACACCACAATGTTTGATTAATGTTGCACGTTGTGTAGGCTTTACCTGTCCAGCATCTGTCTGGTACTGTCTTTGAGGTTTCTTCCTTCAACAACTTTGATACCTGAATAACACATGCCAGTGTCAGGCGGTTAGTATTATATGCATCCGTGTACAAGTGTTTACCAACCTTAAACATTGATGCCCATTGACCTGCAAGTTTTCCATCACTCTCCCTTTAAAACTCTTTATTCCAGCAGTTTAAGTTTTTCCCTATATGAGTGCCCCCCACAATCTGTCGCTGCCTCCAAAATTGTCTGGCACAACAGACTTCATAACAACACAGTGATAGCTGCTGTAACTAAAAAGAAGCCCAGTACACACATTAACCTCAAATGTACATGTAATAATAAATTCACCCCCTACCGTTTTATTACATTACGTTTTCTGTTTGTACTGTTTAGGTTTTAGTGCTGCATTGCACATCTGAGCTATTTGTACTATTTTAATACTGCTGCAAACTTTTTATGATTGATAATTGTATATTGCCATTTGTATTCTTAAGCTTTACTATCAATTTGGAAGTTTCAAAATAAATCTTCACTGTAAAATCCAATAGTTTACCTTACTTAGATTTAATTAGTTATCTTTACTTAGTTGTTATACTTACTAGGTTGTATTAAGTTACAGCTACTTTCTACCCGCTTGCCTCTGCTCAGCCATGCTGACTCCATCTGTTGCACTTATAATAATAATTCATTACATTTATATATCACTTTTCTAGGCACTCAAAGCGCTTTACATAGAAGGGGGGAATCTCCTCATCCACTGGTGCAGCATCCACCTGGATGATGCGACGGCAGCCATAGTGCGCCAGAACGCCCATGAAAAAACAAGTATTGCAAGCTCACACTTGACTGAAACGCAAAATAAAATCAGTGTCACAAATAAATTAGGAGCTATGGCCATGGAAAATGTGTATTGCAAAATCATTGCTTTTGCTCTGTTTCATTTATATTTTGCAAATATTTAAAAAAAAAATTGCAAAACATTTTTTTTCTTGCAATACTTCATTTTCTTTTGCAATTCTTTATTTTTGTTTGCAAAAAGCACATTTATTTTTTCTCAGTACTTTCATTTTCCTTTGCAAAACTTTATTTTCTTTCGCAATACTTCAATTATTTTGCAAGTATATGTGGCCCTTTTTTGACTCCATAGAAAGCCTTTTAGAGAAATAGTTTTTCGATTTGTAGAGCATTGTTAATTGGTACATGACTTTTCATCTAAAATATTTTCTATATGTTTAGATTTGATGGGTAGACTACAAAGCATCACCCAGGGGGGCGATATAGGCAGTTTGGTATTCCACATCATTGGTCAACACTAGACTTCGAGGGGATTGGGAATTGTGCTTTTGTGCACAAAAAAAATCATAATGGGGGCGATTCATAATGATATTCTGTTTGAGTTATAAATCTCAGACTATATTTTCAGGGATCATTTTCATAGTTCTTTACTTAGAAATGTGTTTCGAAAGAGTTTGTTTCACAACCCATGATGACGAGCTGTAGTGTTCCTTTCTGAGAGTGAACCAAGGACAGAACTCTGACTTTGGTTGCAAGCTCTGTCATTGATGAGCGTTCATTTTCCTTTTGGCAACGTTGAAAAAAGGAGTATGATCTGAGTGGTATTGATGCGGTTTGATTTAGGAGTGCTTTGGAGGATGGTGTTTTTTCTACAAAGCGCATGTTGAAGAAAATCTGATTTTTTTGAAATATCAAATGTGAAAAGCAGGTCAAGCATGATTTTGCTTCACAATTTGTGGTCAGCCGTTGCACGTTATGTAAGTGCTGACGGGAGAAAGAACTCTTTTCAAAAACTTTGAATTGATTGACCAGTTGTCTGGTAAAAGGCTTCGCTGTTTCGAAGCGCTCAAAAGTCTGTTTGACACTGTTGACGTTTGCTGGTCAAACTGGTGTAAATGCAACTAAAAGTCAGCTAAAAAAAAAAACCTTTTGCAAACCATTGGCAAAGGTTTTTTGAAGGTGTAATGAGGCTAATAAGAGACTATTAACTACAACTCCCTTTTTTGTATTTCAAGTGTGTCATTGAAATGTGGACAAAATTATCAAATTTATCCGAGATCAGGTAAAGCCCATATGGACACTGGTTCATGTGTTTATAGAGATCACCCCCTACTTGCAGATCATTGACATTTCCAGACATTTTGGAACAGTTATAACGCTGGCTACTGGAGTAACCATGGTTCTATGAATGTTGGAAGACCGCCAGAGACGGTCAATACATGGTGGATGGAGTAGCGTGTCATGCATCACATCGAGAATCTCGTATTTATTCAGTCACACGTGACTTAGACCGATAACCTGCCAGAAGCTATATCAGCTCCTGACTACGTCATGGTCGGTCTCATAGTCACTCTCAATTCGAGTGACCAGAGACTCTGGTGGTCTTCCACCATTCATACAACCACGATTACTCCAGTAACCAGCGTTCTATTTCACTGTTTTAGACCGCCAGAGATGGTCAATACATGGTGGAAGACGAATACAGCCAAGTCACGAGGATATAACCTCAAACATCTGTAAATAGGGCAGAACTGATCAAGGGAGAAGGAGCCATGTTAAGTCGATAAAACCTTGTGAATGTGCAAGGTGATGCCCATGTAGCTACCGCACATATTTCCGAAAGAGGCACACCATGTAATGCTGCATAAGAAGTGGCTGCTGCCCGAGTGGAATGACAGGCAATACATGCCCTGTCACACAATATGCTTCAACAATAGTGTCCGCCACCCAATAAGCGAGCCTTTGTTTCGACGAAGGTGCATCTTTCTTGCCGGGTCCAAAACAGACAAAAAGCTGGTCCGTGACACACCATGAGGCAGTCCTCAATACATACTGCTTCAACATACAAACTCGACATAGTGCTGCCCGCGAAGCCCTTTCCTCCTGCATGAACGCTACCAGCCGAATAGGCTGATTTGTGAACTGAGGTGACTATACCTTGGGCTGAAAGGCTGGATTCGGCCAGAGTGTAACTTGACTGTTCTCTGGTCCCCACCTGAGACACTGCGAACTCACTGACAATGCATGCAACTCGCTGACTCTTCTAGCTGATGTTATGGCCAACAGAAATGCTGTCTTCATAGAGAGGCTCCTTATGTCTGCTTGTTCAACACGCTCAGAGGGAGCTAAACACAACCTGTCCAATACCACAAGTAAATCCCACTAGGTACATACTGCCTGTACTGGCGGCTTCAGACATACAGTCCCTTTAAGAAAAGCCACCACTAATCTATTCGCACCGATTGATACCTTATCCACAGTATCCCGGTGGGCTGACAGGGCAGCCACAAACACTTTAAGTGTGGCTGGAGAGTGTACAGCATCCAATAAATACTGCAGGTACTCCAACACAATTTCAGCCTGTCCGGGAAGGGATGCCACAACGATCCTTCCAGTTGTGACAGCAGATCCCTTCGAACTGGTAGTGACTGAGGTGAACCAGTTGTCAGAGTCAATAGGAGGCTGAACCAAGGCATTGCTGGCCAACAAGGAGCCACTAGAAGGAGTCTGTGATGCCTCTCCTGTGCCCACCTCAGGAAAGACCAAAGAAGAGGAATTGGAGGAAAAGCACACTCTAAAAAATGCTGTGTTAAATATAACCCAGCGCTGGGTTAAAAAGGGACAAACCCAGCGGTTGGGTTATTTTGACCCAGTGGTTGGCAGAGGTATAATGTCCAGGGGTCAGAAAGTAAAAGTCCTGCCATATGTTTATTCCACCCATGAACTCAGACAGCTGATTTCACCAGAGGAGGAACCAAGTCATTCCTTTCAAGTCACAAGCAAGTCTCAAGTCAAATCCCAAGTCCTCAAAGAGTTAAAGTTAATGAGATAATTAAGTGACTAATTAAATGATGATTGTGCATTCGTCCAGAGTGACTTTGTCATGGAGGGAGAGGATTGTTGCTGCTATTGATAGTAGGTGGGAAAGAAAATATTTTCCTAGGGGAATTACCTTGCAAACAAGCCTGCAAGTGCAAGAAGAAAAGCTGATCTTATGATGCAGTCATTCCATAATGGCCTGGTTTCACCCAGAGTTTGATCTGTGAAGATATTTTTCAGATTTAATTATTTCACGTTATAGTAGCTGTGAAACACAACTGCATGATATTTCATTCTGCATTATTATTTTGAAAATTTTTAAGCTTTTATGCAAAAATTATTTGGATGGGGTCATGTAGACTCACACAGTAAGCATCACTATAAGTAACCATCAACATCTGATCAGTGTGTTTTCTCTCAACTTCTGTTGCAACAAATGTGTTTCAGAAACACGTTGAAAGTAAGAAGTCAAGGGTCAAGAGCACAACTAAAGCAAGTGCTTACCTCCACAATGGTGACTTCAAACTTTATTATTTTCAATAAAACAGTGCTAATGCTCCCTGGAGGCTAAGTGAGGGCTGCCCGTGCAGGGCCAGTGATAAGGGGCCAATGTTTTGCCAATGAGCAAATTCTCAGGGGTCCTGCGCTGGCAGCCCGTAAAGGGCCAGTGCAGGCTGGTTTGCAGACCGGGGAGGGATAACAGCTGTTGCTTTGTGCACCTATCTGCTAGAAGATAATTTGATAGGAACATTGAAATGCGTTGTACTTTTTCAGGAGGCAGAGATGCTTGGAAGGAGATGGAGTCTAGGGTGATACCTAAAAACTTGATGGAAGTGCACTGCCCTAGAGTTTTTTTCTTTTGAAAGGGGAACGCCCAGTTCGGAAAATACTTTAATGACAGTAGACAGTCCTGAGTGTGGAGGTGTGGATGTAGGTGTAATGATGAGGAAGTCATCAAGAAGATGGAGGACATAGGGAAGCTTGTGTTTATTAATGAGAATCCAAAATAAAGCCTCCGAGAGGGTAAAGATATTGGGGCTGCTTTTGCAGCCAAAAGTGAGGCGTACTGCTCCTTTCCAGAATATTCAGAAGACACACCAGAATTCTGGATGAATCGGCATAACTTTGAAAGCACTGGTGATATCCGCTTTTGAGAGCCATGATCCATGGTCTGCCTTGCAGATGAGAGGCTTGATCAATGGATACGTATTTCATGGAGAAGTCTGGGGCTGGAATTATGCTATTAATGCTAGGAATGTGTGTGACATGGGGGGAACAAAGATCAATGATTAGTCTCTTTTTCCCAGAGTATTTCTTGGTGGCGATGCCGATGGGACTGATTCTAAATGGAGAAAATGGAGGTTCTTTGAATGGGCCTATCATAAATCTTTCTTGGACTTATTTTGCTATTAATGTCAACGGTGTCTGGCTCAGAGAGAGCGGACTGAAGGTTGTGGGAGATGTGAGAAGTGTCTGGCCTAATTTCTATAACCGGATTAAAACCATTTTGTAATCCGTTGATAATGAATTCTACAAACTCTCTGTCGGGGTTGTCTAATAAGGCATTGACTAGGGCATTTACCTTAACTGGTGTGCCGAGATACTTTAGTAGTCATTCAGGTAAAACAGTTGGGTTGTGGGGGCAGGAATTCCTAGTGTGAGCGCCGCCACAGAAGGAGCAGACGTGTAGGAGTCTGCAGTTGGAAAGAGAGCAACCGAGATGGTTAAAATTAATGCATACTATTCTGCCTCCTTGGTATAGAATCGGCCGTCCTCTTTTATCTATGCTTTGGGGAATTGGGAAGTTGACTGTGGGGCGTATGTCGAGGGGATTTGGAATTATAGGTGGAGGTGGAGCTGCTGTAGACAGTCTATTGAATACAGGTGTTTTGCGTGAGGAGGACGGCTGTGAGTTAAGAGGAGTGATAACTGTGCATGCTGAGGCAGAATGTGACCGGGCTCCACATCGCTCGCAGGAGAGTGAAGTACGGGCTGCAAAGATGAGACAGTAAAGTTCAACATCGAGAGTGCCCCAGTATGTCCCTTGGTTAAACTGCTGTAACCGACCTGCTGCTTGAGTGGCAAAAAGAACATGGTAGTTATCACAGCAAAATCCCTGGTGTCAAATGAACACTGCTAGGTGTCTATATGTGTCCACACTACAGAGTGTTAAAAGTAACACTGAAGTGGTGTGAAATTAACACTGCTGGGTGTCGATATGGGCCTGTATACACCTAGTCATTTCATGCGTTTTTTCTGATCGGATAGCTATCCGATCTTGAAAAGACCAGGTGTAAATGCCCTCTGAAACGCATTCCAGACTGATATAAATCCAATCTCTCAAACCACTTCAGGAGGTGGCGTCATTTGTGACGACACATTTATGTGGCCAAATGTAAATGGAAACGTTTTAACAAATCAGATAGATATCCGATCAGTACAAACGCTTGAAATGACCAGGTGTAAACAGTGTGTCCACACTACAGAGTGTTAAAAATAACACTGAAGCAGTGTTAAAGTTAATGAGGTAATTAAGAGATTCATTGAGTGATGATTTACCATTATTGAAGGCACCTGATGTTAAAAAGCAGAATCACCAAAGAAGAAAATTTAAAAAAATTAGGTCACCATTATAGTAGTCAGTGTTTACTTTAGTTTGTACCTTGTGATTCCACAGCAAAAGACTCTGTTTTTTCTATACATTTCGGAAGAATTTCTTACAAGCTGCTCTGGTAAAAAAAAAATAAAAGTTTTTTAGCATTAAGGCACACACAGACATCAAGAACCAGCGTAGGAATCTCCACAATGGTAACAAACAGCATATTCAGATAACCAGATCAACTCTGAACATCACAAAACAAGCTACTAAACAGTCACATAAAAACAGCAAAAATAAAAGAAATTACAAAGACAATTCTGTTCATAATTTGTTGCATGATGGGAGCCATGGATGAGTTTTGATTGGCTACAACATGCTTTTTTTGATGGTCACCATTGTTGTGATTCTCACGTCGATTCTTGATGTCTGTGTGTTCTAAAATCAATAATATTAAAATATTAATAATATTAATAAAATTCAATAAAATTCAATCCAAGCTAATTTGTACAACACTTTTCATGATACAAATCATTGCAAAGCAACTTTACAGCAAATTAAGTTTCTATAATACTTAGTGGTTGCTTATGAGTTGTGACTGTCAGTTAATGTACATATGGTAGAAATGTGTGGAAAAATCAATTTAAGACATAGTTAAACAGACAATGAACACTATTAACAGCAATAATTATAAGTTGCAATCAAACTTATAGCAAAATGTGGTAGTTTATGTTGTTTCAGGGTTGGAATCATCTGAGGTCCTCTGAGGGGTTTTGCATCATCTCTTCTCAGGTGTTCTCGATCCAGACTGAAGCTTGTGTAAATCCTAGTTACGGCAAAAAACAGAGAAACAAATAGAGACATAATTAGCGTAGCTGCTGTTCCAACCAAGCAAAATTAATTTGTTTAACCCAAACTAAAGAAAAATAATGTGCATTTGATCAGATATAAATAGCAGTACAAGATTATGAGATGCATTATTTGAATGCTTGGACCAAGAGATGTCTCATCTAGATTAAACAGAGCGAGTGTGTCGAACCACGAAGTTATGTAGCGAATTTAGCTCACAACAGGAAATATGAATAATTAACCATAACTAGTTATGATTAACTATTCATATATTAGATCCACTGTAGATATTTAGCTGACCACTCCGGGTCAACCGTCTTGTCAATTCTAAGAACGTTTATTTCCTGGTTAAAGGAAATAACCTTCTTACTGTACAATTCTATAAGTTTGTACGTAAATTGCATGATTATTGACTCCGGTTACGAGTAAACAATGAACACGTCAAGTGTGAGACAAGTAAGGTTTTATTAACTACATAAACACTTAAACTAGTCTAACATACTACATAAACACATTAAGCCGGTCTAACATACACACACACACACACACACACACACACACACATACAGTTGGTATAGGAAAGGGTTAAAGTTTAGCACTAAAGAAAGAGACATAAGGAATGACATTTTTTTATTTAATATTTTTTTAATTATTTTTTATTAATTTTTTTTATTTTTAATTTATTTTTTTATTTTTTATTTTTTTTGTTTTTTTTTTATTTTTTATTTTTTATTTATTCTGGAACCATTTTGCATATTCCGCAGATCTAAAACCTGAGGGAAAACGTCAGATTCTTAGTTCAACCACACCTTTGTAAAAAGGTGTAACTGCTATATCTAATTAATAAGACTAAGTTTGATACTTGCGTATGTCTGAAAAGATTCCTGATGCAATCTTAAGGCCCCAAGATCTTGCTGAAGTTGGTTGATGAGAAAGAGCTAGTTTGAGTCAGAATCACTTGATGAATGAAAAGGACTAGGCCGGAGCCTGGCACGAGCTTTGGTATCCTGGAGCGTTTCTCACATCTTCATCTTAGCATCTCACTGAACCACCGACATGGGCGGGTCACATGGAGTGTGGCCTTTTAAAGCCTGCAAAGATTCACGCCTATCAAGATGGGCTTGTCCAATGAGAAAAATGGAAATTCAGAGCGGGAGGTGGCAATTGCTGGAGGATTTACGACCCTTTGTCTCTAAGCATGGTAATTTGCATATGTAATTCGCTGGAGTGTAGAGGCACGAATTAGTACAGATTCTTAGAACATCAATATGTTGCATAGGTATCAGCATATAATATACACACTTGTTTCGATCATAAGAAGGCGAATTCATAGATACTAGACATGAAATAGGTGAGGTTATATTAACTAGTGGTCTATGATAACATGAATAAAACAGCATACACTACAACAGACAATATACAAGGCAGTAATGGTATACACAATGACCAAAGGATAGGGGTATTCAATCAAAGGAAAGGTTTCCTATGAATTAATTAGAGAACAGTCCATTTCTCTGAGCATTATGTGTCTTTCTTATGAGGAAAAATAGGGAGTTTCTCTGCCCGCATTCCTTTAAGCCATAAAACCAGTGATATCATGATTAGTTGTCATGGTGATCAAGGTGGGGGATGGTGTTCAGCCGAAGCCCTGGCATCCAGTCTATTGAATGAGGGGACTGTGACGATTTGTTAATCTAATGAATAATTGATTTGTTAAATCAAATAAAAATGTGTGTCAGATTGGTCGAGACGCTACCTATTTCCCCCCCTTCGAGCGTTGTTGTCTGTAGAATAGACAAAAACGAGCGATGTCAAGGTGCAGAACAATAGAACACACACCTGCCACTCACGGCTGAGAGACAGTGGTGGCTCTTTGGCTGTTGGTGCCGTGGTGGATGCTGTCAGGTGGTGTGCGGTGGTGATGTAGGCTGTAGCAAGGTGTGGTTCCTCGAGCTTATGCAGCAGGTGTCGAGGCTGTGTCACCTGTCATCCTGAAGTGAGTTAGTCCGGGTAGGATGTTTTTGTTGATGCTGTTAGCCAGTAGGCTATCTGTGGTACCCACGATGTGGAACAGCCGGGGTAGACTCTCACGGGTGGAGGAGTGCAGGTGGTTCAGGGATTGCAGGTAATGTTTTTTTTTTTTTTGTTTTTTTTTTCAAAGGTTTGTAGGTGAAGGAGTTTCAGACTGACCTAGGATGATGGCAGGGAGCGGCAGGTGGTTGTTAGCTCTCTGCTTTGCTCAACGTCACTGGAAATCTGATGTTTGTGGTGTCGCTTGGCTCTTGTGGCGGCACCGACTTGAGCTTGCCTGAGTTGTGTTGGTAGAGGTTTCGCTGTTGGGCATGTGGGCCCGTTGCTCAATCCAACGTTGTCTGGCTGCTTCTGGGGTGTCAACCGGTATTAAGGGATGCTCCTCCCTTGGAGGGGCACTGATGCTGTGATGCAGCAGGCAAGGAGTCAGAGGTTTGTCTTTCTCAATACTCCTTAGTTGAGTTTTATTCAAGGAGCTCTTTTGCGAGTGTCAGCAGCTCCTGTAACCCAGAAGGAGGCGTGTCCAGCTGTCCTTGTGTAGCCTCCGTTGTGTGGAGGAGGATGTTGTGGTGGGCTGCTGTTGGACATACCGTGGTGTTTGCAGGATGAGGACGCCTTTTCCCAGTGGTTGGTCTGGAACCTGGGTCTGTTGCCATGGTGATGGCTCTGTCCTCTTCTGGCTAGGGGCTTTCTGTGGAAGGGTTTTGCATTGTGGCAATGCTGGGTGCATTCTGGTGCCCGCTTTGGATTCTGAGTCGTGAAGTTCAGAATCAGTGGGGTTTGAAAAACACCTTTAGTGGAGGCCTTGTGCATGTTAAAGGCCTTCTGTGTCAGGTTACGCAGCTGTTGATTAGGCATTGTGCGGCAGGCCCTAATGCCTAGGTGCCTTCTTGCAGCTGGTGTCCTCCGCCATCCCAGGGTAATTGTGAGCTTTGGAGTAAGTTTGTCAAAGTCTGTGGTAGTAAGCATGGGGAGTTTCACGCCGGCCCTGCTTGGTGTCTGGGGCAGCGATCAGTCCGTGTTCAGACTCTGGGTCTGATAGTATTTAGGTTGCCAGATGTGTTGTTTCTGGCCAGCTCGTTGGGGTCTGTGGGTTCACACGGTGTGTGTGTGTCTAGAGTGATCCTCTGGAAATGTCCCTGCCCCACCCCCTTGTGGCTGATGGTTGGTGATGTGTGAACAGTGGGCTCTCGCCCCCTCCTTGCAGGTTCAGACTCTTGGCTGAGGGGGGGGGCCGGCTGGCCAGGGGAAGTTCTGTTTCGTATTTTCCCTATCTGTTCGCCTTGTGGTCTGCAAGCATATTTCAGTTCATTTGTGACATTGAATTCACCTCGTTGCGTTGTTTCGGTTCACCTGAAAATTTTTTTTTTTTTTTTGTTGCAGTGCAGGGTTTCCTGGAGCTGATTGTGAAGTGTCAAGCAGAAGGCTTTGGTTCCCTCCCCCCCTTCGTAGCTGTGCACAGGCGTGGAGAGCTTGCACTGCTGGCGACCGATATTCAGCCGGCTGTCTTTTGCTTAAGTCTATGCGCAGTCGGTAGGACTGTTTAAATTCTTTCTGAACCAAGTCAAGCTCCTTTCTAATTGCTGAGTCAGGGTTTGGACCTCAGCTCTGTCTGTATGCAGGTGGCCTTGTAAGGCCTAAGATGTGGGGTCTCTCTCATTTAGTTCCACATATGTTGTTTTTAAGAGTGATTTTGTGTGAAACAGTTCTCTTTTCAAGTCCTGTGTGATGGCTTTTCCAGCGGCGCCTGGTGTTTAGCAGCTGTAACAGCCTCTGTGAAGACTGGTGATTTCTATCTGTCGCACCATTCGGTGAGGTTCTTTGCATCCGTTCTGTGCTTTCTCTCGTTGAGCAGGTGTCAGTTCTCTGCAGAATTCTGTGACTTGCAGTTTCAGCTCATATACCTCCTGTCTGAGGCCCTTGAGGGTGTGGGCCGAGGAGAGGATGATGCTGGTTAAGTGTTCGCTTATGTCGCAGTCTCGTTGTTCCTTTCTTTGCCATGGCAGGTCGGTGGCTGCTTTGAGCTGAATGATGTCCAATACAGTGCTCTACTGAGTGTCCAGGTTGTCCTGGTGAGCTGCCAGGGCTGGATGTCTGTGGCATGTCTGCGACATACTGGCACACTTGAGGGAACACCAGAGAGAGAAAGGGACAAAACAAATGCAAGTACGTACAGAGGTGTGAAACTATCTCTAAGGGGAACGGCTGTGTAGGCCGTGTAAGGTATGACTAGCTGGTGGGAGGCAGCTAGTGAGGTAAGGTGCTATGTTTTTTTGTTCGTGAACACAAAGAAAGAGTTTGAGTAACTTTGTTGAGGGGCCGTAAGCAGGGGTCAGCTGATGACCGGGCTATACTAATGATGGTTCACGGGTTTGGTCACTATGACGAAAATGAAATAAAAAAAGATGAACTCAAAAAAAAAAAAAAAAAAAAAAAAAAAAAAAGTGTTTTTTTTACCTATTTTAGTGTTTTCCAAGAGATATGGCTAAGCAGGTTTCACTAGTGTGTGATGCTGCAATAGACTTCATAACCCTAGGGTTAGGCTGTTAGCTAAACTAGCAGGGACCCACCAAATACCTCGTCAAAAGAAAAAGAAACAGTGGGAATTGTTTCTAGTTTTATGTTAGCCTACATTGTGTTGCAATGGTAGCTGCCCTTCAACGTATTAGGCCTGGCAATGAGGCGTGAGGAGAAGTAGAGAGGAAACAGGGATTATGCTACTAATAACCTGTATAAATCGCTAAGGAAACAACAGTTGATCGAACTACTGTAATCCTATCCAAAAAAGACGATGGTGATGGTGAAATAACTAAAATAAGGAAAAAGTAAAAACACAAACAACAACAAAAACATTAAATAAATAAAAATAAAATAAGGTCTAAGAGCTGTAGGCCAAATTAAAAGGGGAAAGTAAATAAACAAAAGAAAAATAAAAATAAAAATGGAATAAAATAAAAAAATAAATAAAACTTTAGATTTAAATTAAATCTCAAATTTTAATTACAAATTCCTTCGCGATTTGGTACATTTTGAGAAAACAAATGTAATAAATGCAATAAAATAAAAAGAGTTCGAATAAAGTCAAAACAAAAATAACAATACCACCGTACCCCCCGTATGTGTGATGGCATCAACAGGAGTGAACAGGAAGTGACACCAGGAGTGACGGGGAGAGAGAGAGGGAGAGAGAGGTGTGTGTTAGAAAGGTACCCTTTACACGCCTATTAAGTGTTAGGTTCGATGCTAACAGCTAGCAGTTGAGGTAAAGGGCTTAGCTTAACAGTTAGCGTTAGTTACACGCAATTCTTTGTTTACACAAAGGTCTGTGAAGTTGGTGCTGTTGTCAGATTAACCGGAAGTGTGAGCAGACTCTTCCGGGGTCACGTGTTGCTAGGAGGCCAATGCAAGCTCACAACAGGTGCACGTGGAGCAGACTTGCACTGCTGTGAGCATGCATGGGAAACTCATGCATGTCCCATACAAATTCATTCATTAATCAAAACAGCACATTCACTTCACAGGCAATGGTGGATTCGTAGTTAGCTACGCTAGAATAACACCATTAATTTTACGTAAATGTTTCAAATGAGCGAGTCATAATGAAATACAATGAGACGTAACACATAATAAGGCCTTAAATTAATGAAATGAGGAGTATCGCTCAGATCACCTACACAGTGCTGAAAAAGGGGATTTCTTCGCCCAAGATCAGACCGATTCATTCTGGTACCATTTAAATGAGCTGCTAATCCTGAGATTTCGTAGTCAGAAAATAGACTTGTGCTCTACTAAAACAGAAATTAGGATTTCTTCGCTAAAAATCAGGTTAGTTTCTTATCGTACAATTTAAAAACATTATAGCACTGAAACATTCTAATACCTGTAGGAAGGCACCTTAAAGCTATAGTTTTATCTGATTATATTCAAAACCTGGTGCGCGCATGTATAAGAGTCACGTAAATGTTTCACATGAGTGGGTCGATATGAATACAATGATACATAACACATAATAAGGCCTTAAATCCGTGAAATGAGGAGCATCGCTCAGATCACCTACACAGTACTGAAGAAGGGGATTTCTTCGCCCAAAATCAGACCGATTTATTCTGGTACCATTTATATGAGCTGCTAATCTTGAGATTTCGTCGTCAGGAAAAAGACCTATGCTCTACTAACACAGAAATTAGGATTTCTTCGCTAAAGTCAGGTTAGTTTCTTATCGTACGATTTAAACACATTATAGCACTGAAAACTTCTTACTGCTCGTAGGAAGGTACATTCAAACTATAATTTTATCTGGTTTTGATCAGGAACTAGTATACGCATGGAGAAGAAGTTACTAAAACTAACGAAACAGACACATAAGATTGATTATTGGGTCTGCTTGCAAGCAATGTTTAAAACGACTCCACCGTTCTAAATTACTGCTCGTACTGCATAAAGTAGGAAACTATTGTTTTCTGGTTAGCATGTCAAAGTTTCTGGGGGTCGCATCATACGCTGCTGCAGGGATGCTTGGAAGGGACCCCCTCATCTCTGTGGTTGCTGGAGGTATTATGGGTCTGTATGCTGAGTGTTAAGCAGAAAGTGCTGGCTCCCCCTTTCGTAGCTTCGTGCACCTGAGGGAGTTTTGAACTGCTGAGTGAGGATGCAGGAGTAGAGTGTCTCTCCCACTGCATTTCTTTTCACAGCCTGTAGGAGCCCCTGAGTTCTCCTCGGAACATGTCAAGCTTGTCTTGAGTTTTGTTCAGCTGCTGGATCAGAGTCTCAAATCTGGCAACTTTGTCTAAGAGCTCAGAACTTGCTGCTTTAATAGTAATTTTGTGTAGGAAAGTTTCCTTTCCATGTTCTTTCTGGCTACATTTTCCAGGTGCTCTTGCTGTTCAGCAGCTGTCAGAGCCTTTTTAAATCTATTGATTTCCTCCTGTAACTCCATTTTGCTGGGGTCCTTGTGGGCTACCGCTGTGATCTGTTGCTTGAGCTCATTTACCTCCTGTTTCAATCCCATTAAGTTGTGGGCCAGGAAGATGATGACCTCGGTGAGCTTTTTGTAGCCATAACTCTCGCCCGAGTCCTGAGTCTGAAGCACACCCCTCTCCGCGTCCAGCCGCCTTCGGCTCAGTAGGTGGTCGTCGGCCCTTGGTAAAGGGGGTGTTCCTCACGACGCTGCCCAGCCCTTCTTCGGTTGCATTCTGGGCAGTTAGTCTGAGATCTGCAACATTTTGGCAAACTTGGGTTGAGAGTAAGGGCTAGAGACTACTACAAGATCAAAACAGAGTGTGAATGCTAAAATAGTTTTGGGTCAGCATATGTTTTGCTGAAAAGGACGTAAACAGGATTTTGATTGATGATTTAAGACTACTGTCAAATTATTGTCAAATTATCACTCAGAATTTGCTGACGGTTCCCCAAACAAGCTTAATCTCTGAGGTATGAAGGAGAAAAGGGAAAAGCAGAAGGAAAAGGAGAGCAATTCTATTCAGATTATGCTTATTATTTTTTTCCTTGAAAATAAACAAATCAAAAATAGAACTGTCTCTGGTTCCTTTTGAGGTTCAGAGAGAACATCAAGGGGGCATAACATGTAAATGGATTTAAAATTAGCAGACTGCTATTAACAAAACAAGGTAATAAATCTGGTATTAGGAACAAATAGCAGCACTAGTGATTAACTGATTTGTGTTGGGCAACACACAATGTCTGGTCACAGCTGCTGCGTGTTCAGTTTGCCATGTGTGTGTGCCCCGCCCTCCGTAGCGCGTTATTCACTGTGCCACTAAAAACACCCAATAACTTAATGATTCATCTCTAGATAGACAGTTAAAATGTAATTAAATTTAGATTTAATTAACTAGTAACTAAGCAATAACATTCAGGAAGGATACATCTAAGATAATTAAATTCACTGAGACGAATTGAAGATTGAGAAACAAAAAAAAATAAGAAAAAGAAGGAAGAGAAATGGAAAAAATCAGAAACCAGGGATTAGGTTAAATTCAAATAGCTTCACACTGCACACACATGCTGTATTTAAGAGCTTCAATTAAAGAGTGTTAACCCCTAATTGTTAAAGCTATTTGGTAGCTTAGACTAAAATGAAACTATGCTAAGTCGTGTTAGCTTAGCTGCTTCAAATGGTTTGTTTACAAACATGGCGTGTTGTGCTATGTGACGTTAGCACTTCCTGTGACAAGTTGTTGTCACGGTAACCAATGCATGCCAGTGTAATTAACGCAGTTTAATGTCTGTCTATGTTAAACAGTCATAGTTTTAGAACGTGGTGCTTTCAGCCTTCAAGACTTGTTGCATTACATTAGCACTTCAGTGAGTGCTTCTCTAATGCAACAAACTTCTTGCACTTGTTTAAAGAATAAAAAAAACAGGTTTACTGTAAGTTAAAGCCAGTTTAAACATATATGTAGTTATGTTTGACTCACATATGAGTACTAAAGTACAGTATACACCTTTAATTTCACTCAGCGAGTGAAACACAGTAATGACCACCAGGTTGCTCGGCTTATATATATACAGTCAAAGTGTAGATGAATTGCTTCAATCTAATTATAAACTATAAGGCCTTTATGCTGTAGAAAGGGGAGCAGCGCTCACATATACCTTGATATAACTGTACTGAGATTTCTCCTTCAAAGAAACAATTTAAACAATACTGCAATTTGTGATTTCTTCACTAAAGCACATTACATTATGGTACAGTTTGGACATGCCGCTGAGATGAGATTCAGACTTACGCTTTGTCAAGACAGATTTATGCTTTAATACTGAAATTAGGGTTTCTTTGCTAAAATCAGATTAACCTTACACTGATACCATTAAGCATGAAATACATAAAGACTCTACCAATTATAATAGCGGTACCAATTCAAACCCCCACTTTATCTGCATCTAAACAAGCCAGCAAAACAGGGCATCTGAAGTCACGCCCTACTTTAACCTGGGCTATCACGCACACACTTTTAAGTTGCCAGTGTTTAAACTCATAACTATCGTTTTATCACGCCCGCATTCTCTCCACCAAAATCTGTAACGAATCAGCTCACAACAGGAAATATGAATAAATTAACCATAACTAGTTATAATTAACTATTCATATTTTAGATCCACTGTAGATATTTAGCTGACCACTCAGGGTCAACCGTCTTGTCAATTCTAAGAACGTTAATTTCCTGGTTAAAGGAAATAACTTTCTTACTGTACAATTCTATAAGCTTGTAACGTAAATCTGCATGATTATTGACTCCGGTTATAAGCAAACAATGAAAACGTCAAGTGTGATACAAGTAAGACATTATTAACTACATAAACACTTAAACTAGTCTAACATACTACATAAACACATTAAGACGGTCTAACATACACACACACACACAAACACACAGACAGTTGGTATGGAGGGTTAAAGTTTAGCACTAAAGAAATAGACATAAGGAATGACATTTATGGAAACCATTTGCATATTCAGCAGATCTAAACCTGAGGGAAAACGTCAGATTCTTAGTTCAAACAAACCTTGTAAAAAAGGTGTAACTGATACTTAATGCATCAATTAAATCGACTAGTTTGATACTTGCGTATGTCTGAAAAAGCTTCCTGATGCAATCTTAAGGCCCAAGATCTTGCTGAAGTTGGTTGATGGGAAAGAGCTAGTTTGAGTCAGAATCACTCGATGAATGAAAAGGACTAGGCCGGAGCCTGGCACGAGCTTTGGTATCCTGGAGCGTTTCTCACATCTTCATCTTAGCATCTCACTGAACCACCGACAAGGGCGGGTCACATGGAGTGTGGCCTTTTAAAGCCTGCAGAGATTCACGCCTCTCAAGATGGGTTCGTCCAATGAGGAAGGCTGAAATCCCAAGCGGGAGGTTGGAAATACTGGGATTTTTATGACTCTTTGTCTGTAAGCTTGGTATTTTGCATATGTAATTCACTTGAGTGTTGATGAAGAAATTAGTAATGATTCTTAGAACATCAATATGTTGCATAGGTATCAGCATATAATATACACACTTGTTTCGATCATAAGAAGGCGAATTCATAGATACTAGACATGAAATAGGTGAGGTTATATTAACTAGTGGTCTATGATAACATGAATAAAACAGCATACACTCCAACAGACAATATACAAGACAGTAATGGTATACACAAAGACCAAAGGATATGGGTATTCAATCAAATAAAGGTTTTCCTATGAATTAATTATAGAACAGTCCATTTCTCTGGGCATTACGTGTCTTTCTTATGAGGAAAATGAGGGAGTTTATCCCCTGCATTCCTTTTAGGCCATAAACCAGTGATATCATGATTAGTTGTCATGGTGATCAAGGTGGGGGATGGTGTTCAGCCGAAGCCCTGACATCCAGTATATTGAGTGAGGGGACTGTGACGATTTGTTAATCTAATGAATAATTGATTTGTTAAATCAAATAAACATTAGTGTGTCAGATTGGTCGAGACGACATTATCAGGAAGGCTATTCCAGAGTTTGGAGCCAAATGCGAAAAAGCTCTACTTCCTTTAGTGGACTTTGCTATCCTAGGTACTACCAAAAGTCCAGAGTTTGCGACCTTAGGGAGCGTGATGGATTGTATCGTGGTAGAAGACTAGTTAGGTATGCAGGAGCTAACCAATTAAGGGCCTTATACGTAAGTAATAATATTTTGTAACTGATAAGGAACTTAATAGGTAGCCAGTGCAGAGACTGTAAAATTGGGGTAATATGATCTTATTTTCTTGACCTGGTAAGGACTCTGGTTGCTGCATTTTGGACTACCTGTAGCTTTTTTTATTGAGGATGCAGGACAACCACCTAACAGTGCATAAGTTTAAAATAAGTTTAAAAAACATCTGTCTGATTATACTGAAAATGGCAGATCTCATGTTGTTCACAGGCTTGATGTGACCAACAAAGAAAACCTAACTCAGTTATTCAGGTCATTACATGACGATTATGTCAAGACACAACAATCACCATCTGATGACATTTGCTTTTTGCATGTCCGCCTGTTATACTTCATTCATTGCAGCCAAACAAAATATAATATGGAAAAGTCAAGGGTCAAGAGCCCAAATAAAGTAAACACTGACCATTATAATGGTGACTTAAAAAAAATTATTTTCTTCTTCGGTAATTCTGCTTAAGATCAGGTGTCTTTAATAATGGTCAATCATCACTCAATGAATCTCTTGATTACCTCATTAACTTTAAAACTGCTTCATTGTTACTTTTAACACTGTTGTGTGGACGCATATAGACACCCAGCAGTGTTAATTTGACACCAGGTATTTTGCTGTGCCTTGGCTGGTGTGCCGCTCTCTGGGGGCTGCCTGATATTTATGGGGAGGGCGACGCGGTGGGCTAGATCGGTGCAGTTAGAATTTGAAGACATAAGGCTGGAGAGACGGGGGAAGGCCGAAGAACTGATGAAGCTGGCTGAGGAGGTGGTGTTGCTGTGGCCAGGATATACGGGCTGCTGTTAATTGACAAGCTGTGAGGGAGGGGAAAAAGGATAGATTAGTTGGAAGAACGGAAGGTATAGAAGGAGGTGGAAAAGATCCACTGAAAGGAATGATTCCGGGGTTTGCTGCATAAGGGACTTGATTTGGGTTAGTTGGTAGAGAAAAACCAGAAATAGTCGAAGCCGTATTGCTGTTAACGGCTGAAGGAAGGGTAGAGGAATGGATGGTGGGATGAAAGGATGAATGTGTGTTAGGATTTGGGGGAAGTTGTGAGCATAAGGATGAGAAGAAGGATGTAATTATCTGTGATAATTCCAAGGTGGAAGGAGCATTTGCATTGGTGGCATTTGCATTTGGCCGCCACAAGGTGACCCGGATGTTGCTCGCTGAGGCCGTTGATGAGGCTGTGTGGGGATGTCACGAGTGACGATGGGAGGATTCTGTGAGAATGCTGGAAGAGTTGAGGGCTCTGAGTTTACGTTGAGAGAAGTGTTGATAGATGCTGTGTAAAGTTGGAATAATTGTGATTTATTATCAGAGCGGCTGAAGATGATGCCTTTATCCTTAAGAGCACGCTGAAGACGAGCCACGGTCCATTGCTTGATGTTACTCTCTGGTCCGGGAGACTTTCCTTGAGTGCGTTGGCGAGGACTGCCGGTGGATGGATGTTGATGCTGTTGACGAGAAGAGCAATTGCACCAGCTTCCGTGCCTGTGAAGTCAATGACTGGGCTAAGGAATTTGAACAGCGGAACGCAGCCGATGTGGAGATTGACTGCGTGACGATTGTTGAAAAGATTTTCTGGGTGATGGAGAATTGATTCAGAATAAATCATCGTCCGAGTCAGAGGGGTTGATCTGCACCAATATCCATGGTGAGTAAGTCCAACAAGAAACTGTGCACTATGAAGTGCTTATTGAAAACAATCTTATTTATTTGAAGCAAAGTTGCAGAGTGTTCTGTTTGAAATTTCAAATGTGAAAAGCAGATCGAGCGTGGTGTTGCTTCACAATTTGTGGTCAGCAGTTGCACGTTATGTAAGTGGTGATGGGAGAAAAAAGGTATTTTCGATGCTTTGAATTGATTGAACCAA
Source organism: Sinocyclocheilus anophthalmus (assembly GCA_018155175.1). Classification (NCBI taxonomy): domain Eukaryota; kingdom Metazoa; phylum Chordata; class Actinopteri; order Cypriniformes; family Cyprinidae; genus Sinocyclocheilus; species Sinocyclocheilus anophthalmus. Next base: position 93,362 of record JADLZN010005095.1, read on the forward strand.
TTGCCTGGTAAAAAGGTTCGCTGTTTCGCGTAGCTTGAAAGTTTGACACTGTTGATGTTTGCTGGTCAGAGCGGTTTAAATGCAAATAAAAATCAGCTCAAACTTATCTAAAAACACTTTTTTTCAAACCAGTGGCAAATGTTTTGTTGAAAGTGTAATCTATTAAATGCAATTAACAAATTGTACAATACCATTAAATGTTAAGTGTCTATAAACAGAGCTTGGTTCATGAGGCCAATGAGAGACTATTAACTACAACTCCTTTTTTATAGTTCAAATGTGTCATTTAAAAATGTTGACGAAATTAGCCAATTTAACCGAGATCAGGTAAAGCCCATATGGACACTGGTTCATGTATTTATAGAGATCATCCCCTAGTGGCGGATCATTGAAATTTCCAGACATGCTGAACAGTTATAACGCAACAAACCTTTTTATTTTATTTTTTTATTTTTTATTGAAACAGTATCAATTTACACATCAAAATGGGGAACAATAAAATGCATAGGACAAATATACACTTACTAATCACATCTCCAGCATAAATAAATTGGTCCAGCGTGTGTATATATGTCTATCTCTACATACAATAACAATAAACAAAACAAACATTCTTTAAACATTTGAGGGGGTTTCAAGGAGGAAAAATAAATAAATAAAATAAAGGGTTCAAAATCTTACCAGTCTTAAAAGGAAATAGACTCATACATGGTTATATACAATTCCCAGAGGAATTGATTATCTTTGGATAAGTATTTTAAAGATTCTAAGTATTTTTTACATTAATTTTTAAAGCAATTTAAAGAGGGTTTACTGTTATTCCACTTACTTTTGTGTATATGATATTTACCCATTGTAATAATAATGTTTAACATCAATGACATGTTTTTCGAAAGACCATCTGCACAACCAAAACCTGAAACAAATTCAGTGATGGAATATCAGTGTTGATATCAATATTTAGCCAGCTGTTAAGATCCTGCTAGAACTTCAAAGTGACTGGACAAGAAAAAAATAAATGTTCAATTGTTTCAGGCTCTTCTAAACAAAAAAACACAAGGATCAACTTCAAAACGGAATCTTTTCCGTAAAATTTCAGCAGCTGGATACACATTATTAATAATCCTAAACTGAATATCCTTCATTTTAGGTAGAATTGGCCATTTAAGATAATTACAGAATTTGTTTTTAAATATTTTATTTTCAAATTGTTTTAATTTTGAAGGTGTATTGAAGTCTGCAAATAATTTACATTTTAATACATTCCCTGTTACTTTGTTCTTGCATTTTTTTTGTCCCCAATATATACTTCTCCAATCTTTAACTCAGGCAATTTAACGGATACATTTGAATACGTAAGAGTGTTTTGTATTAATTGTTTTAAAGCGAGAGGGATGGCTTTACACAAAGTATTAAACTCTCCAAAAGAACATTGTATCTCCCATTTCTCCATGAATGAGTTATGTTGAATAATTTGATCAGTTAACTAAAAGGATCTACACATATAAAAACATTTTTTTCATACATCTTGTATGAATACTGTCTTTCTCGTATGTAATGGTTCTGTAATTCCACGATGTAGAATGCAACAAAGCCTTGTTTACTGAAATCGTGCAACTTGGGCCGTTTGATACGTACTGCAATTCACTGATCGAAAACAAAAGATAGCAATGGATTCAAGCGTCATAAGCAGTTATTTCAAAAAGCGCTCATCACTATGTGCAGAGAGCAAAAAAGATTGGGGGGGGGGTTTACCAAAAAAAAAGGGATTCTGAAATACTCACAATCTTTTAAGATAAAAGTAGAAAGCCTATTAGATAAATAGTTTTTAGACTTGCAGAGAAATGTTAATTGGCACATGAATTTTCATCTAAAAGATTTTCTACGTTTAGATTCGACGGGTAGACTATAAATCATCACACAGGGGGTGATATAGGGAGGTTGGTGTTCCACATCGCAGGTTAACACTCTGAATGGTGATACACTATATATATATATATTGTTTTTGTTTTAGTAGGCATCCAAGCAAAAGAGTTAAAAAAAATTGTTTTATTATTATTATTTGGCATATGCTGTGATGACCAACTTCCCGGCAGCAACAGAGTTGGACTTAAGGAATGCAGTTGGGGAGCATTTTAAACAAGAAATAAAACCAAAAATTAATAATTTCCTTTAAGTTCACTGTTGGTTGTTTTTTTTTTTTTTTTTAGTGTTTTATTTGTTCAATAAGTTAAAACAGAAAAGGGAGACTATATTTTTTGTTGTTCATTTATGTTTAATGTTAAGGGTGATAGCATGCTCTGGATTTGTCTTAGATTTTTTTATTAAGTTATTAAAATATATATATTTTTTAATTTTTTCTGATTTTTATTATCTTAAGTTAATTTTTTTTTTTATCATAATATTTATATTTAAGTGTATTGTATTTATACAATTTTATTTTGTCATTAATTATTTTGTATTTTTATAATTTTGTATTGTCTTAAGTTGTCCAAATTGTTAAACATGTTATTTTGCTTAATAAAAGCTGTACATTTAATCTGTTTTGAATGGATTGCCATTTTGTTGTCTATTAGATGTGTATATGTAGTTGTTTAATAGCGGTCTAATTGATGACTAGTCTGTTCTTGGGCTATGATTAGACGTCTATTACATGTTCACTGACAGCCCAAATTGAGCCTTGTTTTAGCCTAGACGTCTGGGCTGTGTTTAGACGGCTAGACGTCTTTTAAACGCAAAATTGCTTGCCGGGAACTCTCGACAGAAGAGGGCGTGATTTCATTAAAAACAGACAACAGGCGGCTTCGACCACAGTCCAGTTGTCCTGAATCAGCTAATAGGACGCCGCCTTAAAACGCATGTTTCCCGGCCACCTTCCGTCCTGCGCCCTCATTCACGCTGCGCAAGGCTGGAGCTCATCCCGTCAACGCTCTGCTAATTAGCTGATGGCCTCCGTGGGCTAACAAAAGACTTTACGATTGCAGAATAGCGCTTTTTCCTCCACTTGTGATGGTGTTAGGTGTGAGAGTGATTCTGGTGTTGACGTTTGCACACTGACAAGCTGAAATGGAAACTGTCCGGGATAGAGGTGCTGATGCTGGAACGCGTAACGTTACTGACCCATCGCCACCTGCGCACCTGTGCTTTCTTCACCGGATAGCCTTATGCCAAGGACGATGCCGAACAGGTATTGCATGTTTTCTGGGTAGTAAATCACGTCCACGAACAATTATCCTTAGAGGAGACAAAGTACCATTACATGCAGGCCTAACCTTATAATCAACACGTTTTGAATTTCAGCAGTTTTCTTAACATATATATAGACAACAAAATATGACAATGCTTTATTTAAATGCAGCCAAAATGATCATACATCAAAATGAATCAAGTAGTTACTGTTCTCCCCATAAGCAACATCCAGATAATTATATCCTACATTATACATAGGCTACATAAAATTATAAATATACAACTACATACACCAGATTTCCACCTATATAACATGAAATCTCATAGGCTTTGGCAAAATATGTTGGCTATTATAATTTTCAAGTGAAACAGTCATTTATTGGCAGCAGTTTCACCCGTTTCAGTTTCAGTATGATTTGAATACATTACTACAAACTAAGCAGGTTTTATTTATAAATAAATATTGATTCTAATATTTTTTGCTGTAATGTATTCCAAGGTTCAGTTCGGTGATGTTCAGAGAACAACTGACATTAATAAAAGAAAAGACTAACGAATGGAAGCAGATGAGCGAGACTACTTTAAATAACTGGATTAAAACATTCATATATTTTTTAGTTTGGTGATTTCACAGCAAGAAATATTGAGTTACCAATTACCAAACCCAAATATATGGAATTAAACTGCAACATATAAATGCATATTACATAATACATTTCCATATATGGGAAACTAGTGCTTATATTTTTTAGTATACTGCAATATGTGCATTGACCATGTATGGCTATGTATTGATACAAATAAACATATTTAGAAATGAAGACATATAACTATATATATATATACATACATGTGTGTGTGTTTGTAAGGGTATTTTTGTGTACATATTTTATATTTATTGGCTACATATAGTGCACATACATGTTCCCATATAAATGTGAATCTATGTGCACGTAGCCTACTCACATTCTCGGAATGAGTTACAGCAGATTTCTAGTTCCCAGCATGCTTTGCTTCTGACTCTTAAAAGCGAGTAAATGTTCAAATGAAATATTATGTGTTTTTGCTCAGTGTTAACATAGGTGGAGATCTGTTTAGTGTTTAATGTTCTATTATTTTGGAATTTAAAAGGTTTCTGGTATGTCTGAGTTCTTAGAGTTGCCGTTGTGCTGAAGAGTAGAGCCTGCGATTAGTTTGACGATCGAACACCATTATGTTTATATGGCATTTCATTAAAAATGTAGTGTTTGTGCACTCTTTAGCAATGTGATACTTTATTTGCTAAATATTTTTTGTACTTGCTGGTGTGCTTATAACAGTAACACAATAAATTTTTTTTTTAAATTTACCATTAAATAATTTGTTATATTCATATATAAGGAAGTATTTTTTTTGCGTGAGAGAATATGTTGCTTATAAATATGTGGAAATATGTTTTTGCTCAGTAAGGCACTATTCAACTTGCTTTTTATGAAACAAATGCAGTTATATCACTAACAAGGTGAACAGATAATGTCTCTCAAAGTGGTCTTAAACATCTTAGACATCAATACTTGGACATCAACACTTATATAAACCTACAACAATGGCGACAATCAGCAAAACATTCAAATAAAATGTTCAACTCTGAACATAACTAAACAAGCTACTCAAATGTCACAACAAAAGAAGAAAATAAGACAATTCAAATGCATAATTTTTTCATACTGGGAGCCATAGTTTAGTTTAGTACTATGCTGGCACCCAATATGCATTTCCGCATGAAGCTTGTTATTGATTAATTCAGCTCTTAATTCATTTAATTATCTAATTAACTGCAACACTGCTTGAGTGTTACTTTTTGTGTGTGGACACATATGAACAGTGTTATGAGTGGTGTTAATTTAACAGTGAGGATATTAATGTGCATGATACAGTGGGTATAGAAAAGAATCATCCCCCTTTAAAATAATACAATTTTGTTGCTTTGCAGTCTGAAATTAGACATACCGTTTTTATCATTCCAGCTTATTTATAACATCCAAGTGAAAGATATCACACCATGATATAAAATAATAATAAAAAATACAGAATTCCTGGGTTGGAAAAAGGATCACCCCGTCCTAAAAATGACTTGTAAATCAAGTGTGGCTAATCATCTTCTTGATGGCACACAACACCATCTGACTTTCATCTGTGATCAGCTGTGGTCATTTTGATTAACTCAGCATGAAAAGAGCTTTCCAGGAGCATGTCAGGCCTTGGTAGTACAACTGATTCAGTTTCTCTCTCTAGAACTAGAGAGCTTCCAGCCTTCCCTCCTGGTCTTTCACAATCCTTTGGGAGCGACTTCTGATCCAGGAAGTCTGTGTTGAAACCAAATACTTCCCGTCTTTACTGGAATAGACTTCACTGTGCTTCTAGTCGTTGATAAAGCCTTTGAATTTTTTTGCATCCATCTCCTGACTTGTGCCTGTCCACAGCTTTATCCCAGAGATCTTTTGACAGTGTCTTGCCACCCATAGTTAATTGTTTAATTGTTTGTTTCAGTTTGGTTCGTCTTCATTTCAGGCTGGAAAGCAACAAAATGTGATTATTTTAAAGGGTGTGATCCTTTTCTATACCCACTGTAAGTACTCTTAGCATTATTTTGGGATGATCTGGTGCATCTTGATATGTAAAGGCAGTCTCTGTATCATTTAGAGCAGTGGTTGCAACTGGGTGATGTGGCGTACCCCTGGGGGGACGTGAGAGACGGTGAGGGTATGCAATAAAATTCTGATTTTTGCATTCATTTAATATACCCCAACTTAAGCAAAATTAAACTACGCATTTCTGACAAGCAAATAGCCGCTTCTATGTAAAAAACAGGAAAATGGGGGTCCCGTAAACGGTCAGATACATGATATCCAATCAGCTTACCTCATGTTTTGCTGTTAAAACTGACTGCATCCACACAAGCAGCGTGCGTATGGATGCCCTCAGATTATGCTGCTTTAGCAAATCGCGCTGCTTTTCAATGTATCTTTAAGTAGATCTTCACTTAATAGCATGGAGAGCAAATATTGACATGCACTGTACATTGAGATCGATTTAAACTCCCTTCGATACAGACACACTCTGTGCGTGTTACTGTTTTCATGTTTAAATACGACAAGTAATGCAAATTTTCCCTTAATATGAAAAAAAAAAAAGACCAACGATGGCAAATGTGCCATTAATTTTTTACAACAGTTCAACAAAAAAAGGTAATATTAAGTGAACGATTTACATTTTAAATGTAGCCTACATTTTGAACAGAATATTGTCATGTTTGTTCTATTTTGCAACGAAATAATTGTTCCAACGAAATCTGTATCATCTGGTGTGCATCTCCAAGCATGTGGTGTTTAGTTAGTGAATGAATCTGTGGCTTTGAACGATTTGGAGAGTCAGTTATTAATAACCCATTCATAACTACAGCATTTTGCTGCTTTACTGAATGAATGCATGAATACGAATGAATGAATGAATGAATCAATGATTAATCAATGAAAAAATTTTTTTTGAGAAGCGACACCTGTCTCATTAAGACAGCGACTTGCCGCCACCTATTGGCCGTTTTATTTTTAAATCTACAAGCATCACTTCGATATGCCATCATTTTATTGCTTTATTTATTATGTTAATAATACACTTAATGGAATTTTAAGAATATGACATAAAACATGACATACAATCAGAGGCGTTGTTGTTTACAACAAACATTTGTACACTGCTGAATTAAAAGCTTGAAGAAGCAGCTTACACGTTCTGCTTATAACTCATTTGAGTGAACATTGTGAAAATGTTTCTCTTTGGTTTATTAACTAACATCCAACTTTTACAGAACAGAAAAAAATCATATTAAACAAATATACATAATGCTTAAATATTGAAAAAAATAATACTTGTATTTGCTCAGGCTTTAAGACATGAACACTTATCATATGATCCTCAACAGTGGTGACAATAACTATTCATGCTGCAGTGCATGATGGGAGTTTTTACTATGTGTTACCCCCATGCAGTGCAGCATGAAGCCTTTGTTGATTGTCACATTGTGAAGTCAATAGGGTGGTTCTTATGTCTGTGTGTGTCGACACAACACTGGAGTTCACAAAATAAAAAATATATATATTCTACATTAAATCCTCAATATAATTACTTGAGTAACACTTTCATTGAATGCTGTAGTTTAACAAGGTTGATTAATCAAAATCTAAGCATACATTAAAAAACTAAATAATCTAGCTCGGATGTAAACAGGTTGGTCCCTGATGATTATTTCATCATTTGTAATTAGTTAATAGCTGCTCACTGCACAGCACTGATCTCACTGCTTTTCAACACCACATGCATTACCACAAAGAGAGCTCTAACGCAAGCGCTAAAGGTCAAGAGCGCAACTAAAGCAAACCCGACAGAAAGGTGTTTTCGTGTTTTTTGTCTTGTGAGTCGCAGGGTTTTTGTATGCATTCGTCGCGTCTATTTGTTTCTAAGCGCGCATATAGTCGTGATTTTCTGCTCGATGTCGGCAGAACCACATTTTTAGAGTTAAACTCTGCGCACGCCGAAGAGCTGCGGGATCTCGGTCTGCTCCGGAGGCCCACACCATCACCGACCCCCACTGCTGCATCTCGCCCACAGCGTAGGCGCCACAAGCGGCGCGAGAGGAAGCAGAAGAGGGGTAAGCACGGAGGTATCCGGGCTAGGCTAACGGCTAACCCACACAAGCCGGCTATCCCCACCATCGTACTGGCTAACGTACGCTCTTTGGACAATAAACTGGACTACATCTGACTACTACGCTCAACTCAGAGGACTGTAAGAGACTGTTGTGTTTTTGTGTTCACGGAAACATGGCTCAACAACAGCGTTCCGGACTGCGCTATTCATCTCGATCAGCTGACATGCTATCGAGCGGACAGAGTTCTCGTCGAGGGAGGTAAGACCCGCGGCGGCGGGCTTTGTGTTTACATCAATGATGCGTGGTGCCGCGATGCTGTTGTGGTCTGCAATCACTGCTCACCCCTGGTGGAGTTTATTAAGTGACGGCCGTTCTATCTACCGAGGGAATGTACAGCCATACTGCTTGTTGCTGTATACATCCCTCCCAGCTCCAACAACAGCAACAGGAGCGAGGCACTAAATGAACTGTACCAGCACATCAGTGAGCAGCAGACAGCCCACCCTGATGCTTTTCTCATCTTGGCTGGGGATTTCATTCATGCAGACCTAAAGAGTGTGTTCCCAAAAATACACCAACACCTAGACTTTCATACACGGGAACAACACTCTGGACTTTGTTTACCCCACACAGAGAGGAGCTTACAAGGCCCTACCCCTCCCCCACCTTGGTGCCTCAGAGCATATCACTGTCATGCTAATGCCTGCATATAGACCGCTCGTTAAAGTCACCAAACCATTTCATAAACAGATACAAGTGTGGCCGAAAGGGTCGTCAGAGGCTCTTCAAGACTGTTTTAACACCACTGACTGGAATATGTTTAAGCAGGCTGCCACATACAATAACACCACAGACCTCCAGGAGTACTCAGAGACTGTCACTGCCTACATCACCAAGTGCATTGATGATGTAACAGTCACAAAGACCATCACTGTCCGGGCCAACCAGAAGCCGTGGCTAACAGGGGAGGTCTACGGACTCCTGAAGACATGGAACGCTGCCTTCAGAGCTGGAGATTAGGTGGGCTTGAAGACAGCTAGGGCCACCCTTTCCCGCGGCATCAGAGAGGCTAAAAGACTGTACTCCAGGAGGAATAGCCCATCATTTCAGCGACAGCAGAGACACTCGGAGCCTGTGGCAGGGGATACAGACCATTACGGACTACAAGCCCCCACCACGCACCTGTGACAGCACCATCTCTCTGCTGAACGAACTGAACATCTTCTTCGCTCGCTTTGAGGCACAAAACAGCACCACTGCACAGAAGACCCCACCTCCTCCCGGCAACCAGGTGATGACGCTGTCCCCGGACAGCGTGATGAGATCCCTCAGCAGGATCAACGCACACAAAGCTCCGGGTCCTGACAACATTCCTGGGCGTGTACTGAGAGACTGTGCAGTGGAACTCACTGATGTCTTCACAGATATTTTCAACATCTCGCTAAGCCAGGCTGTTGACATGCTTCAAAGCTACCACCATAATTCCAGTTCTGAAGAAGTCGTCTCCATCCTGCTTCAATGACTACCGTCCAATTGCACTTACCCCCATCCTCATGAAGTGCTTTGAACGGCTAGTCATGCACCACATCAAGTCTGCCCTCCCACCGCTCCTTGGACCCCTTCCAGTTTGCATTTCGGTCCAAACGCTCGACCGATGACGCAATCGCCACTACCCTCCACTCAGCATTCACACATCTGGACAAAAAAGACTCCTATGTCAGAATGCTGTTCATAGATTTCAGTTCAGCATTCAACACAATCATCTCTCAACAGCTCATTCACAAACTGGTCAGGCTGGGGCTCAACACTTCGCTGTGCACCTGGCTGTTGGACTTCCTGACTGGAAGACCTCAGGCAGTTCGGGTCGGCGGCAACACATCCAGCACCATCACACTGAACATTGGGGCCCCCCAAGGATGTGTGCTGAACCTCTTCCTCTTCACTCTGCTGACACACGACTGAACACCGTCACAAAACTCCAACCTTTTTATTAAGTTTGCGGATGACACGACTTTAGTGGGTCTCATTAGCAATAGAGATGAGACAAACTACAGGAGCGATGTGAGCCGCCTGGCCGGGTGGTGCAGAGACAACAATCTCTCTCTGAATGTGGAAAAGACGAAGGAGATTGTTGTTGACTTCGAGAGTGCGCACTCAGCATGCTCCTCTGACCGTCAATGGTGTGACTGTGGGGAGGGTGAGCAGCACCAAGTTCCTGGGTTTGCACATCACAGAGGATCTCTCCTGGGCTGAAAACACCACAGCACTGGCCAAGAAAGCACAGCAGCGTCTCTACTTCCTCCGCAAACTTAGAAGAGCCAGAGCCCCGGCCCCCATAATGTGCACCTTCTACAGAGGCACCATCGAGAGCATCCTGACCAGCTCCATCACTGTGTGGTATGGCCGCCACACATGTGTGGACACTTCAGCGCATAGTGAGAGTAGCTGAGAAGATTGTTGGTGCCTCTCTCCCCTCCCTTCATGACATCTACAACACCCGTCTCACCCGAAAAGCCCTCAGCATTGCAGGTGATCCCACCCACCCGAAACACAGCTTCTTCAGTCTGCTGCCATCTGGGAGGAGACTGTGGAGTCTCCAGGCCAGGACCAGCATACTGAAGGACAGCTTCATCCATCAGGCTGTCAGGGAGCTGAACTCCCTCCCGACCTTGCCCTTCCTCCCCTCTTTTGCCTCATGCACCACTGAACTCTGACCCTCTAACTGACTCTCCCACTCCCCCCTCCCAAATACACTCACACACTGTCACTTTAAACAGTCTGAATAAGCTCTTTTGCACTAAAAAATTTTTTTTGCACTACAATCATTATATCCGCACTGTTTGTTTATTTCACTGGTTTGCACTCTATCTGCCATATGCCTTGTGCTTTATATATATATTTTTACATTTTACCTTATTTGTATCGTTGTATTTTGTATTTTGTATTTAATCTGTATTTATGTTATCTGTATGCACCCAAGGGTCTGAGAGTAACGCAATTTCAATTCTCTGTTTGTATGTGCGGTACATGTGGAAGAATTGACAATAAAACAGACTTGACTTGACTTCATCACGAATGCACAATTCATCATTTAATTAGTTACTTAATTATCTCTTTAACTTTAACTCTTTGAGGACTTGGGATTTGACTCGAGACTGGTTTGTGACTTGAAAGGAATGACTTGGTTCCTCCTCTGGTGAAATCAGCTGCTGAGTTCATGGGTGGAATAAACATATGGCAGGACTTTTACTTTCTGACCCCTGGATTGTCCGCCTCTGCATACAATTAATAAGGATAGAAAATATTTGCCTTTATAAAGGCATAAAAATGCACCTGTAAATCAATTTAAGGGTGCAAATATTGTCCTTTAATAGAAAAAGTGTGACTGCGGTCTACGTGGAAGAGAGGGGGTACGCAGAAGAATGTTAAATGCCCCAGGGGGTACGCCCCCCCCCCCCGGCCCCCCCGCTGTAAAAAGTTTGAGAACCACTGATTTAGAGAGTCCTTTGAAAAGGATTTAAGTCCCATGTTCAAGTCCACTGTTGATCCCGTGTTGATAGTCCACTGTAGACATTCTACTGACTATGTCATCTACCGGTCTGCTTAAAGGGATAGTTTATCCAGAAAATGGAAATGTTATGTTAATTTACTCACCCTTAGACCATCTAAGATGTAGGTGACTTTTTTTTAGTAGAACAGTAAAGAAGATTTTTAGCTGAAACCATGGTCCTTAGTGATTCATAAAATGTAAGTCAGCAGCTTCTAGCACTTGAGAGTCAGAAAAGCATATACAGGCCAGACAAAATTAATACCCATGGCTCATGATGATATTTTGAGGCCTTTTAAAGTGAAATGATCGGTCTGTGCAACAAACGAAACATTATTTACAACATTGTTACTGTCCCTGTAATATCTGCTAACACTTTATTTTAATGGTCCCCCAACAGACATTACTGTCTATAAATAACTTTGGAAGTACATGTCAACTTATTCTGCTAATCCTAAACCCAACCCTAACTTAACAGTTTTCTAATATTCTAATAAGACTTAGTTGACATGTTGTTGCAAATTAATGAGAGTTAGTTGACATGTAGTTGCAAAGTTATTTATAGTGAGTAGGGGTGAAACAATTAATCGACATGAACAACAACATATATTTTTGCTGCTGAATAGTCCGTTGATCTCATACGACCTAATGTAAGAGCTTTCAACCAATTAAAAAATGTAAAACAATTACATTGAACAATTTAAAATAATTACACAGTTAATCATTGTAGAAGGTGAATTAAGTTGTAAAGTTAAGTGAGCACATAATAAAAAAAAAACATCTTTATTTAGATTTCTAAATGAGCACTTTGATATTTGCAATATGTGTCCCAAGGGTATCTACTGCATTTGCTTCTTTTGCCTCGGATGTATATATACCACTGTATCAAAAATGTGTGGAAATTCATGGGAGATACACTGTGGCTGTAGTGATACAGTAAGCAGTTCAATGTCTTTTGTGTGCACACTCTTTCTCGCAATAACCAACGCTGTCTCACGGCCAATTTGTACGTATTTTACAAGGTGGCAAATTCGTACGCCATTTGGTACTGACCATCCCTCGTAGATTTTGGACCTGATTCTGTGATGGTTAAGTTTCGGGGCGGGGTTTAGGTGTGGTCCTTCTTACAAGTTCCTACCATTTGCCACCTCGTAATATAGTACGTTTTTCACAATTCATATGAATTCCGTACGAGTGAGGTCTCAAAAAATTACTGTACGAACAGGGGTGGCGCCACGGAATTTGAATGCAGGTGGCGAGGGCGCAGATCTTTGCATGGGGAGCTGGGCCATTACTAATAATAGCCTAGTAAATATAACCAAAACAGGTTATTATTTTTTTTATATGAATAATAAAATAAATATAAGGAAAACTTGCCCACTCTATTTTATTTATATTTTATTAGTCACTACGTGATTATTTGCCTCATCACAATTTAATAAAATTGTTCATTTTATGAAACTACGTAGATCAGTCAGTTCCCAAAGATTTTTTGCATAAGCCTAGACATTCACTGAACAAGAATTTCACACCAAGTATTTATGCGGAGGTTGGGAGCTAAAATATTAGCATGCTTATGGAGGCCCCCGCGTGGTCTCTTGCATTTTTTCCTGCGGAAAGAGCTTAAAATACTCTGTTATTTTTGGTCATACAGATAAGACTAATAGGCTACATCATTTGCTTTTATTATGCTTTTATTTGTGTACACAGTACACTCACAATAACACGTTATGCTTTTGTAAAATAGAGAAAATAAACCGTCTGCTGTCCCAATCTCCGTGAAACTGACACATCACAAGAATCGGCCACTTGCCTCACAGGCATAAGAAAGAACCTATAGAAAGCTTGAAATGTCTTCTATTAAACGAACCAATTCAAATAAAAAACAAATCAAAAACAGTTTAGCATAGATATATACCAGTGGTGGGCCGTCAGGGCAAGCAAAGCCTTCTCTGCTGGCCTAAACACTATCAGAATCACTGATTTAGTTTTAATATATTTTTCCATGAATGTGTATTAAATTATTTCCAATAGTCTATTCTCTTCTGTTCATAGCTTTTCTCTTGGTTGCGCTGCTTCCAGCAGTGTATGTTTATATTAGAGCTTTTATCCAATCATATTTCAGCAATCGTGTGTGCAGGGTCAAAAAAGAAATTCTGCCTTATGCCTTCAAATCACAGTGCAGGCAAGGCTCTGTATCTGAAATCAATGGCAATAAAACCGTTGCTTTAACCAATCAGATTTTGAGTTGGCAGTACCAGGGCCATCTAGCTGGCTAACGAGAACGTCAGCATTTTCTCGTCCTTTGATTGGATGGTCAGCGTACTAGCTAGCAAACAGCATCACTGTAAATCATTTTATTAAAACTTAGTAAAACTTTTATTACTGTTTCTCAGGTTTAGATTTTCAGTGCATTTTGAAAAAAATATTTGCCTACTATATTTAGTAATTCTAAAAACAGTAGTCTTAATGACTGCAAAAAACAACCACACACCTCGGCACCGGCTCTGTGAAAGACTCGTGAAGATGAAAAATCACTAGAGTATGGTAGGTTAAATTTCATTTTTGACTATTTTATTGCTTTATGCGTTGTATTCTGATGTTATTTGCGCAATATAAAGCCAGGTTTAATTTTCCGTAAGAATATCTCAGTTTCCCCGAGTGGAGCTGTATTAACCGGTCTTTTCCTCCGAGGCAGACCAGCGGAGAGATGAGAGTCACAGAGGTACGTTAAAACACATCTATACACTTTTCTTCATCGTCTTGTATGAATTATTTTAATGTTACTTGCTCACTTTCCTAGTAAAGCTGTTCTAACCAGTATTTTCCTCCCGCAGTGCGTTTGCAGACCTGCGGGGAGACTCGTGAAGACGAAATAAAGCAATAAGAGAACATTAAATTGTTAGCTCAACTTTAAAACACATGTAATCACCTTATTTATTTTATACCAATGCTATCTGTAAGGTAAAAACGCGTTTGGGTGAATAAATGTCTGTAAAAACATCAGATGGACTGTATTTGTGTTATTTTGTTAGGTTAATGCTTCAGCTACAGATGATGTGTTGCGCAATTGTTAATTGGGTTTCTTTCTTTAGTAATGGCATTCATTCTCACTACATAAGATACCTATCTGTTATGTAGTGCCCTGTTATACTGCATTACTGTGTAATATTTATGGTTTCTATAGACGTGCACTCATTATGATGGTATGAAGAGATGGCGTAATCATGTAGGACCCACTGAAGGCTGGTGTAAAATTGGCACCGCCCACCACTGAATAAATCATTAAAAAAACGCATTTAGAATCATACTTTTGCCGTGCATTTTGGCCCAGCTTTATGCGTTGTTAAGCATGACTAGGCTATATTACACTAGGCCTACTGTATCCGGGCTATACAAAAGCAGTGTTAAGGTCGCTGGGCTATATTGTAGCATAGCACAAAAATACATTGAGGGGTCAAAATTATCGATTTTTCATTTTATGACAAAAATCGTTAGGATATTAATTAAAGATCATGTTTCATGAATATATTTTGTAAATTTCCTACAGTAACTATATCAAAACTTCATTTTTGATTAGCAATATGCATCGCTAGGACTTCATTTGGACGACTTTAAAGGTGATTCTCTCAATATTTAGATTTTTTTGCACCCTCACTTTCCAGATTTTCAAATAGTTGTATCTCATCCAAATATTTTCTTATTCTAACAAACCATACATCAATGGACAGCTTATTTATACAGCTTTCAGAAACATCATATTATAGATGGTTTAGTAGCATTATATGAATAACTTTTTTAATAGAAACGTGGTGACTAGTTGACTATGAAAAATCTTAGTTGGGGCAGGGCCTAATTACATGCATTTTAAAAATGGAGCGTGACTGTGCCATGACATTACGAAAAGTGCGACAGCTGCAAATCACGTCGTTATTGCATTGCACGAGTTATGCATGCGTAATGAGTCAAATGTTTTTATTTCATTTTTTTGTTTTTATATTAAACTTATTTATTAAATATAACATGCTACAGCTTGTTTTTGCTTTCAGGAAAAAATGTGTGGGGGTGCTATGGGGGTGCTTTGGACTTTCTTGGGGGTGCTTAAACACCTGCTAGCCCCTCCTTAGCGCCGCCCATGTGTACGAATTGTCGTGAGATTGGGTTGCAATAACAGATCTGCACCATTCCTGATTAATATAGAGACCAATGCCTCCTCCTTGGTTTTTCCGTGTAACTGCTGAACATTTGATTGGATCGGTACATAGAGGAGTGCCGAACCCATCAATAAGAACAGAATTATCAGGGTCACATTTTTAGTCATGTCTCAGTAAAAGCTCAAATAGAAGCATCCTTATAAGCATGTTGAATACGTACCATTGCCTGCAGGTCATCAATCTTGTTCCTAAGCAATTGGACATTTGGTATGATAATAATCAGAAGTGGAGTCCAGTTAAGCCATAGTGTTCTCAGCCTCATACTCACCCATCCCTTCTTCCCTCTCTTCCGAATTTTCCAAGAGTTGTAATTCAGACTAGTGGAAGATCCATTGTTATGAACACCGTTTCCACACAGTGGACTTTGGTCCATGAGGTAACGAAACATTGCAAGGACGGTGTTGCTGGAGGAGGATCTCTCTGCCATACTGGAGCATCATTGTTTGTTTGATAGGTGAAGAATTTGGACACAGCGAAGTGAGAGAAAAGAGTTTATTACGTTTTAAATATAGATATTTTTCTTACTAAAACTCATGGATTCGTTACAGGGGGCCTTTATTCATCCCCCGTAGCTGTCTGCGGCACGTTTTATTATGAATACGCAAGCTTTATTTTTGACGACTTGTGGACTGTTCAACTGAAACACCCACTGACTGCTATTAAACAGCTTGAAAGATCAAATAATTTTTAATATAACTCCGACTGGATTCGTCTGAAAGAGTAAAGTCATATACACCTAGGATGCCTCGAGGGTAAGTAAAACACAAGCTAATTTTTATTTTTAGGTGAACTAACCCTTTAAGGCCTTTGTAGACAAACAGGAACTCCATGTCCCTATTCAAAATCTGTGGCGTGATCTGAATTTAGAGGGCCATTCACTACATTTCACATTTTTTTCCTATGGGTGGTTTTGCTTCTCTCTAATTCTAACGCTTTGCTCTTGTGCTTGTATTAAAAGTCCTGAGTGCTGGGGCATGCTGAGCTCAAACGCCAATAAAGCTGAGATGTATGATGTTAAAAAAAATTCCAGTAGTTTTTGAGATGCGTGTTCTGGTTTCTGGACACGCTAATGTCTTGCTCCACCGTGCCCCATGTTGCATGTCTGCACTTAACTGAATGATGCTGTATAAACCTGAATGTATATATTAATTGATATAAATATGCCATATTTACTCTGCACTGGACTGGTGAATCAATATCTGGCTGGGAATGGGAACATGAATCATTGTTTACATTTTAAGGACCTGGGGGTGGGGGGCGGGGGGCTTGGAATGAATTGTAATTGTAAAATTGTATCAGTATGTGTGTGTAAGAGCAGTTCCTATATTTAAAATTAATTGTATGAAGTTTTATTTGTATATATGTATGAGGTTTCAATGCAGAATTAATTCAGAGAAACTATGTGATAATTTATTGCTCTCATTCTATAAAACGTGTTCTTGCTGTTGGAAAGTTGTTTTTATATATTTCTGAGTGGGCTGTGTGTTTCTCTATTTTGGTGTGTGTGTGTGTACAGTATGAATGTGTGTGTTGTGTGCATCCAAGTATGAAATCATGGTTAATGACAGATTATTATATTAAGCATACAAAATTGTTTTATTTGTTTTCAAATGTTATATTTTATATGGTCTCAGCAATGCATTGAAATAACCACTCAAGAACTAATGCACATTACACATTGTATAATTAGGACTACTGATATCAATC
>JADLZN010005096.1:0-38640 GCA_018155175.1 Sinocyclocheilus anophthalmus
TTTTCGCTCATGCTAGGCCGCTGTGTTTTTCGTTGTGAAAGCGAAACTACTTTGGTCTTCCAAAAGAGGACACGACTACAAATTTTGTTGTATTTACAACACTGTTCCAGTACAGTTTAACCCAAATATCCAGATGTATGCAGCACATTTTATGGAGGACAAGGACTGTTTCCTGATCCTGGTAGAGTAACGTTAGACTAAAACTGCCGGCAGGATTATCTGACTCAATGTAATTCACGTTTTCATTTGAAAGATTTGCCACTGATGATTCAAACGCGAGTTTGTAGATTAGCACTTGTTGTTTGTCATCTCTGATCACAAATGCAGACATGGTTTTTATGTTTACGCGGCGTGATGCAACGTGTAAAAAGACAGTATATTTCATTATAATCTGTAATTATGTCCCCCTGGATGCAACAAATGCCTCGTTTGTAATGGGTTTTAATGTTTTGTCTCGTCGCTTCGGCCGGACAGGGCATCACAGTATGGTATGGGGCTTAACATTTCCGTCACACGCTTTAGGTTTTCGGCCAATCACAACGCACTGGATAATTGGCCAATCACAGTACACCTCGCTTTTTCAGAATGATGTGCTTTGTAAAAATCGATGCGTTTCAGTAAAGGCGGGGCATAGAAGAGAAACAATAATCTACAGTATGTGGAAAAAAATTAGTTTTTTGAACCTTAAACCGAATAAACACATTTCATAACACCAAATACACAAAATAAATGTTCTTTTTAGCAACATCAAATTACCCCTTTAAAGAAAACAGGCTGACCGTGTGGTAATGAGCACACTGCTACCCCTAAAAGAGGATGCAGCCCGGAAATGGTATTTCGTATTGCTTGGCGGGAAAGTATGCTATCCTACAGAAAAGCATTAAAAACTGCAAGATCTGATTACTTTTCGTCTCTTTTAGATGAAAATAAACATAACCCCAAGTATTTTTTCAATACAGTGGCTAAATTAACGAAAATAAAGCATTTCCCACAGCCCAAGCAGTATGACTTTTATTAACACTTTTACTATCCAAGAATGATACTATTGGATATAAAATTTAACCATTGCATCTGTCATCTACAGTATCGCATCAGTAGTTTTTTCAGGATTTTTAGGCTGTATTAATTAGGACAACCGGAACTGGGAACACTTCCAATAACACATGATGTACTTGCTTTAATAAAAAAACATCGTTAGAAGAATGGCATCTACGCTAATTTTAGTCTCTTTCATTCTTATTCTGAGATCACTGTAGCCACCATATCAGTCCGTACCAGATCCGATGCACTCTGCTCACCCGGATCCAGTACATAGCCAGCATTGGGAATCAGCACCAGAGATACCGTCACAGCCCTGACGGTCAGCGGAGACCATGACCACTAGATCGCCCCAGAGAAGCTCCCCGAAAACCTGTCCCTCCTCGACGCCACCGGGGAGCAAGACACAAGCACCAATGATCTCTGCACAATTGTGACTGCGCACCGGAATTACTGCTGGTTGTCTGGTCAGAGGAGTAACTGGCCCCCCGACTGAGCCTGGTTCTCCCAAGGTTTTTTCTCCATTCTGTCACCAATGTAGTTTTGGTTCCTTGCCACTGTCACCTCTGGCTTGCTTAGTTGGGGACACTTAATATCCAGCGATATAGTCGATTTGATTGCACAGATACTATTTAAACTTGTAGCGTCTGGACCAATCAAACACACAATATATATTTTGTTAGATATATTTAACAAATACTCTGTAACACCCCTCAGTTAACCAGCCATATGAGTACCTACGGAACCCTTCCCCCCGAAATGCGTCACACCCCAGGAAGCCGAACAGGCCCCAGGTTCCATGGCAACCAACGCTGATATCGCTGGGTTTATTGGCCAAAGGAATGCAAAGCAGGGAAAATCCCTGCATGTCCCAGAGCAAGAGGCACAAATGCACAGTAGAAACTTTTTTACTAATTAATTCATAGGAAAACCTTCTTTTAATGAACAGTGTTATCCTCCGTTCATGGTTTATTTTTCTTTGATAGTTTTTAGACTAGTTTAGGCCATGCTTATTAGGGAACCCCTTCCTGTCATCCTTTCACTATAGACTCCTACTGTTTAGTACTAGAATTCGCCTTCTTATGATCGAACACGCGTGAATATTATATTTTGGTAACATCTTTCATTATATTAGGGTCCTGAGAACTTTTAGTAGTTTCAATTCAAGTCCATTTGCAAATTACCATGCTTAGAGACACAGGGTCGTGACAAACCCTCCAGCAATTGCCACACCTCCCGCCTTGGAATTTCCTCTTTACCTCATTGGAACCCCATCTTTATAGGCTGGAGCTCTTCTCCGACCTTAAAGCCCCGCTCCAGGGACCCCCCGTTGGTGTTTGTTGATTCTGATAAGGTGGTTAGAAAAACGCTCACCGGAAACCCTAAGCTCACGCCAGGCCTTTTGGCCTTGATTTTTCCATTCTTCAAGTTACTCTGACGCAATCTGGTTCTTTCTCAATCAACCAACTTCAGCAAGATCTTGGGCCTTAAGAGTGCATCAGGAATCTCTTTTAGACAGACGAGACTTGCAAGTATCAAAATTAATCTTATTAATTGATACGTTAGGTATCATTTGCACCTTTTTACAAAAGTGTTTTTGAACTAAGAATCTGATGTTTCATTCAGGCTGTAAATCTGCTGAATATCAAATGATACCATAGCTTCATATTTTTATTTCTCTTCTCTTTACTGCGTTAAGCTTTAACTCTTTCCTATACAAACTGTGTGTGTGTGTATGTGTATTTATACCAACTGTATGTGTGTGTAGGTGTATGTTAGACTAGTTTGTGTTTATGTAGTTAATAAAACCTTATTTGTTTCACACTTGATGTGTTCATTGTTTGCTTATAGCTGGAGTCACTTAATCATTCAGATTTATGCTACAAGCTTTTGTAGAATTGTACAGTAAGGAAGTTATTTCCTTAACCAGGAAATTAACATTCTTAAAATTGACAAGACAGTTGACCCTGAGAGGTCAGCTAAAGATCTACAGCACAGTCTAAAATATGTATAGTTAATTATAACTAGTTATGGTTCATTATTCATATTTCCCATGAGCTGATTCGTTACAAACTGAACTGAGCTGGATGATGACATCACTGAATTCAATGATGAACTGCCTTTAACTGAAAATTGAGTATTTATTATTGTCATTTTGCGTTATTGATACACTATTTTTCTATTCAATACTGTAAAGTGCTGTGACACAATCTGTATTGTTAAAAGCACTAAAAAATAAAGGTGACTTGACAACATCCCAGCATAAATGCTCCCGATAAAATATTTGTTTCAACAGGCTAAGCATCAACATTCACAAACCACTGTTATTTTTAACAGAAAAGCAAGCATGGGCTGCTGCGTGCATGGTTTGGCATGGCAGAACGCGAGCAGAATGCTCCCTATACTCTCTCAATTAAAAGCGGACATCTCAGTTCATCGCGATCTCATAAAGCTCTGTTAACACAATGAACATATGCACAATGAATCTTTCACAATGTCTGCACTTCGAGTGTTAAAATGAGACGATTCGAGAGCACGCAATTTCAGCACTGCAGTGAGTGGATTCTAACTTAATCACCTCTGGTGGGCCATTGCGTTCCAGAAATCAACAGCTGAGTCTGTGATTGGCTACACTGCAACCTGCTTTAAACACGTGTTATAAATAGAAACTATGCCTAGCTTGCGTGTGTTAATCATTTTAATATTATTAGTTGTTCTGTTTTTGGCTGTTTTTAACCTCTCTATGTTCTGTGTTCCAGTCTCGCCTGATCCACCGGGGTGGTTCCCTGCACCATCGGCTCCACTAAAGTGGTCATCTGCTCCATCGTGGGGATCTCCGGCCCGTCTGTTCTACTGTGAGAAGTCTTCAAACCTGGCTTCCTGCTCCACCATGGCTCCCTGCTCTGCCGGCACCGCCATGGCTCCATACTCCTCTGGATCTTCTCCATGGTCCAGGGCCTCCAGTGCTTCATGGTCCAGGCCCACCTCTGCTCCATTATCTGTCACTGCTCCACGGCCCAGGTTCTCCAGTGTATCACTGTCTGCCACAGCACCATGGCCCATGGTCTTGCCCTCTGCTCCACAGCCCCGGCCCACCACTGTTCTGCGATTCTGACTCTGTTCCCCTGCTGGCCTGCCCTCCATCCCTCCCCCTAGTCCGCACTCTGCTCTACCACCTCCTGACTTTTTTGGTTTTGTTTATGTTTTTGGGGTGTGTTTTTTCACTAGACGTCAGTGCCGCCCTTAGAGGGGAGACTATGTAAGGTCGTTTTTGGGTTTTTGTTTCATGTTATTGTTTCATGATGCTTTTATTTGTACTTTTTTTTTTTTTTTTGATTTATGCTGTTTGTCAAGCTTCCCCTTGCCCTCTTGTATTCCTTTTATTGGTTCCTCTGTTCAATGTGTCATGTTCTGATTGGTTATTGTCCTGTCATGTGGGTCTCAGGTCTGTTTGCTCATTGGTTGATTCTTGTCATATGACCCATAGTGTTTGCTATTGTATGTATGTATTGAATGTATGTACCTGCTGGCGGTGATTCTAGTCTGTTCATGCTACGTCAGGTCTGTTCAAGTCAAGTCTGTTCAAGTCAAGTCTGTGTCTTGGATTGTTGTTTGGATGTTTGGATCACTTTTGTAAATAAACTGCACTTGGGTTCTTCAACTTGCCGTTCAGTGGACTGCTCATTACATGCATTATTCAAATTAAAAGTATATGTTAACATTCATACTAACAAAAATAACAACGAGCAGTTGTATTTTTATTACCTAACGTTAACAAATATAATAAATATTGTAAAAAATGTATTGCTACTTGTTAATGTTAATGCATTAACAGCTCTTAACTAAAAAAAGTTTATTGTAAAGCATTACCTCAGTCTAAGACAACAGAGCGGCAGATTATTTCTCATTAAAGGGTCATATGATGCGATTTCAAGTTTTCCTTTCTCTTTGCCCTGTTATCAAGCTGTTCTTGCATAGATAAGATCCCTAAAGTCCTCAAACCCAAAGAAATATTCTTATAAAAGTTAAACACGCCCCCACATGTCTACGTCACTGTGTGGGAAGATTTGCATTACACCGCCCAAATGTTTACACAAAGAAAGTCTTAACTTTTATTCTCGCTGTAGTATTGTCGCCTTGTCGTGGAGACGCTGTGTGTTTCGGTGTGAAAGCAAAAATACTTTCTTTGGCCTTCCAAAAGAGGACACAACTGGAAATCAGTGGTTAATTTGTATTTACAACATTGTTCCAGAACATTTCAACCCAAATATTAATATGTGTGCAGCGCATTTTACGGAGGACTGTTTCCTGAATCAGTAGCCTACAATGCGTCTGTGGCAGAAAGGCTGTTTCTATAAAGTGGGGCAGTTCCAACTTTGGACAGTCTGGCGCTTCTGACTCACAACTTGTAAGTACGTTTTCATATTAAAATAATTTGCCACTGACGATTCAAACGCGAGTTTTGAGCAGTGCAGAGTAGCACTTGTTGTTTGTTGTTTCTCTGACCACAACATGGTCTTATGTTTAGGCGGCAAGATATGCAACGCAATGCGTAAAAAGACAGTATAAGTTATTATAATCAGTAATTATGTCCCCACTGGATGCAACAAATGCCTCGTTTGTAATGGGTTTTATTGGTTTTGTGTCGTCGCGCCGGAACACGGCATCATAGTATGGTAAGGGGCGTAACATTTCCGTCACACGCTTGAGGCCTATTGTCCAATCATAATGCACTGGATAGCTGGCCAATCAGCGTACGCCTCGCTTGTCAGACCGATGAGCTTTGTAAAAATCGACGCGTTTCAGAAAGGCAGGGCATAGAGGAGCAACAATAATGTATGTACAGTATGTGGAAAATAATGTTTTTTTTAACGTTAAACCGCATAAACACATTGCATTACACCAAATACACCAAATAATGTTCTTTTTAGCAACGTCATATGACCCCTTTAAGTGTCTGTCAATTCGCAAAATGTGCGCAGCTGCAAATTATGCAGTTTGTTGTGGAGAAAATCTAGCACAACGTTTATGTTTCTTTTCTCAAAGGACGCATTTATTTATTGAATCAAACACTAATATGATATGCTAATATGATGCTTAAAACACGCTTGGCTCTGAAAGTTTCCGATCTATAAATCCATCACCCGGTGTTCTGGTTTCATTCGTAAGTTAGACAGTTCAGTGCTAAGACATCGTTTCAATTGGGATATACTATATATACTTTTTAAAGAATTGATCTGATTTATGTTTGTTTTGCTTTTTTCAAATTCAGCTCCACAAACGCGCATATTTTACAATTATATCCTTACGTTGCAACATAACATTATGGGTGGGACTAACAGAAAGACCAATCATCATCAATCGTATGGTATGCACCTAAGAGGGACAATGAAGAAACTGCCTGTAATTGACCATGAAAACTCGCGTTTAATATTTTAAAACTATATATATATATATAAAGTTATAGTAAAATAAGACATTTATTATTATCGTTTAACAAATTAAAATTACCAACATCTCATTGGGTGGGCCACAGTCGGGCCAACCCTACATATGTAACAGATCGGGCAGGCTCCACCACCACCCAATCACAACGATCCCTCTCACCTGAGTTCTGAGCACCTGCACCTGTCACCAATGAAGCACCTCATTAACCAGCCTGCATAAAAGCACACACCTCAGACACCCTCACTGTCCGGTCTCGTATACACATAGAGGACTCAATGACTTTGCTACTACTTCCATTTGAATTCTTCCTGCATTACTTACCTCCTGTGTTCCTCCTAGTGTCTCCTCGTCTCCAAGTGTCTCCTGTTCCTCCTAGTTCCCGGATCGCTGAGGTGTGTGCTCCTCCTGCCTGCATTCCAGCTCCTGTACAGCCAAAGACCCGGATTACCCCGCTCATCATATCCTTCGAACTATTCCCTCACCATCACATCCTCGGAACCCTACCCCAGTACTCTCTGTGACCCAATAAACCTATTTGATTTATACTAACCTGTTGCGTCAGACCTCTTCCGTTACAGAAGACCGGACCAACACCGACGGCACAGATGAGTCACCCTGATCAGTTTCAGGAGCTCGTAGACTCACTACGACGAGTGCTACACAATCCACCGGCATCGCCGCCATCACCACCCATCACCTCATCCATCCCAACCAGCACTTCTTCGCCTAACATCAGCGCCAGTCCCATGTGTTAGGTTTTCACTATCATAACATATGGAATACACTCTTGAATGCACTACGATAAATAACACAGCCACACGCGGGGGTACTTAGCTTCTTCCTTGATAACTTAGTGATAAAGTAGTGATAACTTCTTCCTTGCTTTATTTAAGGGAACACAACTACTAATAATTACTAAGTGGTGGTGCCACCTACAGGCACTATGGAGAATGACAGTCTCCCATACATAACATCTCCTCCCCTCTTAAATCAAGAAACAAACGCCAAGGTATTTTCAAACCCCCAAACATTACGCATTTATTTATTCTACTCTAGAGGTAGAGGGTAGACTGCCTCTTGCCTCGAGCCAGTTCGGGGATTATTCTGCCCCATGTCAGAACAGGCTCACTAACATAACTAATTACAGTTCAATCCAGCAATTTCCATAGTCCTATAATGTCAGACGGTTGGGTGGTTTAATCACTCTGGCTGGATAACGTCTGACCTGCGCTGGTGGAATGTCGCGTTTGCCATGCTTTGTCTGAGACTCTGTTAATGTGTCGCCGTTAACATCTTGTTCCTTTGTTGGTGGTGCAGATGAAGTAGCATTTACAGAGGTCTGCACCGGAACAGACACATTCTTGTTATCAGGTAATTCTGTCAACTGAGTTTCAGCTGTTTGGTTTGGAAGGGACAAAAGTTGATCAGCATGACGCCTCCATTCATCAGAAGCACCTACATCCACAGTATAAGATACTGGACCACTTTGAGCCATCACTACTCCTGATGTCCATCTCTCTCTCCCCCTGTAATCACGAGCCAGCACAACATCACCTACTCCAAACTGTCTCTGCTTTGAACAACCAGCTCGCCGGAGAACCTGAGAGGTCTGTGAGAGTCGCACAGCAGCTGTCACACTGGGTTTTAAGGCATCAAGACGTGTGCGCAATTTGCGTCCCAAAAACAACAGGGATGGGGACTCCTTTGTCATCGGATGTGGTGTGTTGCGGTATGTCAGCAAAAATGTTTCCAGCCATTTCTGAAGAGTAGAAGAGCCCTTAGAAGCCTTCAGTGCTTGTTTTAGTGACTGAACAAACCTCTCAGCCTGCCCGTTAGTTGCCGGATGATATGGGGCAGAACGGATATGTTTCACATGGTTGGCCTTCAGGAAATTTGCAAACTCCTGAGAGACAAATTGTGGTCCATTGTCGCTCACAAGAACTTCAGGCGGACCATAATGACTGAAGAGGTTCCTCAAAACTCCAATTGTTTTTTCTGCTGTTGTTGATGTCATCAACTGCACCTCAGGCCACTTTGAATGTGCGTCAACCACGACCAGGTACATGTGACCCTCACACGGCCCAGCAAAATCTACATGTATGCGCTCCCATGGTTTGCTTGGCCACTCCCATGGGTGGAGGGGTGCTTGGGATGGCATTTTCTGTATTTGTTGACATGACTGACACATTTTCACTTGCAGTTCAATGTCAGCATCAAGACCCGACCACCACACATAACTGCGAGCAATGGCTTTCATTCGGACAATTCCTGGGTGGCCAGTGTGCAGTTGCTCCAGCACCCTTTTCCGCAGCTTGTGAGGAACAACTACTCTAATACCCCGCATTAAGCACCCGTGTTGGACAGACAGTTCATCGCACTTGAAGATGAAAGGTGAGAGTTCATTATTATCTGTCAGGCTGACAGCTTGAGTCCCTTTCAGAACCATTTCGACAACTGTAGACAAGGTAGAGTCACTCATAGTCTCACGTCGAATATCAGTGGCACTGACAGGGAGCTTCTCTACCTGTCCGAGGTAGAACAGCTCTACAACATCCTTTTTCTCTTTGTGTTCCACTTGTAATGGCAGACGGGAAAGACCATCAGCATTTGCGTGATGTTCAGCTCTTTTGTACTCGATGGTGTAATTGTGCGCAGACAAAAGTAATGCCCACCTTTGCATACGTGCCGCCGCCATAGATGGAATTCCATTTTGTGGTCCAAAGATCGTAGTAAGGGGGCGGTGATCTGTAAAAAGCGTGAATTTTCGTCCATAGAGATACTGATGGAATTTCCTGACACCGAACACAATTGCCAGAGCCTCACGCTCAATCTGCGCATAATTCTGTTCTGCCTTGCTAAGTGTGCGTGATGCAAAAGCTATTGGTTTTTCTTCACCGCTGGGTAACATATGAGAAATGACGGCACCAATGCCATAAGGCGATGTGTCACATGCAAGCCGAATTGCGTTCTGTGGGTCGTAATGTGTCAAGACATTTTGTGACACTAATTGTTCCTTTGCCTTTTTGAATGCAGCCTCACACTCTGCAGACCACTGCCATGTTTCCCTTTACACAGCAGGGCATTCAAAGGATTCGCTATAGTCGCCAAATTGGGTATGAATCTCCCGTAATAGTTTAACAGGTCAAGAAATGATCTCAGCTGTTTGATGGGGTTGGAGCATTGATAATTGCACTTACTTTTTCAGGTGACTTGGGTCACATAATTGACGCTGAAGGTTTGCACAAGTATTCCAATGAGTCCTTGAAGAAGTCAAATTTCACTTTTTCAACATGCAAGCCAAACTCCTCCAGGCGTCCAAGGACTGCCTCCAGGTTTTCCAGGTGTTCAGCTTCAGTCCGCCCGGTAACAAGAATGTCATCCAGGTAGCAATGGACATTGGGAAGACCTAGTAATACTTGGTCCATCGCTCTCTGGAATATAGCTGGGGCTGAAGCGATCCCGAACGGAAGGCGCTTATACTGGAATAGCCCTTTCTGTGTGGAAATTGTGAGGAACTTTGTGGACTCCTCCTCAACCCTCATTTGGAGGTAAGCATGTGACAAGTCCAGTTTGCTGAAACATTGTCCTCCCGCTAATGAAGCGAACAGGTCCTCGATACGTGGTAACGGATAGTGTTCAATGTGAAGGACGGGGTTTATCGTCACCTTAAAGTCACCACAGATGCATAATGCTCCGTTTTTCTTTACAACAGGGACTATTGGGGTAGCTCATTCACTGTTCTGTACTGGTAACAATACTCCCCTTTCAGTGAGACGGTTCAGCTCTGCTTCAACTTTCGGACGCAGAGCATATGGAACTACTCTGGGCTGACAAAACTTGGGTTTGTGTTTCAATGTTATTTTAGCTTTAATGCTCTTCATTTCCCCCAATTGTTTAGAGAAAAAAGCAGCATGTTTCTGTAGAACAGCTTCAAGCATCTTCAATTTGAGTGTTTTTATTTCTTTCCAGTTCAGTTTAATCTGACGCAGCCATTCTCTGCCATAGAGTGGTGGATAATCCCCATGCACGACATACAATGGAAGAACAGCTGTCTGTTTGCCCATTTTTACATGAACCTCAATTACACCTTCAGGGCGCAATGCTTGTCCTGTATATGTTCGAAGAACAATGTCAGTTGAGCATAAGGGCAGGTGTTTCAGTATTCTGTCATAAGTCTCTGTTGAAATCAAAGACACTGCTGCGCCTGTGTCCAATTCCATTTCAAGTGGCATTCCTTCAACTTCTGGTTTCACAATGATACTGGACTTTTCTCCTGGCTGTGACAGTTTATACAGGGCTAAATCAGAGTCTGTTTCATCATCACTTGATGCTGCCTCAGCATCAAGGTGGTGTACACTTCCTTTCTTGACATAGCCTTTCTGCTTAATTTCTCTCGTTGGCCGTGCAGCTATTGCTCGGTTTCCACTCTTTGTTTTTCTGTCATTGTTACTCTTCCTGCAAACGCGACTGATATGGCCCTTTTTTCACATGTATTACAATATTTGTCCTTAAACCAACAGTCATCATCATTATGGTTGTCCTTTCCACATCGTTTACATTTGTTGTTTGACGTCTTAGTCTTTGATAAAGACCGTCAGTGATCCGCTGAGTTGGTGCACTTCGCGTGACGCTGTTTCCATGGAGACTGCCAGCTCCACTGCTCTTTGAAACGTCAGCGTAGTTTCAGTCAACAAGCGCTTTTGTGTAGCCTCACTCTTCAAGCCACACACAAATCTATCGCGAAGTGCCTCATCCAAATGTCCCCCAAATTCACAGTGTTCTGATAGTCCTCTAAGCACTGCAACGTACTGTGTCACCGACTTGCTCTCCTCCTGATTCCGCCGATGGAAACGAAAACGTTCCGCGATGATCAGGGGCTTCGGAGAAAAATGTTGCTGTAACGTGTCTGTGATGTGCTTAAAGCTCTTCTCTCTCTGTTTATCCGGCGCAATCAGACTTCGGAGTAATCCATATGTTTTTCCTCCGAACACGCTGAGTAGCACAGGCACTTTCTTTTTGGCATCAATGCTGTTAGCTTCTACAAAGTGCTCAAATCTTTCAATATAGGTGGTCCATGGTTCGACGCTTTCATCAAAAGCTTCCATATGGCCTATAGTAACAGCCATTCTATATAACCTAGCTCACTTTAGCTCCGCAGAGAAAATAAAATAAAAGTTCAGGTGCGCCTAACTACTCACGATTCACTGTGGTAGCTTCCTGGAAAATTAATCCACCTCGTCGCCAACTATGTTATGTTTTCACTATCATAACATATGGAATACACTCTTGAATGCACTACGATAAATAACACAGCCACACGCGGGGGTACTTAACTTCTTCCTTGCTTTATTTAAGGGAACACAACTACTAATAATTACTAAGTGGTGGTGCCACCTACAGGCACTATGGAGAATGACAGTCTCCCATACATAAGTCAAGTCACCTTTATTTATATAGCGCTTTTAACAATACAGATTGTGTCAAAGCAACTGAACAGCATTAATTAGGAAAATAGTGTCAATAATGCAAAATGACAATAGTAAACACTAATTTTCATTGAATTCAGTGATGTCAACATCCAGCTCAGTTTAAATAATATCTGTGCAATCAAGTCAACGATTTCGCTGGAAATGAAGTGTCCCCAACTCAGCAAGCCAGAGGCGACAGCGACAAGCAACCAAAACTCCATCGGTGACAGAATGGAGAAAAAGCCTTGGGAGAAACCAGGCTCAGTCGGGGGGCCAGTTCTCCTCTGACCAGACGAACCAGCAGTACGGAAAAATCAATTTAAGACGTAATAAAACAGACGATGAATAATATTAACAGCAATTATTATATGATGCAATCAAACTTATAGCAAAATGTGGTAGTTCTGTAAGTTGTTTGAGGGTTGGCATCATCTGAGGTTCTCTGAGGGGTTGCATCATCTCTTCTCAGGTGTTCTGGATCCAGACTGAAGCTTGTGTAAATCCTAGTGGCAAAAACAGAGACCAAAATCAAATCAGAATGAGTTTTTATTGCCAGTTATGTTTACACATACGAGGAATTTGTTTTCATGACCGAAGCTTCCGCAGTGCAACAGAATGACAGTGACAAGACACAAACACAGATAATAAAAAATAGAAAAATATAACAAGTAACTAAGGAATAAAAATATACAAATCGACAATTGTATGTACAGGTATATAACAATAGACAGTTGTATGTACAGGTATATTATGTGCAAATTGAAATGTAGACTGAGTGTGTGTGTTAGATAAATAAGTGTATGAGTGAATAAATAGTGTGTGTTCCCCGTTATTGTTAAGTGTTCATGAGATGGATGGCCTGAGGGAAGAAACTTCCTGTGTCTGGTCGTTCTGGTGCTCAGAGCTCTGTATCGTCGACCAGATGGCAACAGTTCAAAGAGGGAGTGTGCTGTATGTGAGGGGTCCATAGTGATTCTGCCAACCCTTTTGCTCACTCTGAATGAGTACATTTCTTGGAGAGAAGGGAGGGTTGTACCAATGATTCGCTCAGCAGTCCGGACTACCCTCTGAAGTCTTCTGAGGTCAGATTTGGTAGCTGAGCTGAACCAGACAGTTATTGAAGTGCAGAGGACAGATTCAATTATGGCAGAGTAGAACTGTTTAAGCAGCTTCTGTGGCAGGTTGAATTTCCTCAGTTTGGCGAAGGAAGTACAACCTCTGCTGGGCCTTTTCACAATGGAGTCAATGTGAGTGTCTCACTTTAGGTCCTGAGAGATTGTGGTGTCCAGGAACCTGAATGACTCCACTGCATTCACAGTGCTGTCCATGATGGTGAGTGGGGGGCGTGCAGAGGGGTTTCTCCTGAAGTCCAAGGTCATCTCCACAGTTTTTAGCTTGTTAAGCGCCAGGTTGTTGAGACTGCACCAGACAGCCAGCTGCTCGACCTCGTGTCTGTAAGCAGACTCGTCACCGTCCTGGATGAGACTGATGACTGTAGTGTCATCTGCATATATTTCAGGAGCTTGACAGAGGGGTCTTAGAGGTGCAGTCGTTGGTGTACAGGGAGAAGAGCAGTGGAGAGAGAACACAACCCTGAGTCTCCACATTGACAGACGTAGGTGGGCACGGAGAGCTGAGTTAGTTTGGGCAGGAGGAGTTTTGGGATGATGGTGTTAAAGGCCGATCTGAAGTCCACGAACAGGATCCTCACAAAAACCGTCTTCTAGATGTTTCCGAACATAATGCAGCTCCCATGTTTACGCATCCGTCCACAGACCTGTTTGTTCTGTAGGCAAACTGAAGAGGATCCATCAAGGGTCTAGTGATGTCCTTCAGGTAGGCCAGGACTAGTCTCTCAAGTGACTTCATGACCACGGATGTGAGAGCGACAGGTCTGTAGTCTTTAAGTCCAGTAATTTTGGGTTTCTTTTGGGACGGGGATGATGGTGTAGCGTTTGAAGCATGAAGGGACTTCGAACAGCTCCAGTGATCTGGAGAAATACAAACCTAATTAGCTTAGCTGCTGTTTTGCCCAACCAGCTAAATTGATTTGTTTAACCCAAACTAAAGAAAGATAATGTGCATTTGATCAGATATAACTGCAGTTCAAAATTATGAGATTTATTTTTTGAATGCTTGGCCAAAGAGATGTGGGTTTTATCTAGATTTAAACAGAGAGAGTGTGGCTGAACCCCAAACGTTATCAGGAAGGATATTCCAGAGTTTGGGAGCCAAATGCGAAAAATCTCTAACCTCCTTAGTGGACTTTGATATCCTAGGTACTACCAAAAGTCCAGAGGTTTTTTTTGCGACCTTAGGGAGCGTGATGGATGGTAGCATTGTAGAAGACTAGTTAGGTACGCAGGAGCGAACCCATTAAGGGCATTATAGGCAAGTAATAGTATTTTGTAACTGTACGGACTTAATAGGTAGCCAGTGCAGAGACTTTAAAATTGGCGTAATATGATCATATTTTCTTGACCTTGTAAGGACTCTAGCCGCTGCTTTTTGGACTACCTGTAGCTTGTTTATTGAAGATGCAGGGCAACCAGCTAGTAGTGCATTACAATAATCCAGTCTAGAGGACATGAATACATGAACTAGCTTTTTTTTTTGCATCAGAAACAGGTAACATGTTTCGTAACTTGGCAATGTTTCTAAGATGGAAGAATGCTGTTTTTGTAACATGGGAAATATGATTTTCAAAAGACAAGTTGCTATCTAATATAATACCCAGATTTTTGACTGTAGAGGAAGTAACCGTACATCCGTCTAGTTGTAAATTGTAATCCACAAGATTCTGTGTACTGTTCTTTGGTCCAATAAGTAATATCTCGTCTTATCCGAATTTAATAGGAGAAATTTATTGGTCATCCATTCTTTTACATTTTTAACACACTCTGTTAGCTTAGATAATTTAGAAGTTTCATCTGGTCTTGTTGAGATATATAGTTGAGTATCATCGGCATAACAGTGGAAACTAATCCCGTATTTTCTAATAATATTACCAAGGGGCAACATGTATATCGAAAATAGCAGAGGACCTAGGACAGATCCTTGTGGCACTCCATATTTTACTGGTGATAATTGAGATGACTCCCCATTTAAATGAACAAGGTGGTAGCGATCGGACAGGTAGGATCTAAACCATCTTAAAGCCTGCCCTTGAATACCTGTATAGTTTTGTAATCGATCTATGAGTATGTCATGATCTATAGTATCGAATGCAGCACTAAGATCAAGTAAAACTAGCAATGAGACACAGCCTTGGTCTGACGCAAGAAGCAAGTCATTTGTAATTTTAACAAGTGCAGTTTCTGTGCTATGGTGGGGCCTGAAACCTGACTGAAATTCTTCATAGAGATCATTTTTTTGCAGGAAGGAGCACAGTTGAGCAGACACAACTTTTTCTAAAATTTTTGACATAAAAGGAAGATTTGAGATGGGTCTGTAATTTGCCAGTTCACTAGGATCTAGTTGTGGTTTCTTAATAAGAGGCTTAATAACCGCCAGCTTGAATGGTTTTGGGACGTGACCTAAAGACAACGACGAGTTAATAATATTGAGAAGCGGTTCTTCTGCTACAGGTAACAACTCTTTCAGTAATTTAGTGGGTACAGGATCTAACAGGCATGTTGTTGGTTTAGATGCAGTGATAAGTTTATTTAGCTCTTCCTGTCCTATAGCTGTAAAGCACTGCAGTTTATCTTTTGGTGCGATGAATGAAGCTAAAGTATTATACGCTGTAGAATCTACATTTGTTATTGTATTTCTGATGTTATCTATTTTATCAGTGAAGAAATTCATAAAGTCATTACTATTAAACTGTGAGGGAATATTTAGATCGGGTGGCGTCTGGTTATTTGTTAATCTAGCCACTGTGCTAAATAAAAACCTAGGATTGTTTTGGTTATTTTCTATGTGTAGCCCAGTGAGAATACAAAGATACTAAATTATGGTTTGATACTAATGTTTATTTACATTATAATGTGTGTGTTTTATTTTTATTATTTGTTTATTCAGTTTCATTTCAGTGTTTTCATGTGTATGTATATAGTTATATATTTATATATATAATTTGATTTAATGAATGGATCACGAGGTGGAGGATGAGAGGGGCGTGGCGGAGAGAGAGAAGAGGAGGGAGATTGCGTATGACGTTGGTCCGAAAGAAAAGGATATTCTACACGATAATCCCGTATATCTAGAGTGAATCCGTCATCAGTGATTTGTATTTTGCTAATAAGAACTTTATTTAGCAAGTATTGGTTATATTTAGCACTGATTACACATTGCACGTTCATTACATGTGCTTGTGTGGTGACTAGCACAAACCGGATCGACATTCAATGCAGAGAAGGAGAAACAGATAGCGCTCCGGGTGACTGGAAAAGCCCGGAGTTCCTCTGTTGCCGCGTGGGAGAGCCGCTAGCCACTCGCACGAGCCAAAGCAACGACGTTTCATCATACCGCGGGACCCGTCGCGTTCTGGGAAAAAACCTCAGGCCTGCAACGTAGGGTGGGTGTGTGAGTGAGTGATAGCGGGAAAGTGGGCCCACTGTTTTGTTACTGAATATAGAGAGTATTTCATGGGGTTGAATCCAAAAGTGTAAGATTTTGTTATTGAGTTGTACAGTTGTACATTTTCCAATTTAATTCCCTAACGTGTGTTTAACACTTGTGAAAATAGAAGTTTGGGTTATTCCAAATTGTCCCTTCTTTTAAAGGATTTGATTTGACATTGAAGAAGTTGTTTACACAGTTTTATTATCCTTTCACATTGCTTTACTAACTTCATTGGGTTATTTAAATATATAAACCAAACCTCATATGACCAGTATTGGATTCTATCATCTTTATTGCTGCTGGAAGGAAGAGAAATATTATATTTGACTGTTAAAGTTAATCATAACCGTGAAACAAATACTTACCCAGGCCCAGCTTTAATATAGCGGGTATCGTTACTGGGGTTACATAAATTGGAGGCACCGCTGGGATCAATTTCCCGTATTATTTCAGCAGCATCCATAGTAAGTAGAAGAAAAAAAAACACATTTTAAATTGTATAGTACAAAGTAACCGTTTATGTGGCTCAGCTCTAGCTATGGCTTATTTTCGGACCTCTTTCTCAGTCCCTGATTTGAAAAGTTGGTGCCGAGGTGAAGGCATAGACCCAGATTATGCCATCATTGTGAGTGGAATTCCAGAAGAAACAGATGTTTCTAAAATTGAAGAAACTATGCATTCATTCAAAGCCCTTGGAAGAGTCAGGGTAAGAGGACGGATGTTTAGCCAAGAGTCCCAGTCTCTGATAGTGCTCTGTGAATGTCGAGAGAAAGTGCAGGCAGAGAGACTTCCTCTTGATGTATTACCTGCTGATGGATCGGAGCCATGGATCCTGAGTGCTAATAGAATGGAGGGTACTGATTTAGATGGTAGGGGGGAAAGTTTCGTCTCGCATGACGAATCTGGGCAAAGAGAAGAACATCAAGAATCAAGTTCACCTAACTTGTTGAATGCTTCTACGCCCGAGTCTATCATCAGAGCGGTAGGTGATTTGCTTGCAAAAACCACCAAAATCTCGAGTGATAGCAGTTCCTTTAGACGTTTAAGGACCTTTTCAGGTATCACACCTATTCCGGCTGGAGAAGATAATTTTGAGAATTGGATGGAACAAGCAATGCTCATGGTTGAGGAAAGTGATCGTTCCGAAAAAGAAAAGAAAGTAAGGATAGTGGAGAATTTGCGAGGACCAGCCTTGGAGATTATCCAAGCGGTAAGGTTTACAAACTCAGAAGCATCTCCAAGAGAGTATCTTGCAGCTATTGAAAGTGCTTTTGGAAGCTCAGTGTCCGGCGAAGATCTGTATTTCAAGTTCAGAGCATTACAGCAACGTCATGGAGAATGCTTGTCGGATTTCCTGAGGAGAATTGAGAAAATCTTGATTAGAGTGGTACAAAAAGGAGGCCTACCTGCCCAGTTGGCTGGAAAAGCACGTCTGGAGCAACTCATCAGAGGAGCAATCCAGGCGGACATCATGCTGCTTCAGTTACGCCTAAGGGAAGGAAAGGAAAACCCACCTGATTTCCTAGATCTGCTACATGAGATTCGGGAAGAGGAGGTAAGAGAAGTAGAAAGACGAAAGGCTAATCCAACCATTCGTCAAGTGCAAATTGGAAGTGAGAATTCCAAAGACTCATCCTTTCAAGAGCTTGCAACTGAGATCAAGGACTTACAAACTATGGTGGCAGAGTTAACAGTTAAGTCAAAGGATGAGACGATTTCTGAAAAGAAACCGAAAAGCCAGCAAGCATCAGAGTTCAATGATGAAAGTTATAGAGTACAAGCTCTGAAGAAAGAAGTGAAAAAACTTAGACAGCAAGTGAAAGGGCTAGCTGCACCACCAACATCTAAAGTAGAGAAAGAAATGGCTCCAAAGGGTAACCAAGCATGTCCAGTGCAGTTCACCCGATCAAAAGTATCTGGATCTTCTAAAAGCGCAGAAGATTACTTCTGCTATAGGTGTGGAGGTGATGGACACATTGCTTCAAAATGCAGAGCCCCTGTAAATGAGACTAAAGTGATTAAGAAACTCATTCAATCTCTGCGAAAAGCTAAAGGAAACCAGAGGAATGAGGATGCTCCTGTAGAGGAATACAACTGTTCTGTGAAAAGAAGCGCAGTTCAAGTCAAACCAACCACAAGTATCCCTGAAGGACTAGTGGGACCATCTTTGGTTATTCCGGTGAAGGTAAATGGAACACCTTGTCAAGCTTTGCTGGACAGTGGATCTGTAGTAACCATTATCTTTGAGGAATGGTACAATAAATTCCTGACTGATACTCCGATTCAACCCATTTCTGGACTAGCAGTATGGGGCTTGAGTGATGCCAGTTTCCCTTATCGTGGCTATGTGGAAGTAGAGCTGCAATTTCCGGAGAAGTTGACAGGGGTGCATTGTATTGGCACTAGTGTGCCCAGAGCCTCATGGACCCAAACAGGTTTCCGTACTCATCGGTACCAATGCCAGTATGTTTCAGAGGTTAGCCCAGCTGTATAAAGAATCTGCTGGAGTAGACATTGTTCGCACAATGCCAGTAAATCTTCAGAAGCCAAAGACATCCGAAATGGAAGTCAGAGAACAAAAAGACTCTGAAGATGCGGTGGCTGAAATTCAACGGTCAGGTCCAGGTCCACTCAGTATTCCACCAAGAAGTGAGTGTCAAGCTATTTGCAAAGTCAAGGTGATGCAGTCCATTGACAAGTGTATCTTAGTTGTAGATCAACCATCAACTTTAAGTAGTCCTGCTGAGGTACTAGTAAAGCCTACTATTATTCCCTCGTCAGCCATCCAAATGAACCGATTTCCTGTTCTTCTAAGGAATGTATCACAGAAAGAAGTCTGTATTCCTGTGGGTTCAGTAGTGGCACATGGATACACCACTGAAGTTGCTACTAGTGTGGAGAAAGACAATTCAACAAGAGGATCACCTATAGATCCATGCTTGTTTAATTTTGGAGATTCACCGATTCCAAAATATTGGAAGGATAGATTATACCAAAAACTGTCGGAGAGGTCGAATGTCTTTTCACTCCATGAATGGGATGTGGGATCTGCTAAAGGAGTGGAACACCACATTCGCCTGAGTGACAATGCCCCATTTCGAGAGAGATCTCGTAGGCTTGCCCCTGCTGACATCGATGATATACGACGCCATCTTCATGAGTTGTTGGCTACTGGAATCATCAAAGAGTCCAGGAGTCCATATGCTTCCCCCATTGTGGTGGCTAGGAAGAAGAATGGCACGGTGCGTATGTGTATCGACTATAGAACCCTAAATTCAAGAACAATCCCTGATCAGTATACAGTTCCGCGGATTGACGAGGCTTTAGACTGTCTTACGGGCAGCAGGTGGTTCTCCGTTTTAGACCTACGGAGCGGATATTATCAGATCAATATGGCTGATGAAGTCAAGGACAAGACCGCGTTCATATGCCCGCTTGGGTTCTATCAGTTTGAGAGGATGCCGCAAGGAATCTCTGGAGCCCCTGCTACATTCCAGAGATTAATGGAGAAGGCGGTAGGGGACATGAATCTGCTGGAAGTACTTGTGTACTTGGGCGATCTCATAGTGTTCGGCAAAACACTAGAAGAACATGAGGAACGTCTGTTAAAAGTCCTCGATAAGACTAGAAGAAAGTGGATTAAAAGTCTCACTTGACAAGTGCCAATTCTGTCAACCTCGGGTAAAATATGTGGGGCATATAATCTCAGAGAAGGGTATTGCCACCGATCCAGCTAAGGTTGAAGCTGTGACCAAATGGAAGCAACCCACTGACTTGAAATCCCTTAGATCATTCTTGGGATTCTGCGGGTACTACAGGCGCTTCATAGCTAATTACTCCGCCATAGTCAGACCCCTTACTGAACTTACCAAGGGATATCTGCCTACTCAACATAGTAAGAAAGCTGCAAAGAACGAAAGGATGTACTTCAGGGAGTCTGAAGCTTTTGGGGACAGGTGGACGAAAGAATGTACGGAGGCATTCCAGAAGATCATCCAGTGTCTTACTAATGCACCTGTGTTGGCATTTGCGGATCCAACCAAGCCCTACATTCTGCATGTAGACGCCAGCCAGAATGGGTTGGGAGCCGTTTTAAACCAGGAGAACCCAGAAGGGTTAAGGCCCATAGCATTTGCCAGTCGCAAGTTGAAGCCCTCTGAACAGCGTTACCCTGTCCACCAACTTGAATTTTTAGCACTGAAGTGCAAAACTCAATGCCGCTGGTCACAGGTGGTTAGCTGCGCTGTCCACATACAACTTCAACATACAGTATAAACCTGGAAACAACAACATTGATGCTGATGCTCTGTCGCGCAATTTCTTTGCCACTACAGAAGAACAATATTGGCAAGAAATATCACCCTCTGGTATCAAAGCCCTTTGCAAAACAATGAATACCCAAAAGTGTGTAGAGATGCTGGGAGTGTCCCCTGAAGTCATACCTGATTGCTATGCATTTCCCACCAGACTAGACTATGGTTCTCTTGAGCATTTGAGTACCCATGACTTAATAAAAGCTCAGGAAGAAGACCCTGCTATTTCTCTATTAAGACATGCTGTGTCAAAAGGGCAGTTGTTAGCATTGTCCAGAGACAAAGATCCTGAAGTACACCTACTACAGAAAGAGGGGTCAAAACTCATAGTAAGGAGAGGACTATTATTCAGTGTGGTACAGCGACAACAACACGAAGAGTGTCGTCAGCTTGTTTTACCGCAGAAGTATCGGTCCATGGTCTTACAGTCCCTGCATGATGAAACTGGACATCTAGGAGTAGATAAGACCACTGCTTTAATAAGAGATCGGTTCTATTGGCCGAAAATGTCAAATGGAATTGAACAGTATGTGAAAAACTGCGGAAAGTGTATTCTTCGTAAGACACAACCCCAAAGAGCTGCACCATTGAAGCAGATCACCAGCAATGGTCCTATGGATCTTGTTTGTATCGATTTCTTGTCCCTGGAGCCTGATTCCAAAGGAGTGTTTAACATCCTAGTAGTCACTGATCACTACACTAGGTACGCTCAAGCTTTTCCGACGAAAGACCAAAAAGCTCTCACGGTAGCCAAAGTGTTATGTGAAAAGTACTTTGTTCATTATGGATTACCAGCACGTATACACTCGGATCAGGGACGCGACTTTGAAAGCAAGTTAATCCATGAGTTACTGAAGATGTTGGGGATTCAAAAATCAAGAACGACTCCATACCATCCCCAGGGGGATGCACAGCCAGAACGGTTCAACAGAACTTTGCTGTCGATGCTTGGGACTCTTGACAAGTCCCAGAAGCAAAAGTGGAGTCAGCATGTCAGTCAGTTAGTACATGCTTATAACTGTGCAAGAAATGACGCGACTGGATATGCCCCCTATGTCCTCATGTTTGGACGAGAAGCAAGACTCCCAGTTGATCTCTGTTTTTCTGTGGCATCTGAAGGCGACGTGGAAAATTACCAGAAATATGTATCTAAGCTGAGGACAGATCTTAAAAAGGCTTACCAATTAGCTTCAGAGGCTGCAGACAAGAGCCATCAGAAGAACAAAAGACTCTATGATAAGAGGGTTCGAGATCAAATACTTGAAGAAGGGGATCGAGTGCTAATGAGAAATCTAGGCGTCTCAGGAAAGAACAAACTAGGAAACAAATGGAGTTCCTTACCATATGTGGTTGTCAGTAAATTGCCAAATTACCTGTCTACCGTGTAAAACCTGAGAAAGACAAGGGAATTGTCAAAACAGTACATAGAAATCATCTTCTGCCTATCGGATACCTGGTAAGAATGCCAGAAGAGACAGAGGAAGAGAAAGTACCTCAGAGACCAGTGACCAGATCCCACACCCGTCGACAAAATCTTCTCCGGGAGACGGGAACAGTCGAGGTACCTGTGGAAGGAAATTTTTGAAGAAGACGAAGTATCGTTAGATCCGGAGGATGTTGATGCATACATACCTCTGGAGACCCTGGAAGAACTTCGGAAACTGACAGAATCTCTGAATTTGAGATCTGTACCACAGGAAAGAGTGTCCATTCCTGTAGAGGGTGAATCATTCAGGAGCTGTGACAACAGTGAGGAAAAAGTAACACCTTCTGGTGAAGATCCTGGGCAGAAGAAGATTAGTGGTAATCTAAGAAGGGAAGGACTTGTCAATGAAACAACGCGAGAAGTTGAAGAACCTAACCTTCCAGTGGTAGAAGGAAAGACCTTACCTTTTCCTGAAGAAACTGACAGTGAAAGGAGTCCAAATGGTCTGGAGCCTTCTAGAGAAATTAGGTCTAAAACAGAAATAAAGCCTGTAATTAAACTCAGTTATGATGAGTTGGGTAAAGCTACAAACCGCCCAATATATACTATTACACATGGTATGCCAGTGCATTGTAGTTTTGTTTCAGAGGGTAAGAGAAGTAATTGTAACACTGGTTGGTGCCACCTTCTTGCTACTTGCCGTAAATGCAGTAGAGAACCTGAGAAAAAAAAAATTAAACACTTGTAAGATCCCGAAAGTTTGATGGGGACCTCAAACATTTAGAAGGGGGAGGGTGTAGCCCGGTGAGAATAAAAAGATACAAAATTATGGTTTGATACTAATATGTTTATTTACATTATAATGTGTGTGTTTTATTTTTATTATTTGTTTATTCAGTTTCATTTCAGTGTTTTCATGTGTATGTATATAGTTATATATTTATATATATAATTTGATTTAATGTATGGATCACGAGGTGGAGGATGAGAGGGGCGTGGCGGAGAGAGAGAAGATGAGGGAGATTGCGTATGACGTTGGTCCGAAAGAAAAGGATATTCTACACGATAATCCCGTATATCTAGAGTGAATCCGTCATCAGTGATTTGTATTTTGCTAATAAGAACTTTATTTAGCAAGTATTGGTTATATTTAGCACTGATTACACTTTGCACGTTCATTACATGTGCTTGTGTGGTGACTAGCACGAACCGGATCGACATTCAATGCAGAGAAGGAGAAACAGATAGCGCTCCGGGTGACCGGAAAAGCCCGGAGTTCCTCTGTTGCCGCGTGGGAGAGCCGCTAGCGCGAGCCAAAGCCACGACGTTTCATCATACCGCGGGACCCGTCGCGTTCTGGGAAAAAACCTCAGGCCTGCAACGTAGGGTGGGTGTGTGAGTGAGTGATAGCGGGAAAGTGGGCCCACTGTTTTGTTACTAAATATAGAGAGTATTTCATTGGGTTAAATCCAAAAGTGTAAGATTTTGTTATTGAGTTGTACAGTTGTACATTTTCCAATTTAATTCCCTAACGTGTGTTTAACACTTGTGAAAATAGAAGTTTGGGTTATTCCAAATTGTCCCTTCTTTTAAAGGATTTGATTTGACATTGAAGAAGTTGTTTACACAGTTTTATTATCCTTTCACATTGCTTTACTAACTTCATTGGGTTATTTAAATATATAAACCAAACCTCATATGACCAGTATTGGATTATATCGTCTTTATTGCTGCTGGAAGGAAGAGAAATATTATATTTGACTGTTAAAGTTACTCATAACCGGAACAATACTTCCCCAGCCCAGCTTTAATATGCGGGTATCGTTATCTGGGGTTACATAGAGTGTTGTGGATATGATCTGTCCTGGCAGCTTTTAGAGCCTGTCTATCTGGACATACTGTTTTTCTGTGCAATTCTAAAAACTTCCAAGTTAGGTTTTCTCCATTTGCGCTCAAGACTACGGGTTTTTTTCTTGAGAGAATGGGTATTACTGTTGTACCATGGCGCAGTACGTTTTTCTCTAACCTTTTGCAATTGATGGGGCAACAGCTTCTAATGTATTAGAGAAGATAGTGCCCATGTTTCTAGTTATTTCATCTAGTTCATGTGTACTTATTTGTACACAGAGCAGTTGAGATAAATCAGGCATGTTATTTGTGAATCTGTCTTTGGTGGCTGGAACAATATTTCTGCCCGGACGATAACGCGGAGCCATATATTTAATATCAGTAATGCGCAGCATGCACAATACATGGAAATGGTCAGTAACATCATCGCTTTGAGGTACGATATCTATATCAGTAAGATCAATTCCATGCGATATAATTAAATCTAGCGTATGATTAAAACGATGAGTGGGCCCGGTGACGTTTTGCTTGACTCCAAAAGAGTTTATTAGGTAAGTAAACGCAAGTCCTAATGCATCATTTGTGTTATCAACTTGAATGTTAAAATCTCAGACAATTAGTGCTTTATCAACAGTAGCCAATAGTTCTGAGAGGAAATCTGCAAATTCTTTTGGGAAATCTGTATACGGCACTGGTGGTCTATACATAGTAGCCAGAGCAAGAGATACGATAGATTTCTTTTGCATATCTGACAGTGTAACATTAAGCATTAGTATTTCGAATGAGTTAAACCTGTATCCTGTCTTCTGAGTAACATTGAGAATATCACTATATATTGTTGCAACACCGCCGCCACGACCAGTCTGACGGGGCTCATGCTTATAACAGTAGCTTGGGTTGAGTAGACTCATTTAGATCAATATAATCATTAGGTTTTAGTCAGTTTTCAGTCAAGCAGAGTACATCAAAACTTTTATATGTGATCGTTTAATTTACAATAACTGCTTTGGGTGAAAGTGATTTAATGTTTAAGAGCCCAAACTTTAAAAATTGTTTTTGTTCATTTATTTAAAATTTTTCTGGTTTAATTACTATCAGATTTTTTCTAGATCCTGCATTAAATTTATATTTTGACCTCACTATTCGGGGAACAGACACAGTCTTTATAGATTGTACAGCGCAAGTACTTCTATCATTTAAGCGGGTATAACAAAAGTCATCAGGGCAGTTATTTGAGATTTGACTTACTAGTCATATGGAGCGCAGCGTCCTGGAGATGTTATCCGACATGAGTTCCGCTCCGTCTCTGCTGGGGTGCAGGCCATCAGCGAGAAAAAGCCTAGGACTCTCCCAGAAAAGATTCCAGTTATTAACAAAGAGCAGTTTCTG
This sequence comes from Sinocyclocheilus anophthalmus, assembly GCA_018155175.1. Taxonomy (NCBI): domain Eukaryota; kingdom Metazoa; phylum Chordata; class Actinopteri; order Cypriniformes; family Cyprinidae; genus Sinocyclocheilus; species Sinocyclocheilus anophthalmus. Next base: position 25,497 of record JADLZN010005096.1, read on the forward strand.
TTCTTTACACCATGTCAATAACCATTCATTTAAAGCAAAAACCTACTGAACTTTTCGTGTCCTCTTCGATACGTGGGAAGCAGTCCTGACACGATGATCGTCGTCGCGGGCGTTGTGCGGCGCACCGTCTCGATCAGGCTCCTGAAGTCCCTCTTCAGTGTCTCCGTCTGCCGCAGCTTGGTGTCGTTAGCCCCCGCGTGAAGCACGACCGCTCCGGGGCTCTCGTCACCCTTCAGGATCGCGGGTATCTGCTCAGAAACATCGAGACACGAGCACCTGGGAAACAGTGTGTGTGTGCACTTTACCTTCAGCTAACGTAGCACGTACGTGCCGGACGATTGATTCCTCCACTGATAAACGAAAATGATGGTATAAAATTGATTTTAAGATAAAAAATTAGACGACAAAGAATTAACTTGACGGAGCTTAAACTCAAACCACACGGCAGCAACAAAAGTTGACACTTTTGTGCTGGGTGCAAGTCAGAGTGCAAGAGTGTGTCAGTGATGCTTTCTGTGTCTACGGTGTAACGAATCAACTCATGGGAAATATGAATAATTAACCATAACTAGTTATAATTAATTATTCATATTTTAGATCCGCTGTAGATATTCAGCTGACCTCTCAGGGTCAACTTGTCTTGTCAATTCTAAGAACGTTAAATTCCCGGTTAAGGGAAATAACTTTCTTACTATACAACTCTACACAAAGCCTGTAGCATAAATCTGCATGATTAAGTGACTCCAGTTATAAGCACACAATGAACCACGTCAAGTGTGATACAAATAAGACTTTAACTACATAAACACTTAAACTAGTACAACATACTACATAAACACATAAACTGGTCTAACATACACATATACACATAAACTGGTCTAACATACACATCCACACACACACACACACAGACAGTTGGTATAGGAAAGGGTTAAAGTTTACAGTAGTACAGAAAGAGGCATAAGGAATGAAATATATGGAACCATTTGCATATTCAGCAGAACTACACCGAGGGATACGTCAGATTCTTAGTTCAAACACATCTTTGTAAAAATGTGTAACTGATACTTAATGTATCAATAATAAGACTAAGTTTGATACTTGGCGAGTCTCGGCGGTCTGAAAGAGATTCCTGATGCAAATCTTACGGTTTCAGCTGATCTTTGCTGATGTTGGTTGATGAAAAAGAACCAGTTTCTATTTTCAAGAATCTTGGTGAATGGAAAAGTCAAGGCCGAAAGAAGGTCTGGCACAATGCTTTGGTATCCTGAAACGATCTTCATCTTCATCTTAGCATCTGACCGAAACACCGACTGGGCGGGTCACATGAAGTACAGCCTTTAAAGTCTGCAAAGATTCACGCCTCTCAAGATGTGCTTGTCCAATGAGGAAGTCCGGAATATCAAGTGGGAGTTCTGAGATACTGGGGCATTTTTTTATGGCCCTTTGTTTGAAAGCATAGGTAATTTGCATATGACAGCTTCTGTAAAAATTATTAAAAGACTTTAAACACTAATATGTTGCTTAGGTGTAAACATACAATATACACTCTCAATTAGATCATCCGAATACTAATTCATAGATACTAAACAAGGTAAGATTACTTATAGTGAAAAGGGATGATCAGGAATGGGTTCCATCACAAGCATACTAAAATAGTCTAAAAAATATCAAAGACAAAATACACGATGACAATAATAGACCCAATGACCTGAAGGATCATGTGTTCATTCAAAGAAAAGTTTTCCTATTAATTAATTAGAGAAGACAAGTCCTTCCTTGTGGATTTCCTTATGGGCAAGGAAGGATTTTCTTTACCTCAATTCCGAGGATGTCTAAACGATCAGTGGTCAGCTGCTAGGACCAGGGGCCGGTTCAGCTTCCTGGGGTGTTTACAGAGTATTTTTTAAATCTAGCTAACAAAATATATATTGTGTGTTTGAGTGGTCCAGACGCTACAACGGAGTAGTCTATTTTATGTTTCAGCTGTTTGATCGCTCCGGTGATCAAACACCATTGCCCGACCGGCGTGCTACTCTGGTTTGGCGGAGGATTGCAACGGATTTCTCCTCCAGTGTAACCTCACTTTTGAAATGCAACCGCACTCATATCCCACTGACACTTCTAAAATTGCCTTTATTATCTCCCTGCTAACAGGACCTGCATTGCGATAAACGATCTGGACTCAGGCCAGCCCCGTCGTTCACGATCTGCAGAACTTCCTGGTGCGTTTTTCGTGAGGTGTTTGGAAGGACAGATGGAGATACCGCCGTGGGAGAGCAACTCTACCATTTGCAGCAGGGTACCATGTCAATTGCCGAATACACACTGAAGTTCAGAACTCTCGCAGCAGCAAGTGGATGGAATGAGAGATCGCTGCTGACTACTTACAGTGAGGGGCTGGAGCCCCAGCTTCGGTTACAGCTCGCTGCATATGATGATTCATTTGGATTGGAAAAATTCATTAAATTGTCCGTCCGTTGTTCAAACCGCATGCAGTCCTGTTTAGCAGCGACACCAGTCCCCGCCACAAACTCCTCCCTCCGCCGACCAGAGCCCGGTTACACTCCAGAACCAGCACCAGAACCCATGATCGTGGAGAAGCAACGATTATCTTCTGCTGAACGGCAGAGAAGGCTGACCCGGGGTCTCTGTTTGTACTGTGGAGCTCAGGGGCATCTGATCTTGTCATGCCCCCTTCGCCCTCCACGTCCTGTGGGGAGTGTGATTCAGCCTGATATCGTTAAGATGGAACCACTCACTACCTGTGTAATGCTTACTGCCTCTGATGTCTCTATTTCAGTATCGGCCCTTATCGACTCCGGGTCAGCAGGAAACTTCATCTCCAGAAACCTCTGCCGCCAGCTCAAGTTACAAGCTACCGCCACTGAAACTGTCTACCAGGTCCAGTTGATAACTGGGAAACCACTTTGTCGCCGACATGTACGATATCGTGTGGGCCCCATCACTCTTCGGCTGGGTCAACTTCATACGGAAGACATTCATTTTCTGGTTCTGGAGGGGTCTACGGCGGACATCATCTTAGGGCGCCCGTGGTTGGTAAAGCACAATCCCATTCTGTCCTGGAGGACGGGAGAAGTTTTGAAGTAGGGCAAGGATTGCTTCCCTGTGACTCCATCACCAGCCAAGAAACTCATGGAGGTCCTTCCCGTGAATTCAACCTCCGTTGAAAGTCCCCAGAGAAGCAATCCATAGATATTCCAGCCTGCTATGCCCACTTCCACGACGTGTTTTGCCCTAAACAAGCCTCCCGCTTACCACCACATCGGCCATGGGACTGCGCCATAGATCTCATTCCGGGTGAGCCAGTGCCTTGGGGAAAGATCTATTCACTGTCGCTTCCTGAACAGAAGGCCATGGAGGACTACATCAAGGAGGCGCTGGGTCAAGGTTACATCCGTCCATCTAACTCCCCTGGTGCATCAAGTTTCTTCTTCGTGGCCAAGAAGGATGGAGGCTTGAGGCCCTGTATAGATTACCGAGCATTAAACAATATCACCATCAAATTCCGATATCCTCTTCCCCTCGTCCCTAACGCCCTGGAAAATCTCTGAGGGGCGACCGTTTTCACCAGGTTGGACCTCCGCAGTGCCTACAACCTCATCCGGATACGTGAGGGTGATGAATGGAAGACTGCCTTTGTGACCCCTACTGGCCACTACGAGTATCTGGTCATGCCCTATGGACTTGCTTACGCCCCCTCCGTATTCCAGGATTTTATGCATGAGGTGCTCCGGGAGTTTCTCCATCGATTCGTTATTGTCTACATAGATGACATCCTCATCTACTCCCGGAGCCAGGCCGAACATCGCCAGCACATTGCGGAGGTCCTCCAACGCCTGAGAGAGCACCACCTATTCCTCAAGGCTGAAAAGTGCACCTTCCACCAACCCACGGTGCAGTTCCTGGCGTATAACATTGATCGTACCGGTATCCAGATGGACGAGGGGAAGGTGGAAGCTATAACCTCCTGGCCAGAACCCACCACGATTAAAGAGCTCCAATGATTCCTGGGATTTGCCCATTTTTACCGTCGCTTTATTCTTGGCTACAGCAGGATCACCAGCCCCTTCACCAACTTACTCCGAGGGAATCCCAAGTCTCTGTCCTGGACTCCCGCGGCCTTAGAAGCTTTCTCCTCCCTCAAGAAAGCCTTCACTAGCGCCCCACTCCTAGTCCATCCAGATCCCGACCTTCCATTCGTTGTGGAAGTGGACGCCTCCACTACAGGAGTGGGTGCAGTGCTGTCCCAGCAGCAGAGGAACCCAGCCAGACTCCACGCATGTGCCTTCTACTCACGGAAGCTCAGCATGACGGAAATTAATTATGACATTGGCAACAGAGAACTCCTTGCCATCAAGTTGGCCCTAGAGGAGTGGAGGCATTGGCTGTAGGGGGCAGCCCATCCATTCACCGTACTGACAGCCCCCTCTCAGAACTTTTATGGACGATCTGCCAGTAACCACGACATCCGTACCAGGCTGCAGATGGATCCTCCAAGGCCTACGCCTCATCAGTTGGGTCCGAATGGACTTTAAGCCAGTTACGTCCAGATCCCTTGTGGTGAGGAAGGGAACCGTAACCGATAAGTTCCATTTCTCCCTCGGAGGAGTACAAATTCCGTCAATCAATGAGAAGCCATTTAAGAGCCTGGGAAAAGTCTTCAACAGCACACTTATGCCGAGTTCACATTGCACGATTTTAGCCTGATTTTTCACTCGTCAACAGGTTTTGCGAAATCGCCGACAAATGCCCGAAATCGGAGGCAAATCTGTGCTCGTTCACGTGAGTGACAATCACGCATTGTGAATAATCAAAGACAACGTCTGGAATCGACGACACGTCGCCGACTCCTGCCAAAATATTTGGCATGCTAAATATCTGGAGCTGTCGGCGATTCACAATCACGCTGTGTGCAATGATTTCTGACTGAAAACTACATCAGTGATGACCTACAGCCAATGAGAGACCAAGATACCGGGCAGAGGGAAGTACGAGGAGGAGTTATAGACCAGAATATCAGTATTTTAATAGATATATGAACAATTATATCATACAGAATGCTTGACCAGCTACAACATCAGCATAACAGTTACTGCTAAATTATTTACCTCCAACTCTCTTTGCAGAACACCCAATCCATGTTCCCTGCATCTCCCTCCTGCATAATCTGTTTTTCTCTTTTTTTCCTCCTTGTACTGGAAATCGATTCACAACAATTTGGCGGTCTATATATATATATATATAGATATATACAATTGGGGTATGGAAAGTATTCAGACCCCTTTAAATTTTTCAGTCTTTGTTATATTGCATCCATTTGCTAAAATCATTTAATTAATTTTTTTTTCCTCCCTTAATGTACCCACAGCACCCCCTATTGACAGAAAAACACAGAATTGTTGACATTCTTTGGCAGATTTATTAAAAATGAAAAACTGAAATATCACATGGTCCCAAGTATTCAAACCCTTTGCTGTGACACTCATATATTAAACTCAGGTGCTGTCCTTTTCTTCTGATCATCCTTGAGATGGTTCTACAACTTCATTTGAGTCCAGCTGTGTTTGATTATTGGACTTGATTAGGAAAGCCACACTCCTGTCTATATAAGACCGTACAGCTCACAGTGCATGTCAGAGCAAATGAAATCATGAGGTCAAAGGAACTGCCTGAAAAGCTCAGACAGAATTGTGGCAAGGCACAGATCTTGCCAAGGTTACAAAACCTTTCTTCTGCTGCACTTAAGGTTCCTAAGTGGCCTCCATAATCCTTAAATGTAAGACGTTTGGGATGACCAGAACCCTCCCTAGAGCTGGCCGTCCGGCCAAACTGAGCTATTTGGGGGAGAAGAGCCTTGGTGAGAGAGTTAAAGAAGAACCCAAAGATCACTGTGGCTGAGCTCCAGAGATTCAGTCGGGAGATGGGAGAAAGTTGTATTAAGTCAACCATCACTGCAGCCCTCCATTAGTCGGGGCTTTATGGCAGAGTGGCCGACTGAAGCCTCTCCTCAGTGCAAGTTTGCTAAACAACACCTGAATGACTCCAAGATGGTGAGAAATAAGATTCTCTTGTCGGATTAGAGACCAAGGTAAAACGTTTTGGCCTTAATTCTAAGCGGTATGTGTGGAGAAAACCAGGCACTGCTCATCACCTGTCCACTACAGTCGCAACAGGTAAGCATGGTGGTGGCAGCATCATGCTGTGGGGGTGTGTTTCAGCTGCAGGGACAGGATGACTGGTTGCAAACGAGGGAAAGATGATGCGGCCAAGTACAGGGATATCCTGGATGAAAACCTTCTCCTAGATTGCTCAGGACCTCAGACTGGGCCGAATTTTTACCTTCCAACAAGACAATGACCCTAGCACACAGCTAAAATAACGAAGGAGTGGCTTCACAACAAATCTGTGACTGTTCTTGAATGGCCCAGCAGAGCCCTGACTTAAACCCAATTGAGCATCTCTGGAGTGACCTAAAAATGGCTGTCCACCAACGTTTTCCATCCAACCTGACAGAACTGGAGAGTATCTGCAAGGAGGAATGGCAGAGTATCCCCAAATCCAGGTGTTAAAAACTTGTTTCATCTTTCCCAAAAAGACTCTGGCTGTATTAGATCAAAAGGGTGCTTCTACTATACTGACAAGGGTCTGATACTTAGGACCATGTGATATTTCAAATTTTTCTTTTTTAATAAATCTGCAAAAATGTCAACGATTCTGTGTTTTTCTGTCAATCTGGGGTGCTGTGCGTACATTAATGATGAAAAAAAATTAACTTAAATGATTTTAAGCAAATGGCTGCAATATAACAAAGATTGACAATTTAAGGGGGTTTGAATTACTTTCCGTACCCACTGTATATATATATTTTATTAAATAATTCCAGTCTCGCTCGAGAACTCCGGTCTGACGCACGCAGGTTTGCACGTTATTTCCTTATCACTTCCCCCGTGTGTTTTGTTGTGAAACGTAGTTTTCAGACCAGACAGAGCTGTCGGCGATTCTCCCTATTGTAAAGTCATGCAGTGTGAAACCCCCTGTCGCCGATCCCTCGTGCAATGTGACACAGCAGCAACTGAAGCTACTCCAATAGTCTGCAGTGTGAAACCAATGGCGATCCGACGATTGGGCTAATATTGTGCAGTGTGAACTCGGCATTAGGGACACAGCCACACTCCATGAAGCTGGGAAGGATTTGCACACCTGGATTGCTGCAGTGGAAAAGTCAGGGCTGCCAGGAAAGTTCAAAGCCTGGATTTACCAGCATGGCATTCTGCCGCGACTCCTCTGGCCACTGCTGGTCTACAACGTCCCCCTAACCACTGTCGAGGGCTTCGAGAGGAAGATCAGCCACTCTCTACGTAGGTGGTTGGGTCTCCCGCGTAGTATCACCAGCATAGCCCTATATGGAAGTAAGAACAAGTTACAACACCCCTTCAGTGGCCTATCGATGGAGTTTATGATTTCCCGAGCAAGAGAGGTACTGCTAGACAGAGAATCCAATGACACCAAAGTTTCCTCAGCTGGCATCGAGGTGAGGGCGGGTAGGAAGTGGAGGGCCAAGGAGGCAGTCGACAAGGCTGAAGCAAGGCTGTGGCACAGTGTGCCGGTGGGGACAGTGGCTTCAGGAGGCTTCACTGATGATGTGTCTAGGGTGCACCTGGAAGGTGTATGTCAAATTAAGATTTATTTTACTTTTATTTGTATATTTAATAATTTATTTATTTTTGAGTTTTTACATGTCTTTGTATATTTATTTATTTATTATTTTGTCAGGTTTGGCATTCCATACCAGTGACTTAGATAGGCAATATGGCCAAAATCTTGGTCATTGTATCACAGGTTAAGTCATTTAATATCACCCGAACTGTATGAATACTATGGAACCCCTAAAGGGAACCCCTAATATTTTTCAAATCTTTTGCGTTCCTTCACTTTTAAAACTCTTGCGTCCACTCGTTAGGCAGTCATGGCCTAATGGTTAGAGATGGACTTGTAACCCAAAGGTTGCGGGTTCGAGTTTCAGGTCCGGCAGGAGTTGTTGGTGGGGGGAGTGAATAACCAGCGCTCTCTTCCACCCTCAATACCATGACTGAGGTGAGACCCTTGAGCAAGGCCCCTCAACCCTCAACTGCTCCCCACGCGCCACAGCAATATGGCTGCCCACTGCTCCGGGTGTGGTTTCACGGTGTGTGTATTCATCCACGAAACATATAATTCATTGGCTTCCAATTGAATAGTGGACATTGGTTGCACACAAATTGTTTGCTTTGGTAGCCACTTACACAATTGTGTTCCATCAACACAGATTATTCACATTTAAACAACACAGACTATTCACGTTCAAACAACAGACGAACAGACTATTCATGTTCAATCAACACAAGTACTTTATATTGATATAAAGTTAATGGAATGTAATTAATGTAAATATTCTTTTTACATTAAGTTAAATTGTAATTTCTATGTTCTAAATCTATATGTATTAATAAAATAAATTACAGTTAACCAAGGAAAGTGGAAATCAAGGGCAATTGGACTGGTTAAGGTTTCTTGAAGGGGTTTCGCTTCTCATATCAGAGGCTTATTTAGTTCTGACTGAACAACTACCATTCAGTCACAACTGAAGAAGCCTCTTGGATGAAAAGTGAAACGTCTTCAAGAAACTTTAGCCAGTCCAGCCCATTGATTTCAACATTTCTTGGATAACCATGAACTGGATGACTTCACAAACAAATTAGTTAAGAAATAAACAATTATCAAAAGTATTGTTGTTGACATTTCACTTTACTATTGTAAACATTAACAATATATTTTCATTAAAAACTATAAGCCTGTTCAAGTCTGACATTTTATTCAACAAATGAATGTACTGCACAGGTGTGGCTAGAAAAAAATGGCACCGAATTTCCAAAATTAAAAGTTCACCATAATGTGCCATGGGGATGTCAAGATTTGTTAACAATGTAAGATATATATATATTAACACGTTGACTAGTAAAATGTGCCTAGTACTGGACAGTAATCAAAACTGTAAAACTTGGTGTGTACTGGGGTGTACTTCATACTGTATCTAAGAGCCCCCAAAAAAGTATAACAACAGTCATGGGCTAATCAAACTAAGAATAATGTGCTTCTTTCCAGATGTAGCTTAGTTTGGCTAAAACATGCCAGAGCTTTTTCAAAATGCATCTGCATCTATAAAAAAAACAAAACAAGAAAAACACCTTAAATGTACTGTGGGAAGCTTAAGGTTTTGGAACAATGCTATATTAACAGAGCAAAACAATGGAATGGTAAAATCCTAATGTGCCTGGTGTACTGTACAGTAATCAAGACTGTAAAACATGGACCTGGTGGTTCCAAAACCAGGCTGCAACACTGCATCCTGGGGTGTACTGCATAGTATCTAAGAGCCCAAAATGAGTTTACTAACAATTATCAAACAAAGAATAATGCCCTTTCTTCCCAGATGTAGCTTAGTTTGGCCAAACATGCCAAAGCTTTTCCAAAATGCATATGCATCAATAAAAACAAATACACATGAAATGTCCTGTGGGAAGCTCAAGGTTTTTGAACATGTATTATATATTAACACAATAAAATGGAATGTTTAAATTCAAATGTGCCTGGTACTGTACAGTAATCAAAACTATACAACTTGAATATTACTGGATTGGTGATAACAAAACCAGGCTGCAACACCACTCACACAAGGAATGTATACTGTAGCTAAAAGACAAAAAGGTGCATCCCAACAGTCATGTCCTAATCAAATCAGGAGACAAAAACATTAAGCTCCCTTCCCTGATGTAGCTTTGTTGTCTAAAACAGGTCAAATAATTTGTAAAATTGAACTGCATCTATAAAACAATTCACTCCAAATGTGCCATGGGAAGATATGGTTTTTGAACAATGTATTATATTTCAACATTAACACATGGAAAGGTAAAATGCAAATGTGCCTTGTACTGTGAAGTAATCACAACTGTAAAAGAAAAATATCACTGGACTTGGTAGTCCCAAAACCATGTTGCAACACCACTCAGTCCAGCAATGCAGAGTTTGCCAAAAGTCATGTCCTAATCCAACCAAGAGCCAAGAACAATGAGCTCTCTTCACTGGTGGAGCTTAGTTTTCAAGCTTTGAGCCTTTCCTGACAGTTCACCTGCATCCACCTCCATGATTATCTTTTGAATTACCTCAAAAGTGTAGCGGAGCTTTGTAGGGTACTGCATGTTTAATGCATAAAACAGTCCAAACAACATTGCAGACGCAAGGGCTACATTCTCAAGATCTCGAAGTGCCACCACACCCTCGATGACTATTCCGACGTCAGAGGGTTCGCTGTTGGCAGTGTCTTTCACAACATAGATCCCCACTGTCGTCATCTCTATGGCACTGAAGAAATGGGTCTCAGTCATTTCCTGGTGAAAACAAAGGACACAATTATTTAAACTCAGACCTCATTAGGACATAGAGCATTTTTAAACTACACCAAGCACTTGTAGTGATTCGAGAATGGGGACACACTGAAAGGTTTTGTTATCTTTAGCATCCAAAATATATTCAACTGGTTCTATTACATTAAAGTTTGCCTTATAATACTGCTTACGTTGACATGCAGAACTCAAAGTCCCACCCTTAGCTATGGCTTTATTTATAGGATTCTCTGTGCATAAAGCAGTGGTAATTTCCTCTATGACATCTGTCAACCTGAAGGTTGTGCTTCTGAAAAATATCAACTAGAACACCATCAGTGTGGGAACTTGAGAGAGAGCTAGTTAAGTGGTTAAGCTCAGACAAAAAATCACTGATTGCTGTGCTTGGTACATGAGTAAAATGTTCTAACTTTGACAGAGCTGCTGCGAAAGTGTGTTCTATTACATTTGGAAGGTCTTTTGGGGCATCTACACTGGAATCTGGTTGTGCATCCAAGTATACCTCACCTATATCATCATTTGAAGTATTTTCAGCTGAATTCAGGGAAACAAAAGTGGTAGATGTCACAATGCCTGGTTTAAAATCTGTTAATGAATAAGAATTGTGTGTTCTGCTCTTGTGGGATTTAAATGTCCGTCAAAATAGGGTTAAAAAAATAAAAATAAAAAAAAAAAACAAAAAAATAAAATAAAAATAAAAAAAGGGACAGACAAACAGCATAAATCATTTAAATACTGAGAAATAACATTTATATAATTTGAGGTATACCTGATAAAAAAAAAAAAGTTTCTCCTGTACACTTTATGTGGTATAATTGCAGTAAAAAAAAAACAGAAAGCCGCACTCAACAAGCTAACCACCTACTGATCAGGTAATCTTAGTGACAGGAATCTCCTTAAATAAGCAAAGACAAAGTATGTATCCATTAAGGGATAAGAGAATGAAAGTAGAAAGTGTAAGGAAGATAAAGCAGCTTTAAGATGCTCCGAGTCAGTTTCCTGTGCCGTGTCAATGGATGCATGTGGGCTGGAGCCTGCGGAACTTGGGAAATGTGGGGGTGTGCTGGAAAAGGCTCCTTCTGCTTGGCTGACCTACATAGCCAGTTTGCTTCTTATGTCTAGGTGCTACAAATTTCTAACCAACTGGTGTGCTTTTCTCTGCCAGGCATCTCATCCTCATTGATTCCTGCCTTTTAACATGCGCTCGGTGAGCACAGGTGTAATGGATAACACTGCTGCAGTCTATCCCTGGAGAACATAATTGCCCTCTGCAACATAATCAAAGGGAGTCTCTTGTCTTTTCTTTGGTCATAATGCTGGGGTGTCAGTTTTTTGACCACAAATGCATTAAAGCATTGTTAAAACGTTTTTCAATCGGAAACACTATAAAAACAGAGATACACTTGCTTCTGGGAAATCCAAATTCTAATCAAGACCTCTCAAAAGACATCACCCGCTCTGAAAATAAATATAGATATTCTCTCATCATTTTGTTGTCAAAATGTCAAGCTTCAAAAAGTTTAAAGTCATCAAGCAAGAAATCCATATGAATCGAGTGGTTTAATCCAAGTCTTCTGAAAGAGAGACAATGGCTTTATATGATGAACAGATTCCATTTAGGCTTTTATTTACATATATACACTAATCAACACACGTACATAAAGCACATCAAATATGGTAAACAGAAGCAGAAACATGCTTGTTTGACGTGATAACCAATGAACTTTCTTCTCTCATTAAGTACACATGGTTGAGCCTCTATTTACCACAGTTGTTGATGAAAAATGATATACAAAAATGGAGTATATTAAAATATCTCCATTTATTGGGTGAACTATCCCTTTAATGTCTCACTAAGCTAGACTATCTGCATAATGTATGGTCAACTTCACAGCATTTTCTTTACCACCCAATTAGAAAATAAGAGCAATTTGAGAATGATGCAAAAGCAAACACAATCTGTGGTTTAGTGGCAGGTAAACCTGAAATCAATAATATTACAATATGAGGCCGATAAGCAATAATGTAATTCAAATAATGATGCAACAGAATGCTGTGAACAACTGTCAGTCATCACTGAAAAAAAACTCATGGAAAATGTGTGTACATTTTGTGATCAAAGTGTCTGTCTGTCCAAAAAAGTACTGGTTATTTCACAGACATAACTAAGAAAATACCAAAAGCTCCTTGCTTTTAGTAGTAGTACAAGCAATACAATTACAGGAATGCTAAATTCAATTAATTATTACAAAGAATTCTGAAATAAGCTTATGTTTATCTCTTACTTAACCAAATTTGTGATGATACAGGAGAAGTGTTTTTTTTGGATCGTTCTACAGTTACCTAATAATATTTCCCTCTGTTGACATCTGTTCCTTCAAGGGCAGAGCACAATTACAGAAACACATTTGCATCTATGGGAGTCGGCAAATGTTTTTTTTTTTTCATTGGAACTCAGTCAACTGTCAAAATGGATCAGATGTGGTTTTAAGAACATAACGCAGGACAACGCTAAGGATATGCCGGTATCAAATTTTCATGATGCGATTAATTGCTAATGCTTTTAATCACGATGTACGGTATTATCACGATATTGAAATTAAGTAAAAAAAAAGTGCTGTCATAATACAGTAAAACAGGTTTAATAACTTTTTTCTTATAAAAAATAACTGAACATTTAA